>CM060069.1:10733836-11276336 GCA_030533445.1 Cyprinodon diabolis
ATGAGGGAATTATTTTAGATAAATATTTAAAACACAAAAAAAATCTAAAAGATGAGGTTTTAGTTTTATTTATGTTTGAAAGGGGGGAAAAAAAAGTGAAAAAATATGGTTGGTTTCTTCATCACCCAGATCTGAATACTCTCCTCTGATTTTGGATTGTGGATTGTGACAGCATCAGGACTCAGGACCCTAACAGATTTTCCAGGGATTCACGGGAGAATTTTGCATTTCTTTTTTTTATTTTTATTTTATTTTATTTTTTTTCCGGGTAGTACTCCTCAACCCAGAGCCAAGACGTTGTTCCGCGTAGAGCCGGCTTGCCTCAGTCCGAGCAGCGCGGTCTGTGCAGCGGAGAGGTCGGCACTCGGCGCCTCACGGACCGGCATCATGATGGTCCTCTGCGCCGGCCTGCGAGCGGCCCATCCTGGACCGGTTCCTCCTCAACGTGCTGGACAGAGCCTGGCACGCAAAATGCGTCCAATGTTGCGAATGCAACTGCAACCTCACCGAGAAGTGCTTCTCCCGGGACGGAAAGCTCTATTGCAAAATGGACTTTTTCAGGTAACATCGGGAGACTGGCACCTTTTGGCGAGATGCGCCTTTATTTAAGGCCAAAAACACTGAAAGCTTTACGCCCAAGATATATAGTAAAAATATTCTGACACAAACTGAAACTTTACGCTTTATATCAGGACATAGATTGGAGGAAAAACTACCCATTTTAATTATAATCTAAAATAATAAATATAAATTTATTGTCCAAATAAATAAAAACAAAAACAACAAAGTTGTCAATTTAAGTCAAATATAAGATTTTATCAAATTGTCACAAATCTATAAAGGCTTTCCGGCCTTTTATTTCACTTTGGTTGAGTCTTTGTTATTGTTTTTATTTTATTTTTTAAATAGAATCAATTTAAAAAGAGAAAAATCAAATCTATATAATCGGATTAATAATATATGGAATCACAGAGTGTAATTTCGTTAACGCAGTGCAGTCAAGCTCATTGTAGATTACCAATTGATATAATGGTTTTTTATAATAAAATAGGTTCAAAATGTTTCTATTTAAGAGGAAACTGTTTTGTATTATTTTGAAAGTCCCATCCCCATCTCCCTGGTGCCACTTCCCAAACATCCATTAGGCCATTAACTGTTTCTCAATCCCCCAAAAAGTGTTGCAGGTAATTGGGTTATGAATATAATAAAAGTGAAGCCCTTCTCTTTGCATCATTTTCATTTCCATTCTGACCGTCCTACTCCCCCAAATTGTCTAATGACATGTAAGGCGCGCCAGCCCCCCCCCCCCCTGTTTCTGTCGGGGCCGGGGCTGTTATTGGCCCCTCGCACGGCCTTGGCCATCATATAACTGCGGGTCCCCATCAAGCGCTGGATTTAAATGGCCCAGCCATTAGCCGGGCGAAACAGTAATCACCCTAATGTGTCCATTTGTTGTGTAAGTAGTGTTGTGCCCTTTTTTTTTTTTCTTCCTTTTGCGTGTTTTGGAGTGAAGGGGGGGAAGGCTTGGCCATGCATGTGAAAGGCGCATCCCATTGCAAATGGGGAAACAAGCTTAGATTAGTGTAAAACAAAAAAACAATGCGCACAATAAAAGGAGCATGCTCTCACCCGAAAGGCTTAAACACACCCTTATAGGTCCACTGGAAATCAAGGTGCACGAGAGCTGTAGCAGGTGATACACGCAACCTTTAAAAAAATCTAATTATTTATATTAGAGCGAAATAAAAAGCAGGAAACTCTCAAATTTGTGACCCTTTTCCCCCCAAATTAATTCACCTTGCTATATTTAGAGGATGACATTCCACAGAATTTATCTAAGCTATATTTGTGCATCAAATTGATGAGTCTTCCCACTATTTAGGCGACTAAATATGGATTAAAGGAAGATTTCCACGCTAAGATGCTCCCCACTCTGCTTAATCCCATAATATATCCGCGGCTACAATGTGCTGATTGTCACTAATACTTTTTGCGTGGGGTTATTGTCAGAACGCTTCCATCAAAATTAGCCTTTATTAGTATACTTTGATTCACGAGTTTTCCTGATAATAGTTAACACGGCAAGTTTGACATCTAAATTGATATTTTAATGTATATTTGATCGATTTAAAAAATATGTGCTCTGATAAATATTTTTTAGTTCATAAAATGAAGCATTTTTTTTTATTCTTCTTAAATTGTTCTATAATAAGCTTTTATTATGGAATGTATTTAAAATGATGAAACTGAAACAAAAGCTGCAAAAGTGATGCACCTCACTCCCAATACTGTTACTCCCCATAACCTGCTAAAAATGGCTCATCTTTGTCTTTATGTGGCTGGAGAAAAAAAATTAAAAACACATTTCCCTTGGTTTTTTTTGTTTTGTTTTTTTGTTGTTGTTTTTTTGTGTTTTGTTTTTTTAAGTCCATTTAAGTAAAAAAAAAATTACATAAAAGTCAAATTTATGCAGGTCCATTTGGTAAAACATGACTTTAAACATATTTTTTTTCACCCTTTAACCAAAAATCCACCTTTAAATGGAAACAAATTTGATCTTAATGTTTATTACATAACAATTAAATGGCCTGTTTGGGTATCTCATTTGTTACACTCTAAAATCATCTTAAAAATGGGAAGAAACGTATTTACGCGTGTGTAATTTCTAATTTTAACTGCATATCCTTTTACACATTCACTTTATTATGTTTATAATAAAAAAACAAGTGAAAGAAAACCTTGGTTAATCCATAAACCAGCCACATTCTGACCTGTACTAGAGCTATAATGCATTTTTCTACGCCCTCTTAAGAAAATGTTGATTCTAATTTAAAATATTAAATAAAAATCTTAATATGATATAAAATTAGATTAATTTGTTTTATGCAAACTATGAAATATTTTAAAAGGACAATAATAACGATGGTATGATTTGGATCTGTGTCAAGGCGCTTCGGAACAAAATGCGCCGGCTGCCTGCAGGGAATCTCTCCGAGCGACCTGGTGCGCAAAGCCCGCAGCAAGGTGTTCCATCTGAACTGTTTCACCTGCATGGTGTGTAACAAGCAGCTGTCCACGGGAGAGGAGCTCTACGTGATAGACGAAAACAAGTTCGTGTGCAAAGAAGATTATCTGAGCTCCGGGGCTATTAAGGAAGTCAACCTGAACTCAGGTGAGCAACGTGCATTCATTTCTCTCTCTCTCTGTCAACAAAGTGTTAACAAAAATAAACAAAATCATTGCAGACATGCGCATTTTAGAAATGTTCAGCCTTCTTTTGGGAAAATCAAACGAATAAAAATAGGCTTTAATACATTTTAGAGTGTGTTGTTTTTTTAAGCTGTGGAAAGCGTTTCCTAACAACCTTGTAGACTGAATAGTTTCAATATTTACCTCTAAAGAACAATAGCTTTCTGGTTTTGCGCTCAGGGTCCGCAGGGATGAGGATGCTGGCGCGTGCTAAAAAAGCAGACACACACGTTGCACACGCTGCTCTATCAATTGGCTTCATTGCTTTTGGTTTATTTCCATAGATTATTCTCAGAGTTAATTCTTACTTTTTATTTAATGAAAAATAAGTTTGTTTTTATATTAAATAATAAGAAACAGCAGAAAATGGATATATTTGATCCAAAAGTGTAAATTAATTTAGTAGAAATTGGGCTTATTAAACTAAAATACACCCCCTCCCTTTTCCTTTCTCTATCTCCCTCCTTGACATTTCGGATCGTGACCTTCCTCCCCGTTTGTTTGCATCCTACCCCCCACACCCACCCCCACCCACCCATCCCCCGGGTCCCTGCAGTCTCGTCGTGCACAGATAGGAGTTTATCACCGGATCTCCAGGACCCCATACAGGACGACATAAAGGAGACGGACAATTCCACGTCCTCTGATAAGGAAACGAACAATATTGAGAACGAGGAGCAGAACTCGGGGGCCAAACGGCGGGGGCCCCGGACCACCATCAAGGCCAAGCAGCTGGAGACGTTAAAGGCGGCGTTCGTGGCGACGCCGAAGCCGACGCGGCACATCCGGGAGCAGCTGGCGCAGGAGACAGGGCTTAACATGCGAGTCATCCAGGTAAACTCAGACCTTTGATCAAATATATTTATTATTATACTATTTTTTTTTTTTAGAGATCACTTCAGTTTTTTTTACTAATATTTTAAAAACCTCCTTATCTTGTTTAAAATAATGCAATCAAAACTAAGATTGCTGTAAAAACCCATTTATTCTACCCTTTTCCAACATTTTAACATTGTTAAAGATAGAAGACAACATCATCTTTATCCTGTTCAAAAAATATGAGATTTTTGGTTTAAAAAGCTCATGAATGAACTCTAACGTTTCTACATTTAAATGTCCTTAAAGTCCTTTCCAATATTAAAATTTTAAACATTTAGATGGCTAGTGATTATGCAATTTTTACACAAAACCTGTAAGAATGACTGTATTACAGGGGCGTCTCCAGAAAGTTTACATAGGTTAAAAAGGTGGTTAGATGGGGGCCAACGGTTTACAAGCTGAATTTTCAAACCTCTACCCGGGTCTCCATAGTTTTTACTTAGGATGCCATAAATGAAAAATAAAATTATATAATAAAGACATTAGGGAATCACCTCTAGAGGTCTACTTTAGTTTATGACATCAAAAAAAAAAACTAACAAGCTTGCTAACTGCTGTATGTCATTAAAACCCATTCTCCTTTAAATTTATAGTAATAAAATAAAGATGCATATTGAACTGTTGGACCATGAGGGGACTGAACTCCTCCCCCTTGGTGGCACCAGTGTCTTTCATGGAATTTAGTGTAAAAAAAAAAACCCACTGAGACAAAGACAGATTAGAGACAAATGATGGATTATAAATCAGTAAAATTACCTTTTAATTTTCCCCGAAGTGGGCAGGACATTTAATTGAAAGGCTCATTATCGGTAAGAGAAATGTCAAAACATGATGTGGACCATTAGCAAGGTTACAGATCCAAATTTTAGCGTCTACGCACCATGTGAAATGTTTCTTTAAGGTCTATACATTATGAACCTATTTGGGTGATAATGATAAAATGATAATAATGGTTGCAGCAAAGGCCTGTTTGTATTCTTAATCCTATCCTATTAAGAAACATATATTTAAACTTAGCTAAAGTACTTTTTAAAATATGATTTTATTTTTATTGTATCATATATATTTTCTATTTGTTATATTTAATATAAAGTGTTTTTTTATCATTATATTAAATACTCTACATTTTTTATTTTTTCTAATCTTTAAAAAAAACTCAAGATTTTATTTAAATAATAAAATATATTAGGTATATGATGATACTTTTAAAAAATCCTATTTTTTGGTTGTTGTTGTTACATTGGGAAGGATAGAGAACATGTTTACACTGGAGGCAGCAGTTTATTTGGAAATAATACATGTTTCACAGCCATGAAATGAGAAAAAAAGGTTAGCCTCGCCGCTTGCCAATAGAGGAACCCCAGACACAAACATGTTGTGCCACGTAACGCGCGCGCGCGCAGCTTTCTGCTGTCTTTTATCCTCCATGACTCCACACACACGCGCGCGCACGAGCTGGGTGTCTGGGTGCAGACTGTGTCAGGATGATTAGCACCATCTCTGCCAACTGTGATGTGGCTTTTTGTGCACTCACTGTAATTATCGCTGATTTCACAGATTTACATCCCACCCTCCCCTTTTTCCCACCTCTCAGCTCTTACTCACTTGCAGCCTGTTTCCTCCGCTTCCCTCTATCATAAACTACAGGCCGTTTTGTTTGTGTGCGAGCTCGATCATTTAGTCAATCAACAAACCAGTCAATAAGTCAGTCAGTGGGACCATCGTCCCACCTCCACCTCGGGCCCCTTGTGCGCGCGCGCGTAATGCTTGGAGCCAAAATGGAGGCTGCGTTTCCTCGTTCGGTGTGCGTTAAATACCCCAGCTCTCAACGCGGGGAGCCCCTGTGAGCCACGCTGCTTCTCCACCATGTGGATGTAATCCCTAAGCAAGGCTCTCTCAAGGGAAGCGAGAGCATTTCCATAAAAATGTACCCTACAGTTAGACGATTGTTCTCAATAAGCAGGTGTTGCCTTTGCCGCTGGAGCACAGAGAGCACAGCCTAAGTGGTTTTTGGCTGTTTCTGCGTGTGTGTGTTTTTTGTTAATCTGCAGCACAGTGGGATCCTGCCTCTGGTGTAGCCTACCATGGTGTGAACATACATCATTATGCAGCAGTGATGCAAAGGCGAAACGCGACGTGTTATGTACTTGTAATGCAAAGACATTCCTCCATATGGTGCGTGCAGCTTTGCAAATTTCAAATCCTCCTTTGTTAGTTTTTTTCTTCCAAAAGAAAGTTTATTTAATCATATTCTGAGCTGCAGATCAGGCCGTTTATTTTAAGTTAGTGCAGGTTTGCTGGAGGGGGGGGGAGGGGTGCGTGCATGGAGTGTATGGGAGGTTCTAGTCAGGGGCCAACGGGGGCCAGGGCCCCTGTACATCATGTCCTGGCCGCTACTGAAGACATAATACTCAAAGTAATTCTAGTGATGATATGCGTTGGAACAGACATGGTTACTGATAGATCCTTTGGATCTATTTAATTTTTTCTTTACAAATTCTGTTTTATTAACTATTTTAAAACAATAAGGTGATAGCTTCAGTGGTATTGAGATAGGTTCCCAGTTTTCATCTGCTAAATGTTTTTTTTTTCAAAACAAATAAAAAAAAATACAATTTTTACAGCTGAATTTAACAGTTTTTCTTAAATTCTAATTAAGATTTTATAGAAAACTGTAATTTCAACTTAAATTAAGTCAAAAATATGTAAGATTCCTAAATTCTGAATGCATATTGAACTAATAAGACATTTAGAATTTTAATGAAAACTAATTGAATAGAAATTTCACTTCATGCATCTCTCTTAATTTATTTGAATCCCTTGCCCTGTTTTTTAATTTCATGTCTCTCTGTGCCCCCATGAAAACACGCCGTCCCGCTCCTGGCCCCCTGCTACATTTGGTCTAGAACCGCCACTGATGGAGTGTGCACCATTATGCTTATTTGGGGATTCATCTTAAATATTGTAACATAAAAGGGTCCCTTTATAATCTAAATCTCTTTGTCTGATTTGAATCCCTTGTGCTTTCCAACATCCCGGCGTTTCAACTAAAAATAACACCTACTTTGGAAAAAACGATCTAGAAATAAGTAAAATTTTCTTAAATTAAGTGTATTTACCTTTGATTTGAGTAGGTAAAAGAGATAGTTTGCCCATGGAATGAGTATTTTTACTCTTAAAATAAGATAATTAGATAATATGCACTTGAAATGAGACAATGTAATTGTGTTTTCTTATTTTAAGTGTAAATTGTCTTGTTCCATTTGCAAAATGTGTCTTTTACCTCCTCAATCCAAGAACAAAGGCACTTCTTTTAAGAAAGAATGACTTATCTAGATTTTGATTTTTTTTCCAGTGTATGGTGAAGAATTACACACTTGATCTTACAATGTAAATATTTGAGCAGAATTTAATGTTGGGTCTATTGCTGTTTTTAGTCTTGATCTCAAGTGCTTTAAAAGTTTATATTTGTTGAAAATTTTCATTGACTAAAGAACTTAAAAGCATCACAAAGGTTGTTTAAAATACTTGAGCAAATTGGGGCAAAGGTGTCTTAAAATGGGTTCCAAACAGGTCAGAAGAGAGACCTTCTTGATTTCTTTTTAAAAAGAACTTCAGTACAATTACTGAATAGGAGGCTTTTTAAAGAAGGGAAATAAATGACTGAGAGACAAGGCTGATGGGAGTGAAAGCTCTCAGTGCAAACCGTTAAAAAAAAAACCTGAATAACTAACTTTTTTTTTTCATGAGAAAGATATTAACAAGTAGATCTGAGGAACAGAATCCTAACAACAAGATGGAAAACTCCCACTGATCAGCTCTGCCATCGGTTTGGTTTTAGGTTTGGTTCCAGAACAGAAGATCCAAAGAGCGGCGAATGAAGCAGCTGAGCGCTCTGGGGGCCCGACGCCACGCCTTCTTCAGGGGACCCAGGAGGATGAGACCTCTAGGAGGCAGACTGGAGGATCCAGACATTTTAGGACCAGGGCCTTATGGTTACTATGGAGGTAGGAACGCACTCTCTGCGCGGAAAAAAAAAAGAACATTTATTTATTTTTATATGTGGGAATGTTTAAAACCTTTCTCAGAATCATATGAAGATTTGCACATTTGCACAGAAGCCAAGACCCAGGCATGCGTTACTCAATTTTGTTGCAAATTTTGATAAAAGAAGAATCATGTTATATTCAAGTCAATTATCAAATAACACTTAATACATTGGAATTATGAGATTAGTAAACAAATCTAAATTTAAACCCTTGTATGTTGACGAACTGCCAAAACCTCTAATTTGAAAAAACAAAATTATGAAAAAACTAAACCAAAAAAAGCATCAAATTTTAACCTGGAAAGCTAGATTGATAAGTGTTGCATTCAGGTTTAGTTCAACTTGATCCAAAAAAAGAAAATTTAAAACAATCCACTGGACTTTGTTACCATCCATTCAAAATGTCAGGAATAGCGTTGAATTTGAGGTTTTATACTGTAGCCCATCATATAATCGTATAAAACCTGAACTCAACGCTATTCCTGATATTTTGAATTGAAAAAGCTTCCAGGATGGGAACCAAAATGTCTTCAAACTTGTTGTGCAATGGATTGTTTTTAAAATTTTCTTTTTTTAGAATGACTATGACCTTAATGACTGAGAATCTTCACCAGCATAGTTCAACTCGTTATTAATGTTAAAATGCTTCCATCTAATCTGTTGATAGCATGGTGGAAAGCTCATCAGAACCTTTAGACCTGATTGGTCAAAGTGGCAGCCAATACCCGCCTACCAAAGTTTGGCTTTAACCAATCACTGTAATGAATGAAAATAGCAGTAGACACCATGAGGAACCACAACTTAAACTTTTACATTCTTGGTGTTCTTCTTTCAAAGATGAAATCTTGGATTCTGAGCACACAAATATGCCAGCAGCAGCTACACGTCCGTCCTCCTGCACTGCTGTGGTTATTTTAGTTTTGGGCGGCGCAGTTCTTGCTTTTGTCACAGCTATTGTAGAGTTGGACTCAATATTTTTGGCTGAAAGGGTTTTTTCTTTGATCCTATTGATCCATACGTACGACGGAATATTAGGGCCAGGCTACAGATTTTTTTCCCCTTCTATTTCGAGAATAAAGTCGTAACATTACGAGAATTTAGCAGTAAAATTAAGAGAATAAAGTCGTAGAGTTATGAAAATAAAGTTAATCAATTACGACTTTATTCTCGTAATTGCACGACTTTCTTAAACTGGTTGTTGTATGAGGACTTCAATCTCGTAATATTACAACTTTATTCTCATAGTTTTCCGACTTTATTTTCGTTAAATTACAACTTTATTAACGTAATTGTACTACTTTATTCTCCTAACATTACAATTTTGTTCTCAAAATAAAATAAATAAATATCTAGCCTGGCCCTAATACTATGTCGTTGATATGTGGCTGCGTTTGTCGTTTCATTAGGGCATTCAGCAGCCTTTTCACTCCCTCCATTTGCTATCCATTGTTAGTGTTGTCTTTATTTTGTAAATAAAGGTTAATTTTATGCTTACTTGTTTAACATTTGTTATCATTGTATAATTCTTATCATATAAACAGAGGAATAAAACAGTAATATCAGCTAAAAACATGGTACCCCCAAAAATCGACGGCAAATATATTGGTTATTCTGATGGCAAAATACTCTGTATTGGCCTTAAGAAAACAAAAAAAACTACATGTCCCGCCTTAAACTGTAATACGGCAACATGATTGGTGGATCAGTTTTGGGACGCAATCTAAGGATTTAAACTGGAGAGGAACAAGATGGTTTGTGAATTCTCAAATAATCCCAAAATAATATAAGGTTAGGCAAGGTTATATTTTGGTTACATTTTAGATAAATTCTAAAGAAAAATGTTGACTTTAGACCATGATTACTAAGAGAGAGCTTTGTTTTCCTCCACAAAGCTGAAATTTTCCTCCTCTAAATATAACAATGTCCATATAATATAGGGGATTCCTATGGACGTGGTTTTAATCTAAGTAATAAGACATATGAGATTATTTGTATTTGGGAAACTAGTCTATGAAGACCAAACAAGTAAAATAATAAATATGAATGATAAATAATGTTTATATTATGTTATATATTACTATTATGTACTTATATTATGTACATATTATAGTATACTGATAACACAACAGTTCCAGTTGAAATTATTTTGCATTGTTAGATTAGATTATATGAAAATAAAAGGCATAAATTCATGATGTTTTGGTTAATTACAGATAAAAAAAAATAATCCTTTCCTTTTTTAAGTTACTGTACATCCAAAAAAAAGTGAATATTTCCATACATTTTTTTAGCCAATCTTTGTGGTTGGAGCAGCTCGAATCGTCTCTTTTCTCCTCATTTATGCCAGGCTTGCTTTTAGAACTTAACCAAAGACCCCAAAAATGACACAGCATTGATTAGAAACAAAAGATAACAAAAACATAACTTTTGATTTTAGAAGAAACACCAGAACAGAGGCTCAAAAATGGAGAACAACAAAGGGGGGATTTGAGCAGAGTGTAGTGATGCAACACGGCGCACAGCTTCTGCAATCGCTGCTTGTTACAGATAAAACATGTGGATTAAATATTTGCTCAACATATCAGCAGTGCTCACATCTAGACTCCACTATCTCAAAGAAGTCATGCTCTTTGTGGTGTTCTTGGCGGCTCAGACGAATGACAACCAGGTCGTATGAATGCAAAGGAGAAACTTCTGCCAAATAAGAGTTACTGCATAGTTAAATCCCTCTTTACCTGTTAAAGACCTGGAAAGAGTGATCATGCTTCATTACATCACAGCCAATGCTCTGTATTATGCTCTAGTCATCCTACTTTACAGAATGCTGCAGCTCATCTTTTACCTGGCACCGAGAAGCGTAAACATACCACTTCACTCCTGGCTTCTCCTCACAAGAAACAAGTCATTTTCCAAATTGATTTGAACATTTCATCACTTACTTTTAAAGCTTTTATTGGTTTTGCTCCATGTCATATCTCTGGCATCCACACAGCAGTAAGAGAACTCTGGACTAGTTTTTCTTTGGTGGTACAGGATCTGGATCAGAACATAAAGGCGATCTGAGTTCCACAGTTTCTGCCCTAAACTTATGAAAGACTCAACTGATTCAGACCAAAGTGATCATTTCACTTTAAAAATAACAGCAAAGGTAGCAATTAGCATTCAGTTTGGTTGAGTAAATTTATGTCTAAATTCAACTTCTGTTAAACGGGAAGAGAAATTGGGTCAAGTCTACTTGGCAATTTAATACTATAGCCTTCAAAATTTCCAAAACATGCTGCAACTCATGATCTCCATGCTGCAAGGCAGCAGTGTTACAAACTGCACCACCATCCTGGTTGCTCTCCTTAATAACTTTCCTTTGGCTTCTGTTAGTGCGGTTACTTCCTGGCAAATGCACACCATGCAATTTTATCAAGATATATTTATGTTACGTTTGCTACTGTTAAAACAATGAAAATATTTCTCCATTACAAATAAATCTACTTATTTTGCTACTAAATATGTAAAGGGGATTTTTTTTTATTTTTATGATTTGGGTGGGTTTTCTTAGTGAACCGCAAAAAGTGAAATATAAGTTAGTCCATTCTTCGTGTACACACTGGAAAAAAATGGAAATCTAGATAAGTAATTTTTTCTTAAAATAGCTGCATTTGTTCTTGGATTAAGGAGATAAGAGAGACATTTTGCCAATGGAACAAGACAATTTACATTTAAAATAAGAAAACACAATTGCGTTGTCTTATTTCAAGTGCATTTTATCTAATTATCTTATTTTAAAAGTAAAAATACTCATTCCATTGGCAAACTATCTCATTTACCTGCTCAAATTAAGATTAAATAGACTTAATTTAAGAAATTTGTACTTATTTCTAGATCGTTTTTCCAGTGCACTGGAAAAAATCGAAATCTAGATAAGTCATTTTTTCTTAAACTAAGTGCATTTGTTCTTGGATTAAAGAGGTGAAATGCCAATGGAATGTGAATTTTGCCAATGGAACAAGATAATTTACACTTAAAATAAGAAAACACAATTGGTTTGTCTTATTTCAAGTGCATATTATCTAATTATCTTATTTTACCAGTAAAAACACTCATTCCATTGGCAATCTACCTCATTTACCTACTCAAATTAAGGGTAAATACACTTGATTTAAGAAACTGTTACTTATTTCTAGATCGTTTTTCCAGTGTAGTAACTTTATTTTCATTGATTTGAGAAGGTGAATACAAGAAACAAGAAAAACTACTTTATATTCTTATTCAAAGTGCATAAAATCTAATTATCTTTTCTTAAGGGCATAAATGCTCATTCCATTGGTACATCATCTTATTCACTCACTCAAAATACGTTGAAATCCCCTTATTTTTAGAATTTTTTACTTATTTCTAGATCAGTTTTTGCAGTGTTGGCATACATTAACATTTTAATGTTTAATTTTATTCCACTTTGTTTTATTGACTCGTCTTAGCTTGACCGTGCAGCATTTTGGTTAGCCTTGTCTTTTTTCTTTTTTTTTAATCTGCTGTGTAAATAAACTTAAATGGACATTATGCAACGTACCTGCAGATGCTCAGATGGTGCATCTATCCTTTTCTGAATACAATGAACTATGCTTGCTTATAATTTAAAGCAGCCGTGGGTCAATTACTGGAATTAATGTTATGAGAAGTTTTAGTGTTAAAACTGATTAGGTTTTCTAACAGATCTTTCTTATAATGGTTTTGAGTCCTTTGGAGGCGATGCCAGTGATGAGGTGACAGGATGTTTTTTCCAGGCTTTTTGAATCATATTATGCAGCACTGCCCCTTCCCCACTAGTTGCTGTGCTCTGCTGTCTAGCTGGCTATTAGAAGGGGACATGAGTGTGTCATAAAGCATTGCTATTTTATGAAGCTATTGCAGATTTTTTTCTTTACTGTGTAAAGACATCGAGAAGATGTGTTGTAACAATCATACAATGAGATAAAGATGGACGAGAAAAATGTTATCATTATTGCATTGGATAATCGCTGTTCACTCACTTTTTGAACAGTACTGCAAATTTCCAGCATGTTTCAATAGGAAGTGAAGCTTGCTAATTTGAAGCTAGTGCAACTGGACACATTTAACGGGAATTATGGAAATTAATTAAAATTTATTAACAAATTTCCTTTGATTTAATCAATCTACCATATCTGAATGCGAATATGGAAAAACCTCATAGACAGAAAACTATTTGTGTGTGAAGCTTTATGTTAATACTTTGCATAAAGATCCAAGATAAGGTGGAAGATGGTGAGTTGTATGAATACAACGTCTGAAATACTGTCTATTTATTCCAACTAATTTGTTCTACTTTATGAAGTCAAAGCCTCTCGCTAGTCTAGAAAACATTTGTGATGAAGGACTGCACATTGCATGGAAGGGGATCCGTCTCCAAACCTGAGCAGTAAACTGTGCAATATGTGCCTGTGATAAACCAATACTGTAGATTAGGGCTGGACAAAACTTGGAGCATGATATATTACTTAATTCTGCCTAGTATTATATATTTTCAACGATGATACGAACAATGTAAAAGCATCACAAAGACTGCCAAGAAGACCCAAAACAGATGATTGCAGTTTCTAAAAAAAGATTTAACATTTTAGAAAAATTTCCTTTTAAAAACAAGACATTAAACTTGGACTTTCTGTAATCATAGCCTGCAATATATATTAAAATGTCAATATATATCTATATCGATATATCTATATCGATAGATATAGATATATATATTTTCATTTTAATATATATTGCAGGCTATGAAATTTACCAGTATTTGCAAACCTTTAGGGTTCTCAATCTGTTTAAGGTGGATTTCAAACAGCATTGATATAATTTAGTTTTTTTTAAAGGACACTGGAAGTCACTGCATACAATAAAACCTTAGAGAGCTTTGGTGACCTCGAAGAAGACACCTTTAGTGCAGATATAGAGCCAAAAGTAGGTTTGTTATGCTGGAAACCTTCTCTTTTAAGATATTTTTCTGACTCTATGAAAAAATCTCAGTGTTTATATCTTTGTAAATGCAGAGGAGGCTTAGATAGTCAGGCTTTTTATACAAAATTAGCAGCCATTGGTTTGTTTTTCTTTGTATGTGAGGATATGATGATGTTTAATTAAATTGAATCACTGCTTTTTGTATAAGAACCTTAAAGTGAATCTGATCAAAAAGAAAAACAATCAAATTCAGCATGCAGATGGAAATATATAAGAACACAGAACCAGGCTGAGTATGGCAGCTCTGCACTGAACTAGACCAGGGGAATAAAGAAGATGCACCTGTGGTGTTTATGAGCAGTGTTGTTTTGATGGACCGTCTGAGCGCCCTGGTCTCCCTACAGCTGCACATCTACCTGAGGGGCCTCGGCATTGAGGACACAACAAAGTGAAGCCGTCAAGGCTGCAAGGAAGCGAGCAGGAGGAGGGGGTGAAACAGAGGACAAAACCTCTATACCTCTCTCTCTCTCTCACTCTCTCATCTCTCACGCCTTTCTCCGTGTGTCGCTTTTCTCACCCTATTGTGCTGCAGCGGCACAGGCCGGCCCGTTCGCCTTTATCTGAGCCGACGCCTCCTGGCATCCCTCCGCCCCTTTTCACAGGGATGGATGCCTGTGTGTGGCATGATGCTTCTGCATGTGTGAGTGTAATTATAGTCTGCAGTTTGCAACACTCCCCTCCGCACGCTCTACATGTCACATTCACAGCCCAAGATGAGCTTGTTGCCTATTCACAAGGTCGACCAAACTAGCACAGGCCTGTCGGGAAAAAAACGGATAATTAGCATGTTTGGGAAAGCAACGTCACCTCTTATTGTGTGTCCCCCCCTTTCTTTTTCTGATAAACACCAAATGCTAAAAATGGAATCAGGTGGCTGATTTCTTTGCATATCTAACCTGTTAGTTCCCCCTGTTGTCCCTGCTTGGACTGAATAGGCAGCGTGAGGAACATATGGTGGGAGTGGAGAAATGTGAGTGCAACATCTGGGGCACCGGGAAAAAGTCTACCATCGATCTCGGCTGAGGGTGCTGCTGAGACAAAATGGCTTTAGTTTAAGTGTAGAACAGGAAGGTAGGGAGAAGCAGAAGGCAGATGGAGGTTTGTAATTGTTAATGGATTCAAAGCAGGATCCTGCATGTGGAGTGCTTTAATCCTTTTTAAACAGTTTGGACTACTTTTCTTTTAATTACTGTATATTTGTGGAGCAGAAATGTTGTTTTTAGCAGGAAATCAAACTGAGACTCTTTAAGCAATAAAAAAACAAATAAAACATTTAGGCACGATTCAAACTGAGAGGGACAATTTTCCTTTAAAATGAAGGAAAGCTAATCATATCAAATATGATCAAAACATTTATATCCTTATTTGCTTCCTAAATAAATGTCCTTATTTTAGGTTCATCTTACCAATATAACCGTTTTCCTGGTCTTTTAGTTTAAGATTATAATTTAAAAATGCAAAAATTAGGTATTGACTGATGCAGGTTTTTCTAGGGCCGATATGGATTATTCTGACATCAGTCGAACCGATCCCTGACATGAGCGGCCCATTTTTATAAGGCAGTTTTTTTTAAAGCCGATATTGCTTTTTTCCCCTCCATTTACATTATGAAATGAAAAAAATTATAATAAATGTTACAAAAGTCTCAATGTATTTGATAAATTAAGCATTTTATAGGAAATAAAAAGTAATAATGGAAAGTAAAGCAATGCATGCATTTCAAATAAAAAAGGCAAGGATGCTTAATGCACTGATAGCGGCAAAGTTGTGCAAGCGTCAGCCGATACCGATACAAAACAGTCAAAAATATCCTATATCTCTATCTTCAGGGGGAAAAAAAGCAGAGAGCTTATCAAAAACTGAATATTATCAGTATTTATGTATAAAATCTTTTCTTTTGTGTCTTAAAGACATCAGTGGGTAGAAAGAAGCTCTGGATTTATGGTTTATATGGGAAATCTGAGAGAATGAAGCAAATATTTGCAGGTTTCTGCTTTCCTGCTGGATGGAAACAACTTTTGTATTTTCAATCTTTTTTATTATTCTGGCAGTACAGGCTGTTCTCTAACAAGATGCCTTCTTGATATTACCAGAGATGAAATTCTGTTTGCGGTTTTTAAAGAAAATTGTCAATTGCTCAGCATGAATTGTAATTTCCAAGCAGAACGGCTACAGTTTTACGGCAGCACCACTGTGACCAAATTGCTTGTAACACAGAGATGACGCAGCGGGGACAGAATGTTGTCGAGACAGATGAAGAATGGATTTCTGGTTAAAAAAAAAGTCATTAATATCATAGCGGCGAAAATAAAAGCATGACTGGTGCACATTGAAAAGGCTTTATTTATTTATTTCTGTTTTGTTCTCTGTGAGCTCATCTTATTCAGTATCGGCTAAAATAAGGCCCACTGCCTGACCTTCGAAAATCAGATTTTAAAAGTTTAGAGGCACTGATGAGCTTTTTAATTGTAGTTTTGGAAAGAAAAGGGATATACATGCAGTAAATGGCCTGAGGTTGGCAACCAAAGCTAGCAGAGCTGACCCATACGGCGCTCTGCACAGACCAAGTCTAAATGATGAAAAAATACTTCAAGTTTAAATCAGATTTAGCCGCAGCTATGATGTCTGTAAAGAGTTAAGAGGTTGTTACGCTTATTTCCAACAAATGAATAATGTAAACAACGAAACAGACAAAAAAAGCTCAATGCTAATGCAAAACCTAAAAAAACAATAATCAGATTAATCGTAATTAATTGATTATTGAACGTATCGTCTAGTAATTTAGAGATCAATTAATTGTTAACTGGGGAAAAATAACCCCTCTCTAATATGTCATTAGCTATACGAGCAAAACAGAGAGGTGTAATTATAAATACATTGTAAAAATGTACAGATATTTTAAATTCACGATAAAAAAAAATCTTTGTCCAGCAATATGCTCTATCCAGAACTCCATAAACTGCATACCTGAATATTAATAAAAAGATAATAAATAGAATAACTGAAAATTAGGCTAATCTTTAGTGGCTGCCCTAAACTGAAGTGAGAAATTCATAAAATTGTATAAAAGGACGCGCCTTATAGCCTAAGTAATTAAGATTACAGTTTTTATAAACTTGTTAATTTTGGAAAGTTTGTTGTTAATAATTTGTGTGCAGTCAAAATATAAGCCTAACTCTCTCCATGTTGGCTAGGAATAGCTAATATTAATGCAACGTCTTCAGTGACGACGAAACTAATTCCCTCAACTATGTTTAGCAACTGACCAATAGTTGCCGTTGACCAAAAGTTTAAAAGATGAGAAAAAATATGTATCTACCCTAATTGTAGAGAAATAGCTAGTGTGAAGTTTAATTTCTCCAATTTCCTGCAGTGACAAAAGATGCTACAGCGCTAACGTTAGCATGCAGTGCTAATGCTAGCTTGCATGTAGATTTAGATTTCATTCCTTTGAGCCACAACAAAGGCCTTTAGGGTTTTTAACTAATAAAAAAAGATGTAATTCTTTGTTTTTCCTTTTAATCTTATGTTTATATTGCATTGTTTTCTGTGTATTCCTCCCATTATGAATCAATGACGAAAGTATTTGAAGTTAATGTTTTTTTTTCTAGAGTTTGATAATGACCTGAGAAAAACAACAATCTGAATTGAGAGGAATTTTAGTCTTTTCAGGTGACAATATTGAGAGAAAGGTTTAAAAGCCACAATATTTAGAGATCAGGCAATTTATAATAATTTCTTAAATATTTTTGGAAAAAAATACACTTCTAATTAATGTGGAGTTCTGAAAAACAAAAAGGGCTGGCTCTGTTTCTTATTCTTGTGAGAAGGTGACATGAGTGAATAGGAAACATATTTTGGTGTAATAGAGAGGAGGCCTTAAAATTCAGCTTTTCTAGGGGGGTTTTAGAGCGCACCGTTCCCTGTTTTAGCTCTTGGTTTACTTCCTACTCCTTCTGAGGAGAGAGAACACATTGATCAACACATTTTGAACAAATGAAAGATTCCTATTTAACTGCAATAGGCGTTTTAAGCAACATTTCTGGATCTTTAAGGTCTGAACTATGGTCTGGGAATAATATATTTTAATTATATTCAAATTGTAAGTTTATCAGTCACTGGAATTGGCATTATTCAACTTCCATGGATCTTTTCAATGTATTTTTGGCTAACCTGAAAATTAGAAATGTCAAGTTCTTTGCAAAATCTTGAACAGTTAAATTAAATTTTCCAATTTATCATGCAATGTTGATTCATCATAATATTTTTTAGCTTTTTCCTTAATGACACAGTGCTGATTGACAAAATAATTAAAAAAATTTTGTATTGCACAAGTAGAAACTTTTAAAGAAAAGGAGTAGTGGAATATTTCAGTTATTATACTTAATGGTGCTGCTTCATCAGTTTTGAATTTGAGATGGGTTTCCGGGAAACTCTAGGATATCAGTTATATATTGGAGTCGTATAGCTCTGGTTTTGTTTTTTTACGTTTCGCTCAAGCACAAGTGGGAAACAGGGATAAAAAGAATTTATCAGCTATACTTTGTGGTTCTTGTTGCTTTTTTTAAACTCTCTGTGTGATCAGTTATGGAACTAATTACATTTTAATATAAACTCTAATTAAACATTACAATTCAGCTACAGCATAATGCCTTTATAAAAACAGATCCCCTGCTTCTACACAGCTACCAAATATCCAGCAAATAACCTATGACTCTCCATGTAAAGAGAGCTTAGATTATAAAGACAAGTCATCACGAAATGCGTGTTATGTCTAATAGTATTAGCTGTACTTCTCTGGCTATCAGAAAAAAATATATCATAGCTGTTTAAACAGTAATACAAATGAATGTCATTAAAACGTTGCAGCAGAATTAAAACAAAAGCTAAAACCTCTCAGGAGCATAAACACGCCAGTTACTGTCACAGGTTAGACACAAAACATGCTAATCTAAAAGTGAAATCCACTCACAAATGAGTGGATTCTGGAAATAAGATGTCACTTTCTCTCAAGTTCCACTCAGCAGGTAAAAGATGAAGCTGAAGGCTGACAAATTTTAACAGGACAGAGAAGAAAGTCATTAATCAAAGCTGACGGAGGCGCGGTGTGGAAAGATGCCGAGAGAGGCGTTGTTTACCCTCATAATTTAATAGATGATAAACTTCCCAGAGAATCTAAATCTGTGAAGCTGACAGGAAGTCGAAAACTGCTGGTTTTCCCTTTTGCATGCAGAGATTTGCTTATTATTGGATTCCCAGAAAATGTTCCTGCATATTAGCAGTAATATCCACTGAAATGCTCTGTTTGTGTTGCTGGGACATTGCAAAAACAAGAGTGCTCTAACAATAACAAAGGTCAGAGAAAAAGTTCAGATTTTTTTGAAATTATCGAAAGAAAGTCTTACAGCTAGTCAGTTAAACACTTAAAAAATGTCTTTGTGTTGGATTGCAACTTCGAGGAAGGTAATAAGTAGTAGTAGTTAATATATGGTCTTTTAAAATAGAAAAAAAATAATGGTTGTCATTTTATGTTTCTTTAAAATGGCGTATAAGCTCAAAAATGGCAGCGCTATGTAACCGCCTGGACCTAGGCAGCCAGGCAACCGGTGGGAGCCCGGCAGCCTGGCCTCAGTTAATCCGTCCCCTCCCCCTTGTGACAAACGGTTGTACTGAACTGTAATTTCCCTCTGGGATTAATAAAGTATGTCTGATTCTGAAAAGACAAAAAATGGAGCTAACTTCTGCAATGCTAACACTTAGCATGGCTAACAATACCAAAGCAGATTTCTTTATATATGCTTACTAGAGAACATAGTTGCTCACCTATATTCTGAGATTATTTCAAAAGCTTTCCAATAATCTAAACTTGATAAGATTCTATAATTCTTTTTAGCCTTACTGTTATCTGCTTCAAGTATTGCTCTCTCTCGCCATTTGTAACCAAAAAGAATAGCAAAAAATTCTTTCAGATGTAAACAATCTTCTGATTTATGACTTGTAGATGCTCTCTGCTTACACTTTTGTGAAAACATATGTGAAAAACTCAACTGTTTATTTTGTTTACTGTTTATTCTTGATACATTCACATCATCCACATAAGAGAGCACAGAAACACGTAAAATAGACAATAATTACTAGTCAGAAGAAGATCTGTTAAAGATCTACTTTGATTGAATCCGTCAGCTGTATCAATGTGCCTTATTATCTGCCTTCTCTAACTCCCCAAAAAAACCATTGTAAAGAGCCAATCATTTCAAAGATGGTAGAGTTGTGTTTTTCCAGGTGTCTTGAATGATTTGAGGGGACTGATTATCTGGTTGTCAGGCAGACTGATAAAGCTGGCAACCTCAATCAAAGTAGCTTTGTGTCATAACATGGACGATATTCAAATAGGAATAAAAACAAATTAAAACCCCACAACGTCTTTTGGAAGTTTAAATGGATCATATCTACTGAAATTACATCGTATTCAACTCCTGTAAACAACTCAGATCAGCTAAATGGGGAACATCTGACTAGTTGTTAGCCTTGACAACAACAAGAGTTTATTTTCACTTTTATCACTGACGACAACTTCAGTTCAACAAATCCAAACTAATAGGTTCTTACCCCCGTCAAGACTGCACAGATGGTCAACACAGTTACTAATCAGGTGCTAACATATGGACAACATTTTTGCCCAACTTTAGTGAACTGATTAGACAAAAGCAATGAAAAGACAGAGGCAATGTAATTAGAAAATTAAATTTAGATTAACTGATAAAGGGAAGTTGTTGGTAGCTTAACTGTGAGCTGAAAATAGAGTAGAGTTCTGGAAATAAGCAAAGCTTAGTGAAGCAGAGCCAAGGGACGGTGCCCAAAGCTCTATCAGACATGACAGAGAGATGCAGGCGAAGGGACCTGGCACTTCTGCCGGGGAGACTGGAATCTCATTTTGGAATTTCTAATCTAGACCCTGAAGTTTCAGCGGGGGAATCCATCCAGGCGCACGCATGGCTGCTAGCTGAATGAGAGGGGGAGATGAATGCACTGTGGAAGAGGCGAGAGAAGTGAGGTGGAGAGGTGTGGAGTTGTTTATACACTCAAATGAGGCTGTTGGAGACCGGTTGGTTGGAAATTGGACATGATCAATTTTCCCACTTAGGCAGGGGTGGAGCTGTGTATAAAATTGCAAATGCCGATTAAGCAAGCTCTGAATGTTTTATGTGTTTAAAGTCTGAAATAATATATTAACCCTTTTTTTTTTCTTTTTCACATCTTCACAGAATACCAAGGCGACTATTACGGACCAGGGAGTAACTACGACTTCTTTCCCCATGGCCCCCCCTCCTCACAGGCTCAGTCTCCGGCTGAGTCCCCCTACATCCTGAGTTCTGGGCCAGGAGCCATAGAGGGATCGGGCCACCACCCATCAGATGACCAAAGGTACACGGACATGATTTCTCATGCGGAAACCCCAAGCCCCGAACCGGGCCTACCGAGCTCCCTTCAACCGGTCCCGGGGGACGCATACGGGGGTGGACCCAGCCCCCCTTTCTCTTTGGCCAGTAACTCCAGCTACAGTGCTCCGATGTCCCACCAGGGCCAGGAGATGGGGGAAACAGCCGCCTGGTGAAAGGACAAAAACAAAAACCAGGGACCAACCATGGGCTGAATCTCTGCCCAGCTAATTCAGGAGACGTACCAACGTCAGAAGGGGAAAGTACTGCTGATATTTCTAAGGTGAACCTTCTAAAAACTATAGGCTAATCTTAACGACCTAAGAACTAATGGAAAGAATGAAATAACAAGCAGGAGAAAGAAATTTCGCTGCATGGTAGACACTACAAAGCATTTCCCTCGTTGGGCACTGGACTGAATAAGAGATTCCATCCAGCAGAAATGCTTCTCGCCTTCCCCTTATCTTCTAATGCTCTAGGAACACATTAGTAAGAAACACCAAAGGGGACATGTCTAGTTTTCCTAATTTCACACTGCATTTAAAAAAAAAAACATTGCTCAAAAGCAATTTCAATTCTCACTTTATCTCCATGTTGCCACTGATTTTAAACCTCAGCGTTCATACAAAAATGCATCCGTTGCCATCGAAGCAATGTATGTTCAAATCCATTTTCAACATTTATTTTATTTTTATTCCCGTGTAAGACAATACATCAAATCAACGGCTGCTAATTGACAGACACGCACTGACTTTCCCCTCACACATCCTGGCTTAGAGCCCCTTAATGCAGAAAAAGTGTTCTTGATCATAGCTTGAAAGAAGGATGTCTATACTATTATTCAAAACACGAACACAATTATAGACACTTGTGCTCTCCTATACACAGACACACACACACACACTGCACACCCATCGAGGCGGCCCTGATAGTTCTGCTCCGCTCACTGCTTCACCTGACCTTCCTTTTGTTACTGTCCCTTTTAAAAAAAACATGTTTTAATGGAAATGATTTTCAAAAGAACATTGAACCCATAATGGAGAATGTCCTTCAGCAGCTGAGGTCTCCTTCCTCTAAAGGCAGAAAACAAAAGATGGGACAGACAACATCTGTGACATTTCAGCTGTCTCCTTCGAGGTGCGGGTTGCCATCTAGTGGCCGCCTTTTCAAAGCACACAGGGTCTTCAGTTCCATCTGATCTGATTTGGGAGCTTTAATATTATAATTTTTTTCCGTTTCCTATCCTGCAATGGTTCAGACATGTCAATCTGGGGCTACTGTATTTTCTTTTTAAAGACAAATTCTACTAAATCCCCAATTTCAGCTCAGCCTTTCCTCCCTCAGCGCCGCCTCAGACACACAGGACGTCTCACACACTGAATTAGCTGTACTATTGTTTTCAGATCATTTGTGTTTTCCCTTGGACATTGTATAAGATCTAGAAAGATTGTGTCTTATATCCAGAAATGCTCGGATACAAACATGTGAGTTAGTGTGCATGTGGTGGATGCTTGAGTGAGTGTGTGTTGGTTTAAAGGGGGGGGGGGGGGGGAGGGGGTGAAAGGGGGGGGGGCAAGGCTGTATTATTTCTATGTAAATAGCACTGATAATAAAACCTCTCTTAAAACGTAAAAGTCTGTTGTGTTTTTTTCGTTGTTTCCTTTGTTTTAGCAATGAACTCTACACTAATTGGCTGGACTATAATTTTGGTTGCTGAGGGTATAATCTATCTAATGTTTAGTTTGGCCATTAAGATCTTAAGAATAAACACGATAAGCTTGTATAATGTAATGAAATCTCTGTAAAGCTAAGCACCCCTTATTATGCAAAGTGTTTCAATTAACTCATCCCAATCAACTGTGATAAACAAAAGCAGGGTAAATGGCCTAAAATAGACACATTTCCTTGAAGGTTCATTGGGCTCTGGCTTCCATTCCAAGTAAACTACATCAAATGTTAAAAAAACATTAAAAAAGAAACCTTTTGCAAAAGCTGTAAACTAAAACCAGTTCTCCTCTCAGATGTGCTGTTGTAGACCCGTTTTAATTTAACTCAGCAGAATTGGATTAAGAGTTTCATCTAGCAAAAAAAATCTTTGTTATATTTTCGATACCAAACACTAAAATAAATGAACGCAAATACGTTCCTTATCTAATACACTGCAAGAAAACAATCTTAAATGAATTAAGATGTTTTTAAAATACGTTTATTTTCACTTATTTTGAGCAGGTAAAAAAGTTCTGCTAACGGAATGAGGATTTTTTTTTTTGCCCTTAATTTATTTAGATATCCTGCACTTGAAGTGAGATGATGAAGTTGTTTTTTTCTAATTTCCTACAGAAATCATTATATTCCGTTGGCAAATTGTCTTGATTATCTGCACAATAAAAAGAGAAAAAAAAATCCTATTTCAAGCAAACGTGTCTTTATATATATATATATTTTTTTTGCAAGGATTATTGAACGTTTCCTAAAGCTAAAGCTATTGGGTATACTTTAAAATATAAGATATATCCATATTTTCATTGGTTAAATATTCATTAAATGGTGAAACAAATAGATAACATTAAAGGAACATAAAAAGGTAGTAGAGCAATACTAGAATCTACCAGAACAAATAACAAAAAAAATGAAGTCTAAGAGTAAGTTCACATCTGCTTGCTACTGACTGATTGAAATAAAAGAAAATCAAGCATATACAGTCTTGGAGTAAGGGTAACACTGAAAGGCTGCTAAGGGATGGCAAAGAACCAAAAGATGATTAGTTTCCATTATGCTCAAAGGGAAATTATTCTATTTAAAATATTTTTTTCAGTCTTACATCAAGAAGAAAAATAGGAAGTCACACCGATCTCTCAAAGTGCTTTACACTACAGCCTTTTCACCCAGATTTGAACATTGATTCAAAGACTGGGAGGCAAATCTGGGTTAAGTGTCTGGTGACAAGTGTAACCTGGAATAGATGCCTACAACCGTTAGATTGTAAGACAACCTTTACCCACTGAGCCATAATTATCCACAGCTGAAGAAAAAAATTATTTTTTTAGAGGTTAAAAAGATAATCTGAGCTACGACAGTTAAAGGTCCCTGCTGGTTCATGTGTGCACAAAAGAAAATTAAACACTATATTAACAAGACAGGAAGATAGACCTGTTATGATGTTATCCAGGGTTTCCTGCCCTGGATGGAAAACCATGTGACCTATATGAAAAACCAACATCATTTTCAGGCGGGTCTGATTCTAAGCTGCTCAAAAAATAAATAAATAAATAAATCGCTCAATTTCCAGCAGCCATCACTGCAAAATGATGCTCACTTGCTAGCATTAATAATCTGAAATTTGTCTCAGCAACCCATGCTGGTGGTTTTACTAATGCTTCATATGCTTCAGAGCAGAGTGTAAAATAAAACTGGGACCCATCCCTTTAACCGTGACAACGGTGATGGAGTCCCCACACAGCCATGAGGCACACACAGGAAATCCAAGCTTGACTTCAGACCAGTACCTCAGGCAATCTGGTCCCTTTCCAGATACCTTGACCGCCCCCTTCCCTCCCCTTCTTTCCTCACACCACCTCCCCTTTATCCCCTTATCCCCCTCTTTATCCCATCCTCTGGCTGCATGTACAGCCCTCTCTCTGTGGGGCCAGGTGGGCAGACGGTGGCCCAGGTCTGCAGTAATTTTCCTCCTGACTGGTTTTAATGTAAAGGGTAATGTGAGAGGAGACAGGCGCGCAATGTTTTAGCGTATATATTCTCACACACACATACACAACCACACAAAAGCTGGATGTGTTCCCCAACATCCAGCAGTCCATTACCAAGAGGCTCTACATCCTCTTTATTTATTTCTTCTTTGCTCCCACTGTTTACTCTCTGGAGTATTTTCCTCAATTCTGGGTTTTATCACTCCATCTCCTCGGCTGCGTATCTCCAGCAGAGCAAGGAGCACAAGCACACTGGCAAACACACACACGGGAACAGAACAAAAATGAAAAACTGAAATGCTTTGAAGTTAGCCTTCTCTGAGAAAAGATCCAAAACAATCCTGCTTCTGTGAGCAGAAAACTTGCGCTCCAGTAAACCTTCAGCACCCCTGGTAACCTTCACCTCTTTTTCACCCAGAAGCATCTGGTTATCACTATCACTCACTCTCTCTCTCTCTCTTTCACAAACTCACAAACACACACTCTGCGTACAAGCATGCATGCACACAACCGTCCCATTAACATCAGTGCTTTCGTAATGGATGTGTTTGTGGTGCTGCTTTGGGAGAGAGGAGAGACCTGAAGTAGCTGTTATAAATCACTCGCTTGTTCCCCCCCACCCCACCCCCACCCCCTATCACACACTCACACACACAAGACGCCTATTGGTATCACTACATGGAGCTCCCATTCACTGCCTGTGCAGCAGGGACACACTCTTTTCTCCATACATCCACCTCCTCTACCGCCTGGGGTGGGTAAATCCTATTACTCTATGAAGAGGAGGAACACATCATTAATTACACTCAGATACTCTTTTATACACACAAACATGTATTTATGCCAAACTGGAGTGCAACACGCTGAACGCTGCTATGCATGCCCGGCCCCAAACCCCTAAAATAAGCGGTAGCTATCATGCATGTACATTTCTTTTTCAGCTCCATCTTGACAGGTGACATTAGAGCAGAGGTCCTCTATCTGATGCCTCGAATACACGCTCACACTTACACACACTTCTCAGGCCTCTGCTTCAGCGGGGAACATGTCAGGATGTGAGAGAGAGCAAAGTTATGATCACCGAGAGAGATTTCAGGCAACATGGACAGATCAGGGACTGTCAGAGCGTCACAGAGAGATTTATTTGGCTTCTCAACAGCCTTTTCAAGGTTTGCCAGATAGATGGGTGCCATAAAGTGATATACGCAAGCTATAAAATAAATAGGGCAGAGGCAAGCCATGCATAGCCGGGTCGGTCTGACCAAGTGTTTATGTACCCAGTTGGGCACCTTTAGGACACATTAAGTCACATCTGTCCACTTTGATGAAGAGAAACTTCAAATGCAGGTTTTCAATGTATCCTCCCCAGTCTTGTTCATGTCTTTACATAAAGAATTGAGAGGAAAAGCTATGTGTTTGTTAAAAGGGGGAAGTTGTGGGGTGGTTTTAACAGGGTGAGGTAATTTCATCATCTCTTGTGTCTTCTTGTTCAATCTATTATGGCTGAACTACAAACCTATTAACCTATGACCATCAGGAGTCCATTAACTACAGAAGCAACCAAAGGGTCTATGGTTAAGAGAAGACAGCAAGACCAGTGTTCAAGTAAGAATTAATTGTAAACTATTGGGACAAGTTATTTGCACAAGAACACTTTAATGCAGAATGACAAGAAGAAATTCATTGTGAAAAGAAAGTCTTAAAAAGTCCTATTTTAAGTTCTACGTCTTGGAGGGGAACACAGTTACGTGGAGATGTTCTGGAGAAATTAGGGTTAAATCTTAACCTTAAACATTTTTATTACTTTAGATTGAAATAACTAAAAATAGTGATGTGAAGAAATAAAGTATCTTTTTAGATAGAATATGGCTCAATGTAACACACCATCTCCAGAGACTCCTTCTCCTACTTCCTGTTAACTCCTAGCTACTATTCCTATACTGTTTGTGTGGTCAATAGTAAAAACATTATCAAGGGTAGGAAAGGAGCTCCGGACTGCAGTGCTGAATATTCACAGCCATCAGCCTTACAGATGTCATTACACAACGGAGGCAAATGAATAATGGTGGTCAAATGTGGAATTCAGCCTAGAACTATTAAAAACAGACTAAAGCTCTCCTTTATAAACCCAAAAGATATAAAGCTGTGTATATGAGCATGTGTCACACCCAGGCTCGGACTGGTAATCTGTGATACCGGGCATTTGCCCGGTGGGCCGGTCCTAATTTCAGTGTTTGAGGGCTGGCCCTCCTTAAATCATACCGGCCCCAACACTTGCTCTCCGGCTGAAGCACCTACCTGTGACAGTAAATAACTCAAGGAGCTCAAGAAGTAATACAATGTTAACTACTTAAGCAATGCATGCAGTATATATATAGCCCTTCCTTGTCATGGTCATATGGTGTAATTTTCTATTTCTTCAAACTGAAAAATCCTATTTATTCAAGCTGTAAAATCCTTGCAACAAACTACATTATAATAAAACTAAAATGCTTTCTTCAAACCAAACTACAATGTTTCTCTTATATTTGGCAAATTTATTTTAGAATATTTTGCAAAAATATGTTGCGGTGCATGATAGGGTTTTGCTTCTAACGGCTAACATTTCCCGTCTTACGTGCATTGTTGCCGGGTTGGGATGCCCACTTGTGTCCATAAGTGGGCCGGTGTAGATGGAAAAATGCCAGGGCCAAAAAATCATTCCCAGTCCGAGCCTGGTCACACCATATTTTGTTAAACTCCTTAAGGTGAGCTTTGCCTATGCATCCTGTCATGCAAAGGATTGAGGGTAACCGTAGAACTCCTAGCAGTTGGTAGGAATGTCAGGAGGTCCCTAACTGGTACTGCTTCCTCTTTCTGGCTCTTCTCTTACTGCCAAAAGTATTTGCAAAGCACTTACCATAGCGACCATGGACGCTCTTCTGCTATGACTGAAGTGCCCTTACCAATTTGAGGTATTTTGATTGAGAGGTTTGTCACACATCTTGTTTTTGGTCTTCAGACAGTGCTCAACAGCCCCATCTAGAGTTGAAATTACACCTTTTACTCAATTAAGGCCTACAGTAAATGCAAGAAAAACAAAGTTTAGTCTAAGTGCATCAACTTTACAGTGGGTCATAGCCTTGCCATACCCTATTTAGTAAGTATTTTTGAAAATACATTTGTTCCTAATGTAGTGCATAATATGCATATTATGACATTACAAAGGTCTGAAATTCTTTTTTTTTAGTAAAGTCCAGTCAGCAAGGAATAATCAATGGATCATTATCTATATCTAAAACGATTACGTTCACAGTGATTTAAGGAATTTAGCGTTAATCAGTAAAAAAAATATATATATATTTTTCGTCACCATCACTGAGTCCGGGAACGGCCATTTTTGCCCAAATACAGTAACGCCTAACTCCTGACATCTTCCAGTAGTGACGTCACAGTGCTGTAAGCCTAGCACATTTCTCCCCGCTTCACAGGCAAAATCAATGAGAACTATTATACACACCTGCATCAACAACAATCATTTAAGATTAGGACTTCACCATTGAAATTCACTAGAGCTATAGTTAAACTGACAATGCCCACATGCATGACAGTTGGATGTTATAATACATCGGGTAAAAGTGGAAAAAAAAAAAAAAATAAATGGTTGTTTCACCTTTCCAATTCATGATCCACCACGGACGGGTTTGTCTTTAGGAGGAAGGATCTGCCATCGAACTTCTGATCAGAGAAAAAACACGTCATATGTAGCCAACATTTCGAAGAAGAATGTTTTCAAGATGACTTGGATAATAGTGCGCAGTGACAAACACCATATAGAACATTGGGACTTGATCAACAGCCGATACCACACAGTGACATCACACACCGGTAGGTGGCAGTAGTGTTCTTTGACGAACATGGATGCCTCCAGTAAAGAACATTCAAATGAAAGTTACTCTTAATTAAGAACACTTTTTATTGTACAGTATGTAATAATTTTATATTTAAAGTCATTTTATATGAGCGGGCTTTCCCTTTAAATAACAATGTTCAGTGATGTCTCCCATCACCACTGTACTGTTATGTAAATAAGTAATAATTATCTAAAACACCACAATGGAAGGTTCAGAAAACAAAACAAGAAAAGAGCTGAAATCTGCCAGTATTTAGAATACTATTGTATTCCTTAGTAAAAGAAAGGACTATCAGGGCGTGCAAGTGGTGTAGTGGTTAGCGCACGACCCATGTACGGAGGCCTTAGTCCTTGACGTGGCCAACCTGGGTTCAAATCTGACGTGTGGTTCTTTGCTGCATGTCTCTCCCCCTCTCTCATACCCCATTTCCTGTCAGCCTACTGTTGAAAAAACAAGCCACTAGTGGCGTAAAAACTCAACAACAAAAAATAAATTACTATCAAACATTATAAAAACATATAGTTTGGTCACCAACACACTTCTAAATTGTGTAATGTTTTAACGACACACTGAGGTTGGTAAAACAATAGTCTAATCTACTGTTTCCGCATAGATTAATCATAGCAAGAGTGTCTTCTCATGTGCTATCTAAAAGAAGACTAAAAGCTTAAGATTTGTCTGACAATAGGCATATGCAAAAAACACAAGGAACGAAACTGCAGTGATTCTCTATTTATACTTACTGCACAAGGCTCCAATGCTAAAAGAAAGGAGGTGTTGTAGCTTGCTTACAGTTAGCGCCATCAGATTTAATAAAACACTTTTAACAAGGATCTGGAGATGAAATATGGGTGGATTTTTCAGCAAAGCAGAGGAAGTTTATGTGATGTTATTCAGTTTAACACGAACAAAACAAATTGAAAGAAAATCCATAAAGAGAACTACACTGCGATGGCATTATAGGTTCAGATGAAGAAAAGTTGGACTACTAATTTAGAGAGATAATGTTTCAGTTAAGAATTTAAATAAGGTAATCTTAAATCTTTAATACATTTCTTGTTTGTTTAAATCCAGTTCTCATGGTTTTTTTAGAAAGAAAGTTACTTGAATAGTCGACTTAGTCAACTGACCTGGATTCAAACTATTAAAGGAACTGAAAATTGGTAGGCATATGAGACAGAGTCCAAAAGGACACCTGTCATTACAAGAAATATGTTTTCACTTAATGCCAAAAAAAAAAGTTAGTGTTTATTACATCTTATTTGCTCAAGTTGATTACCTTGCATGTGATAATTGCTGCAGTTAGAATGTCAAAAGCACAACTTGGAATATAATTTTTTCAGAATAATGTGACTCCTATTTTTTTTTTTATGTAACAAGAAAGACTGAGCTAATCTGGAAGCACTTTTCCCAGATCGAATCATTCCTTATATTTTACGATATCAAGTCTTTTCATTTTCTGTCAAACTCTTGCCTCAGTGAAACCTCATGCTGTAACTTTTTTGTTTAAAAAGCAAGTGAATGCTTGTTCAGTGAAAGTGAACCTGTTCGACCTTCTCTGTACAGCCAGAGCACCACCAAGTGGATCCCAAACAGTGCTGCATATACTCTGAACACGGCTTCAGATTCCCCCCCAAAAGAGAGAAAATAAAAACTAAAAATGCAAGCTGTCATCTCTTAGTTAGAGAAGAACAGATAGAAGAATAGAAATATCTTTAAAAAGTACATATGAAGTGTCTTTATGAAACCAGATAATTGATTTTATAAGAATTCCACTATTCTGCTATCAAGGTCAGAAAATATTTACAGAAAAAAAAACTATAATACAATTTGCCCATTCATCAATGCATCAAAAGAGGTCTGTAATCAGAGTTTTTGAAGTGAAAAATAAAATATAAATGATTGGATCACAAAGAAAGAGCTTTGATTTTAGTAGCTTTTTGATTTTTTTTTTTTACCTTTAAAAAAACTATTTTATCTCCTTTTATTTTCTTATTTTTCGGCTTTATTGGAGTATCGGCCATTTTCCATTTTCACCGCTTATCACAATCGGTACACTTTCTTTTAAGTTTAATGGTATTTATAAAACAGCAGGCACAGCAGATTGCCTCAACACAAATATCCTCTCTTAACTTCGACAATAAACTTAAAGTAATGTTCTGTGTTTCACAAAAATGTACACCAATTATCTTTATTGCAGATTTAGACTAGGTAGGCTGATATTTGAACACTTTTAACAAACTGTTTTTCTTTAAAAAAATAAAATAAAATAAATAAATAAAAAAGAAGAGGATTCACATGGGAGATCTTATGAAAACCCTCATGGAAAAATTATGAATAAATAATTTTTATCCAGTGTATAAGCCAGGCAAAATTTAATATCTAAATGTTCTTGCTTTTTAATGACAAAGGACTAATTAAATCATTCCTTTTAGTTAAAAATACCAGTGCACTACATTTAATTTTTCTGAATGCATTTTGACTATCCTTTGTTATGTTGTCTAGCAGCATTTTTAGCAACAAGGAGTGTCATCCTCCTAAGCATATTTTAAGTCTGATGCAAATGAAAATCCCATTGTTCTTTGAGTTGTTAAAGTCTGTGTTTGTGTTTTGTTTAAGTGTGGTCAATTGCATAACAATAACAGTGCTTTGTAATTTAGATGGCATGAGTTCCAGAACCGAATTGTAGATGCCTGTAGGCTGAAACCACAATCATCCCCTTCTGATTAGTGAAGGATTTTCCTTTTAAAACAGAGATGGATTCTTTCACACCTCATTCATTTAGTTAGGGCTAGGGACGCAATGGATAACGCCTCCGACTACAGATCAGTAAATTCTAGGTTAGACAACTGGCTCGATTGTTTACTGTTTTGAGGAGTGGTGGCCTAGTGGTTAGGGCATAGAGCTTGGGATTCTGAGGTTCTGAGTTCGACAGACTGCCACTCTGGGTCCCTGAGCAAAGCCCCTTAACCTCACACTGCTCCCCGGGGGCCGCATGATGGCAGCCCACTGCTCCCCAAGGGGATTGGTTAAATGCAGAGGGTGAATTTCATTGCTCTGTACTTGTGACATGTAATGACAATAAAAGTTGTCCTCACTGTCCAAAATCTGAACTTTTTGGTAATCAAAGATGCTCCCTTTTTATCTCAGCTGCAAACATTCAGCCGAACCTTGCCCAGAGCTTCTGTCTCTCCTGTGCTGCACCATGCTTTGTTGTAGCTGTTCTTTGGTTTTTTCAATATAGGAGTCAGAACAATCCTCATTGCACTGGACCACATGAAGAACTCCACTCAGTGTTAGCTTGGGTGTTCTGTCTTGGGCTTAACTTTATTTTTCCTTGAGTGTCTTCACTGGTTTTGTGTTTGCAAAGACCTATATAGAAGTAATATGGTTCAACTAACCGCTGTGTTGAAAAACAGTAACCTGTTTTGTTGCGTTAGATACAGTAGACTAGATGGAATGTCATCCTTCTTCGTAGACCACCCATCTTACCTTCAGTAAACCTTATGCAGAGAATAAAATAGGAAATGCTATAATTGTGTATGATAATGTTAATTACCCTCGATCTCATAAGAAAACCAGTTTGTAACTATAGATGACTTCAGTATTTTATCAGCTAGTTCAACATTAAATCCTTGAATAAAAAAATTGGTCACAATGTAAATAGAGAAAGGCAACATAAGGGGAACATGAGGATGGATGGATGGATGGATGGATGGATGGATGGATGGATGGATGTTATTTTCCTTATTTTTCCGCATTAAACAAATTGTACGATAATATAAGTTTTGAAACCATCCTGATACTTTCAATATTGAGTATGCAAGTTTTCTCCAGACTGACCAATATGGGAACCCACTGTTTTTTTTTTACAGTCAGTATTCATCATTGAACATTTTTTTATTATAACTACTGCATTTTTAAATCAATATTTGAGGTTCTTAGAATAATTTAACTAATTTGCACAAAGTTCCACCAAAAATCGTGTTGGATGTAATAAACCAAGAGGTTTCTTTTGCCATGTAGTTATCAAAAAAAATTATTTTGTTTGTATATTAAATTAATAAGCTTAAAAGATGATACCAACTAAAGGAACTGAACAATGAATACAGGTTAAAAAAATTTGAATATCCAAAAAAAAAAAAAAAGGCTTCAGTCATTTTAGTAAGTAAAACTCAGATATTCATATAAATTACACAGAGAGTGAAATGTTTCAAGCCATTATTTCTTTTACTTAAAGGATTAAGGATTATAGGTAATTTAAACCCAGACTTTGGTCTCTCAGAAGATTAGAATATTACATAAGATCAAGGAACAAAGGATCTGGTATAGATAAATGTATAAGTATATTTCTTCCTATACATTAAAACATGCGTGGGCCTCCTGTCACATCAATTTCTCCATCAAAATTAATCGCAGGAATTAACAGCATTTTGGAGATATAGTATTTTTTTTCCAAATCTAACAACAACCCAAACTGAGCTTTTGACAAATAATTTAAGACCATTACCAAAATTAAAGCTCTCATCACCCTTAAAATAAGACTTTATTTTCTGAAAGTTTTAAGAGTTTTTAATGCATAAAACAAAATAGAATTAAACACCTAACAGTTTTTATGACATTAGATTCAGCTAAATGGGAGAGTTCAAATGAGTAAAATCATTATCATTTTTATTTATAGCAACAGTTGAGCCTCGTTTACCTTTTCTTTTGCAGTTTAGTCACTTTTCATCATTTAGCTGAAAATCTCACTCAGTTTGACCACAATAATCCAACCCATGGTGTGTTAAATTGACCAAGGACTGAGTTGGTTCACATTCAGCTAAAAAACGCATGTTGGTGTTTTAACACAGCAGTTTTAACGTGTACAAAAGGTATTAAAGGGGGAGCAGCAGGCATCCTGGGTAGCCCATAGAATATAGTAATTTGTGAACAAATAAATTACTGATCAATCATTTTTTGCTCAATATATATGTCTTGTTTTTTGTAGTGGAACTATGTGTTGCCAGCTTATAACCTCCTGCAACCAAGTATTACCTTTTCTTGTTTTACACAAGATTATGAACAAATAAATAAATTAACATTAAGCTGCAATAACCTTCAGTCATCTCTAATTTCTGTTTATTTTCTGATGAGCTAAGCTATCCAGAAGCCTTTATAGTGATCCTGTCTCCCATTTTTTTCGAAGTCTCTTTAGAAATTTCTCATTTTGATTTGATTTGATTTTTTTTTTATCACTGATTTTCACTATAGTATTAATCCCTTTTCAAATAAATGTCAGATGTTTAAACCACCAGAATTTAAGTATCTTTTAGTAGAAATAAAAATACTGATATATTATCATTAAAACACAAAACATATTTGCTTGATAAAAAAGCTTTATTTATGTTAATATTTTACAGCTTTTTCCCCCCCGTTTTTAATAGTCTATGGCTTTAACATAAAAATGTGTAAATTAAAGGTGTAATAATATTTCTAATATAAAGATATATATTATATAAAGATTTGTTTTTTTATTGTGTGTGAACATTAGGAGATAATTTGACATTATATTGTTGATAATATTTACTCCCAGAAAAAAAGGGAAAAGGTGAGAGATGAGATTTAATGAAGCACATAAAAAAAATAAACTTGATGCCTTTATTTTTGATCGTTTTTTTTCTTCCTTATCTATCCCAAAGTGTCACAAGTGGCACAGAGCCATGCAGGAAAACTTCAGGAAAAAAAACCTGAGCTGCTGATGAAATCCTCCAAAAAAACAGATCAGAACAGAGAAAACTTTAACAACTATGTGTGATTGCAGACTTCATTTGGAGTTTTGAAAATATTTCTTGCTTCAAACTTAAAAAACTCATCATCACAACCTTGGGGATGTTTTCGGCTACGAGGAATTTTAATTATTTCATACTTTTCTTAAAGTATTTTCTTTTTTTCACAAAATACAGTTGATTCCTTTTTACAACACAGGTCATTCTCTGAATACCAAAGTATATTGAATCATATTTTCCTTTCTGCACAGAGGTCACCACTGAATCTCTATTAAAGTACAACACGTTTATTCTGGAAATCCTCAAGGATTGTTCCAATAAGGCTTACTTTATCTTTCCTTTGCTTCACAAAATATATCACCAATGCTTTCATTGAAATAGAACTTAAATAAAATAGCTAAACCATTTTAGAAATAGTTTTCTTGTCTTTATTTACTGACAATCACACAATAAAAATGTCTGCTTTTTCTTTTATTCATTTTTTCTATAGAAAAAAAAAAGATGTGCAAAAATTAGGAGTCCTCGAAAAAGATCTTCTGGAATGAATGTCTGATGGAGACAAGCTGCAGGATTTTTAATTAGAGAAAAAGGTCTTTTAAACAAATTGTCTGTTCGATTTACTCTCATTATTAATGTCTCCTAAATATAAGAAGCACTTTGATGATTTTAATTATTTATTTTGCTTAAAAATAAACAAATAGGATGCAGTTTTTACCAATGTGTAGCATAAATAAAACAGTAAATTGTAAGTAGTTACATAAATAAAACTGAGATATTTGTTCAAGATAAAATTTAAGAGAAAGAAAAGCTTGTAAACTCCTTTTGTAACCAATGGGTATAAATCTACTTCTTTATAGCTACGTTGCATATTCTACCGTTTCTTTAAAAATAAGAAGATGGGAGATTTTAGTGCTTATTTTTCATAAATTAGATCAAAGACTTCCAGGTCCATTACTGGTGAAAGGAGGTCCTAAAAAATTCAAAGTCCAGATGCCTGAAAACAAATGCATGGAAAACTTATGGATTTTATTCTAACAAAAATAACTTTAACAAATAAGTAAAGATTGAAATATTTTCTAATGATGGTCATTTATCAAGTGGAAAAAATCTACTCAGACAAGAACGTTTTCTGAAAGCCTGAGTTAATAAAATTACCAAACCTAGGCCTAAATGTGCATAAATAGGAGAAGTTCCTGTAAAATAAAGAAAAGCTTAAAAATAGAGCTAAATAGAGCTGTAAGAAAGCGAGCGGGTGCCCTGTTATGATGTGTTCATTCTGTTCTTTAATTGTGTCACTTGTGTTTGTATTTTGGTTAAGACTGGTTAATGTTGGTCTTTGTTCTCTGTTTAGATTTGATTCTTATTCTTAGGAGACACTAGGGAGGAATAAGCCAAAAGTAGTGATGGATTAATGAGGCATCTTGAAGCGTTTCGACACATTGACAAACTGTATTGATACTTTAAAGACACTAATGGGGGCTTATTGGACAGATTAAACTGATTTGATGACCTAGTACAATGATATAATTTAAGTTATTGTAGGTTATATTATATTATTTCATATCTATGCTTAAATTGAAAATGTCTTTGATATGTTTAGCTGCAGCCAATAAATAATGTAAAAATATATCATAAGGTGAAAATTTGGGGGGAAATGTGAATGAGGATGCAGCAAACAGTAAATAAACTAAGAGTCAATTTGAAATGAACTTTTATTCAGATAAGTTGAGTGATAACTGAGAGGAAAAGGACGACACATCAAGAAAATATAAATAAAAACACAACGGTTGAAACGTTCCTATTCCTTTTAGGCTCCAAAATTCTTCGTAATTTTAATGATAAACCGCAAAAGATGAGACATTTTTTTTTAGCAGATGCATCATGTTGACAGAGGTTTTCAAACACAGTTTAGTTAGTCAGTCAGTTAGAAATAACTCCTGTATCGTTGACATTACTTTCTTGAAACGACACGCGCTCCGATAGTGTTTTGCTCTATGGGCTTGACGCATGCACCCACGCATTGGTGTTGCTGGACCCATCACTCACAAAAAGAATGATGAGGATCCAGCAATGGGTAACTGAACAAGAGGTGTTATATGGGAGACAGGAACAACAGGAGAACTGATTAGCTGATAGGGAGCAGGTGAAAACAGAAGCAACTAGAAGGAGCTAAGGATAAGGAAACTGGCGGGGGGGCAGAGAGTAACTAAAATAATACAACACTATTTAAATATAAAATAAAATGAAACCAATGACACAGAATGACAAATCAAAGTGTAATTGAAAACTTAAAAAGAAACCTAGACAGCAGTCCACAAAGGGTGGAATCATGACAATATGTGCAAGATAAACAAAATTCAATTCCATTCAGTTTATTTCTTTAGCGCCATTTCACAACACATGTCATCTCAAGGTACTTTACAGAGACAATTCAAAGTTTTTCTATCAAAAGAAAACCAGTTAATTGCATCGACTCATTGACTTGAAGGCAATCCCTGACACCAAGCATGCTTGTACACTGCAAAAATGATCTAGAAATAAGTAAAAATGTCCTAAATTAAGTGTATTTACCCTTAATTTGAGAAGATTAATAGGACGATTTGCCAAAGGAATAAGATTTTTACTCTTAAAATAAGATAATTACTTGAAATAAGGCAAAGCAATTTTTCTTATTCTAAATGTAAATTGTCTTGTTTCATTGGCAGTGTCTCACTTTCCTCCTCCATTCAAGAGAAACTGCACTTATCTTAAGAAAAAATTACTTATTTAGATTTCTATTTTTTGCAGTGTACCGACAGTGGAGAGGAAAAACCTCCTTTTAATAGGAAGAAACATCCATCAGAACCAGACTCAGTGTGAGCTCCCATCTGCCGTGGCCGACTGGGGTTCAAGGAGACAGAAGCAGAGATACAGAAAGAAGCTGAGATACAAAAGGTAGCCGTCAGCCAGCTCCACAAGTGTCCCCATCCAGGAAACACGCAGCCAGGCAGACAGGCTCCGAGCCAGCTCCCACGTCAGAGGGTGAAAGAGAGCACATCTAGCCAGTCACAGTGAGAGAAACCAGGACTACACGTTCCTCCCTCACACCAAGTATGCTTTTAGCAACAGTGGAGATAACAACTCCCTTTTAACAGGAAGAAACCTCCAGCAGAACCAGGCTCAGTGAGAGCGGCCATCTACCGAGGCACAGGGAAAAAAGTCCATTGTCTTTCTATCAGTTATGTTATATTCATATCTGCCGCTTAACCTCAAATACAGTTGGGTATTTGATCAATGATCTGAGATACAACAGCAAGTCCACCTTTGAATTGTTAAAAAGACAAAATGTAGGTTTTAGGAATGGCCAGTCAAACTCCTAACTTAAATGTGAAAAAGATGCTTTGACAATAAACAGGAATGCATAACCAGAAACTTTCCAGTCTGGCCTAATAAGACAATTCTGCTAAGAAGAGCCTCTTTACTCCTCAGCGGTGATGTAGAAGACTGATTACTCGGTGAGGTCTGTTATACGCAGAGGCAGGAGGGAGCAATGCTCCCTCAAACAAATGCTTTGCCTCCTCAAATGAAATCTGCCAGAACCTTTCCCATTTATCTGCGCTCTCCGCTTCATGCCGTTCTGAACTCTCTGGAGTCAGCAGAGAGCTCCGGCACATTGCTCATGCTACTGAATGGGAAACGGAGCCGCCGCCCTGGCCGACACTCTCCTAGTCAGGTAATGTCAGATTTATAGAATCCTTAGTGATGCTTGGTGCAAAAATAACCACAATTGATGAGATTAAAATGCTGCTGAAAACATGGTAGTTTCCGATTTAATGGTTACTGTTGGTGAGGGAAGAATATTGATGCAACACCTGCCGGAAAACAGTTGAATTTTCTCCCAAAGAGAATCAATGGATAGCTGCAAAATGTATAGCCTAGATATTTTTATGTTTAAATCTGTTTTCTCAAAGTCTGGCCCAGCTTTGCACTGATGTTTGTCAGTTTTAATAAAGAAAGAGGGAGAAATTGCTACTGTTGGGTTAAAATACCCCAAAAGAAAAGAAAGATGGCTAGGTGTCAATGCATTTCTAGAAAAACTGATTAAAAATCCAGTTGCCTTCAGTCTGATTTGTGGTCATCATACCATGGACAATTGGGAATTTGCAGAGAAAAAAGACTATAACCCAAAGGATTTTCCGGTGAGATTTCATGTAATTGGCACATGAAACAGAAACAAACATATATAGTCAAAGAGCTCTATTAATGCAAGCATTTATATCAACAGCTGAGGAATCATTTTGCTGCTTCATCATATTATATTTACAATACAAACATGCAAAATACTAATTATATTGTTGTAACACAAGATAAAGGCATAGGTTTCCTAACTGTCTGCTCTACAGCAGGCCTGTTTAACATGTACTGACAAAACATGCAGGCAGGAATTGATTTAAATGAAAGGCAGGTCTAAAGCTGAGCTACATGTTTTCTGGTGAAGTTGATTAATATTGATAATATTGGCTACTCTGTCAGAAAGCCTTAATGTATGCTTGTTTTTCAGCTTTTTTGGAGATGAAATAAAATCACTGCGTCTATAATGGAGAGAACTAAATTGATTACATTTATTAGCTCATTTTGCAAAGTAATCTGAAAAAAGAGCACACGTGTATATATCCTGTTTGTTTTATTATATCTTATTGACATTTTATGACATTTTGCATTGGGGGCATTTTATTTGGCTGGAGCTCCAAAAGATGACAGAACCAGATCCATCTGTGCCTGCAGAAGGTTTGAGATTCGGAACCAAACCAAACCAATGTTTCTTCGTCTTTATTATTTCTTTAATTTGATGGAATTATGAGGGGATTTCTGTTTTACCTGCAGCTAGATTGGACGTCATCCTCGGAAACAGCTTTCAGCTTCATGGATATAGTTTCTATTTCTCCTTTCAACCTGTCTATGCACACCAAATCAGTGCTTAACCAAGTGAAGGTTTTAGCTTATGGCATCCCCAAACTCGGTCCTCAAGGCCCCCTGTCCTGCAGGTTTTAGAGGTTTCCTTGCTCCAGCACAGCTGATTTTAATTGAAAGCTGATTAACAGGCTTTTGGTCTACTGCAATAATTATAACCAGCTGTGCTGAAGCAGAAAAACCTCTAAAACCTGCAGGACAGGGGGCCTTGAGGACCGGTTTGGGGATGCCTGAAAGTCTTAGACTCACTCATGTTGGGTATCAACAATTTATGTTTACAGTGTTTATGTTTACAATAACCATTACTGATTGGTGATGTCAGATTTGACAGATTTATTCAAAAGAAATGTGTGAGATATGTAAGAAAACATCATTTTGTTGAAGTTTTAAACTTAATACTTTTCTAGCACAGAATTTAAGCTATTTTGTTAGAATTTTAAACTTAAAAAACTCATCATCGCGGCTTTGAACATGTTTTAAAAAACTGCCAAATGTTGTGAAGAGTGGCCAAAATGTTAATAGTTCACTTAAAGCTATCTTTTCCAGCCCACATGTCCAATCTGGCAACATTCAAAGCTCTAGTTTACCTTAATCCCATGGAGAAAACAATATAACTATGCTGTAGTGATATTTGGACACATTATGATGCACCACTTACATTTCTGCACATCCTTTAATAATTACAGAAACCATCTTTATTAATTATTCTTCTTATCTATTTGTGAAGAGTCAATTGCAAAGCTCTGTTTGATTGCTTGCTGAGTTGGCGACACCTCAGATGAATTTTCCTAAAACCTCTGCAGCAAGGTGTCGTAAAAGGTCTGTTAAGTCCCGTTTAACTGAAGGCGCAAATAAGTAAATGAAAAGAAGAAAAAAAACAGCTTTTTTTTGGTAAGCGACCTAAAAGCTGTTTTTCTTTCTGAGTCCTTTAATTGTAAAACTCTCATCACAAATTGTGGTCTAAATATGCATCACAGCAAAATTCCAAAGAAAATGTTCTGTACTATCCTCATATCTTGCATTTAGCAGTTCAATAAGAACCAGCCCCCATAAATTGATCAAAATAAATGGTGTATTTAGATATTCTTATTTAGAAAAACACAGAATATCATCTTTCTTCTGACATGCTCTTTCCCTCCTTTCTAATAATAATCATTTAGATTTTCCATTAAACTCCTTCAGTTTTTGTTCATAAGGATCCAAAAATGGAGTAGTTTGAAACCATTTAGAACTGGATTGGATTCAGAGCACTAAAGTGATTGAAGAATGGGGGCTTATCCTGTCCTTGTAGTAATATAATGATCAAATACTCCACATTAGAAGATCTGCTCTCCAAAATATCCTGCCTATTGCATCCTTTCAGGGAAGGAAAGCAGAATCACAAAAATAAAGAAGGTATCTGGTTAGAATCTCTGGTTAGAGATAGAATCATTAGATTTATCAGGGGGGGGTGCACATTTCGAACAATACAGGTGGTGAGTTTTGGATGTTGAGAATCTAAAGCAATGTACATAGATACATGGAATGTGAATATGAACCGTTTGCAATTGATGCCTATACAGCTTATTGGTATAAATCAGTCAAGAACATGGTGATTTTGGACATCTATAGGTGGTAAAGAAATTCAAACTGAGCCTAAATGACGTCTTTTTTTTTTTTTTTTTTTGCCAGATTGGTATTTTTCAAAAAAAACTTCTAATGCTCTTGGATTTTCACTCCATGCCAATGCATGATCAAGGTTATATCTCTATTGTCCAAAACAGAATTTGGTGCATTTTGTTGTTTTTTTACAAACTTATGTAAAAATACATATTTAGAACAGAGGTTTCCAAACATTTAACCATGTGCCCTCAGAAATAAAAGCACCACAGACTGCTGATCTCCTAAAGGCACCCCTAAAATAGTGGATTGGGGACGGTTGTGCTCTGAGAAGGTTGATCCCCACAGCGTGCACTCCTGAGCAAGACCCTTAACCCCACACGGCTCCAACAAAACTGTTTGTCAGCTTAAACCAATTCACGGTAGTGTTACATTTCTCCAATGTGAGATCAATAAGGAATACATAAATACAAATACAGTACATATAATAACTTTACTCTCTATAGCAATTTAAATAATTAAATTCAGTTTTAAATACATTTATTTTTAAAAGGAAATGCAATTCATTTAAATGTATATTTAATTAAATGATAGGTCATTTAATTATTTAATTAATCATGAATTTTATCATTTAAATGAAACATTACATTTTATATTTTTTCATTTAATTATTATTTATATAATCATCATTATAATTCATTTTATTATTTTATTAATTGTATTTCATAATTTAAATTATAAAATAAAAAAATAAGAACATATTTATTTATTTGGTTGAATGAATGTAAATAGAATTATTTCATGATGTATTCCTCCTTCGCATCATAATGATAATAATTTTTTGTTTGTCCTCTAGCGATCTCCACCTTGGGGACGGCTTCTTTAGACTTTTATGGTCATCCAGTTTTCCACCACAGTGTGAACTGAAGAACATTTAGCACCATATGCTCGATAACAGCTTAATTCACAAGTAAAAACAATGAAAACAAACCAAAAACAAAAGATAACACAGTGTAACTTCAACACTAACTGAATAAAACAAGCGATACAGTGAAATAGATAGAGGGTTTGAAGTGTACAAATATGAAAAATAACATAAGTTATGAGGGAAAATAGAAGATTATATGGTCTGATATTTATTTTTGGCTCAAAAAAGAGAGAAAAATAAATAAATAAAAATGTTTTAAGTAAATTTATGCTCAATAGAGGGTAAAAGTGCACTTATGTAAATAAATTTAGAACTGGAAGGGCTACAGATAAAAAAAAAAAAATCCTAAAAATCTGCCTAAATTACATTGAAATGTCTTACAGCAGTGTTACCACTAGGTGGCAGTGGTGCACAAGGAGGACTCAGCTACCCTTGGAAACTTTCTGTTCCTTTCTGGGTACAGTGCCATTTTAAAAACTGAGCATGACCTCATCTGCAAACTATAACCTCCCAAATAAAATCTAAACTTCATGCAATTATATAAATAGACGTATTTTCAAATTGTGTTTTTTTTCCAAAAATAGAAAATATATTATTACTTTGTCAGTAAAATGCTTAAACAAATAATGCCCTATCATGAAAACTGAATAAAAAAGATAATTCAGTGGAAATGATTGATAGGTGAGTAAATTGTGGGTTTATGTACCTTCCAGACCGCAGACAGCCTCACCTCTGCAGCAACGGCTCCTACCAGCAGCAAACTGCTCTGACACAGACAATGCTCCAGTGTTGGAAGAAGTTTGTCTTTGGGTCCTCTGAAAAAAAACGGCATTTAGCAAGTTCTATGAGACAGGATGAGGTAACAAACTTGCAGGAGAGTGTTGTATTAGCAGTAGCTGAATGAATGTGGATCATGGCCACCAGCTAGTGGGAAATGTGACTCACTGTGTGGTTCAGGCCTTACTTTCTGTTTGAGTTTCTTTTCACTCCATAAACCCAGCAGTAATTAGGCCAACTGTTTCAAGTATTTTTCTTTAAATCCTGGAACATAGAGGGGTTGTGCATGGTTGTATGTTTTCACCCAGAATACAGTGTAGAGATGGACAAAAAAAATGGCAAAGATGTGATCAAAAAGAGATTTTAAATCTATTTTTTCAATTGCTGGAGCATAATTTTTACAGAGATAATTCTAGAAAATCCAAAATCAGAATGTAATACTATTTATTCAGTGGCTTAATGAAATTCCACTTTAAAATGTGATCGTTTATAGACAAGAAGAGAATAGAAAATCCCTCTATTGTCCAACAATGGGGAAATGTTGGTGTTACAGCAGCAAAAGGTTATAGCAAAAGTGGTCACACAATGTAGACCTTAAAGAAGTGTACAAAAATAAAAGAATAAGTGACAGAGCTAAGAAAATAGACAAATAAAATACTTTACTGTACAGTATTTTTACAATATAGATACTGTGTAACTGGAGAATAAATAACCAATAGAAGCAAGACCAGATATGTGCAAAAAAGAAAAAAAGACAGCATTATGTTATTTAAGTGACTAAGACAGAAACTGTGCTAAAATCAGCATGAATGTAAAAACTTATGGACAAGCTTGAGTGTTTGTTGGAGCATAACCCCTAAAACGCTGAATGTTTGGCTTCTACATAAGAGGAACCTCTTTAATAGTGCAATACAGGATGGTTAGACTACATCCTTTATCGCTGGCTGGTTAAATAAGCCTAAATGCAGCAAAAAGTGGCAGCTTGGAGGGTCACCCTATCTCCATAGCAACAGGTAATGCATTTAACTTCTGAGCTGTTTAGTTGTCATAGCACTAATAAAGTATTTCAATTTATTTTTATATCTGAAAAAAATAAATAATTTTACACAAACTTAGATGCGTTAATAGCGTTGCTTCAACCAGAAGCACAAAACAAACAGTTAAACAGTTAACATCACATTGCTGCAATAAAGGATTCATTCACTGTAAGGCAATAAATCTGCCGTTAACTGAATGTTACAGATTAAACCAGCTACCGACCCCCCCCCCCCCCCCCCCACCCACCCCCAATCTGGAGAGCAAAGTTTCAAAAAAAGACCAGCCTGTTGAACTGCATGAGAAAAACTTTATTTCCTCTTTGTTCTTTTTAAACTCAATCATATCCCAGATGGCTGAGGTTCATCGCTTGCAGCAGTTTGGCTCACAATCAGCACATGACTCACTTGCAGATTTTTCAGAACGTCCTTAGAACTCAGACAAGTCTGGGCCGTCTGGTGGCATCAAGAGAAACTAGAAAGAACCAGACAGGAGTCTGAATATTTATAATTAGTGTTGCACCAATACTGATACCAGTATCGGACGGGGTGCCGATACTGCCCTAAAATGGTGGTATCGGTATAGGCGAGTACCAACAAATAGGGCACCGATACCATTTTGAGAGCCATAAGTTTATTCAACTATTGTCACCCACTCCTGGTAGGCAATAAAAACTTTTTATTTTTATTATACTGATAAAAATATTGATAAAAAGTTCTACTGGATTCACTTTGTATTAGATATTTTCCTGCTCCACAAAGGTAGGCAGCAGCTTGACAAAGCCATGATGGCAATTATTTTACATTATTATGGTATCGGTATCGGCCGATACTGCACAGCCAGGTATCGGGTATCGGTATCGGGGCCAAAAAATGGCATCGGCGCAACACTATTTATAATGAGGCAAAACCAGTTCAGCCAGTTTCCCACAAATCTCCTTTAGTATTTTAGAACATAATGTGGCCCATAGGTAAGAGGAGAACTTTGGTTTAAGGTATATGGAAGGTAAAAAATGATTACTAATACTCTATGCACATGAATGAAAACACACAAGATCAAATGTAATATTGAAAAAAAGGAGATTCAAAGGTATTATTTGTTTCGGTTGGTTGGTTACAGCTCTTTTAAACAAGTTCGGATTTTGTTTATTCACACTATCAAGAGAAAAAGAGCAAAAGGGAGTTAACTTTTTAGCAGGAAGGATTTTTTTCTTGTAATTTATCAAAGATTTTAGATCTGAATGAGGCCATGCTGTAAAAAATAAAATTAAAAAAGCAACACAAAATAGATATATAATAATTCAATAATTAATCAGTATAAGATCAATGGAACATTCCTGTTTGTTCTGTTGTAAAGCTGCTGGTATGCAACTGGTGCATCAGTATGAAAGAAATCTGCAGTTGGTCATATTTTGACAGTTTGTAGTTTTTCTTTTGAGGTTGTCCCCTAAAGACCCAAATTTTTCTTTACCCTATACTTTTTTAAGTAAGTTTCTAAGATCACCAGATTTATCATCAACGTTTTAGTGGTCAGTTAGCATTCCACATCTGTCGTTATTTCTTGCACAAAACATTGTTACAACAAAAAAAAAACAGAGAGAGACATTTAAATGTTATCATTAAAATCATTATGCAAAACAGCATTGAGGCCAGCTTTAAAGCATGCTAACACTCTGTTGGAGGGAAAGTTTTCCACAGCTGAGCAGCAGCAGAGGAAAAGGCTCTGTCCTTGGAATATGAAGGGAAAATTGTTTGGAGGAATATAGAGGGTGGGATAGATAAGAAGAGGTCAGCAGTTCTTTTAAATAAGTTGGTGCTTTATCAGAGAGGGAGGGATAATAGAGCCGAGCAATAGGTGATCCAGGAGGATACTGGGAGCCAGTGTAAAGAATGGAGGACAAAGGTGATAGGGTGGTGTTTACACACTTTCATCAGGATCCTGGACGCACAGTTCTGAACAGAATGGAATCTCTGTGTGTTTCTGCCAGGAATCCCAGTGAGAAGTGCAAGTTTGGAGGAAACAAAGGCATGGACGAGCTTCTGGGTATCACAGAGGGAGAGTAAAATCCAAAGTTCAGCAATATTTTCATGGTGCAAAAATCACATTTTAGAGATATGCATGATATGGCATTAAAAGGTGAGCTGTAGATCAAAAATAACACACGATTGACTGTGCTGCAGAGTGAAATATTCCAGCCTAGAAAGATTATAATGAGAACTTGCATGTTCTGTTCAGAACTGTTGCTGCATTCATGCCTTTCTCTCCCCCGCAACCAAGCTGTAAATTGCCGATATCATTCATGATTTGTTATTAGATGCTGCCATTTTTTTCCTGTTTTAAACTGCAAGAGTATTTTACTGTAGAAGAATTGCAGAAAAAAAAAAAACTTGAGCTGGTGAGACTCTCTCTGCTTCAGAGAGCAGAGAGAATCTTGTTGCACTTGCAGGGGACAGCCCGTAGTTAGCAATGTGCGGTGTCTGTGGCAGGCGTGTTTGGACATGTGCAACAATGAAAAAGTAGGTTTAAGCATCAACATCTAAAGCAGCCTTTTGTTTTCTGAAACCACCAAGAAAAAAAAAAACAGTTTGTCAGCTTAAACCAATTCACGGAGGTGTTTCTAGGTAGACTATGTGTGACTTTATTCTAAGAGCAAACCAATGCAGATAAGAAAAACGTGAAAAGAATGAGGTGGAGTTTCAAATCAACACCTACAGTATCTCAGCAGGTTTTATCTGTCATACTGGGTCTGTTTGCCTCCAAAAAGCACAATCACTCAGCGTGTTCAGGGCCAAGCAATGCGGGCTGGGTAGAAACCCAATACCTCTGAGACATGTGCTTAGTGAGTCGCCACAAAGAACTATTTAAGGCTTCGGCTTTTTCCTGCTCCTGTTGCCTGCTTGAGCAGAAAGCTCAGTGGCCTGAATTGTGCTAGCTTTACTTTGTGTCAAACACCTTTTTCCCAAACTTTTCTTTCTAGGAGACACACAAAATCTGTACAAAAAAGCTTTTTGGCTGAATCAGCTTTTGAAGAGATGAAAAAAACCCAAAACAATGGGTTTAGAAAAAGATGTGTTACATTGATTATATAAGATCTGATCAGGAAGGGAAAATATTTAGGAGAAAAATAACAAATAACATTTTTCCCTTTTATATTCTCCAGCTTATTCTAGGTAATCATAAAATGTTCGGACGTATGGTATGTGAGTTCTGGACTTCCTGGTTCCTTTAAATAATGCCTCCAGAACAATCTTCAACAGATACCCAAACGACCTCCACTGATTCCTTATTGATAGAGCTCCCCTTAACTGATGATCAAACTTCCAGTGGTCTAATCTAGGTGATGCAGAGAAATATGCTCTATAATCAACTTCATCATCTCTTGGATTAAAATAGAGAGAAAAACATATTGAGCCGCATGATTTGCATGCTATCATGATTAGGGACTCAGACACACACAGATAAGCACATTTGCTCAGCCGTGTTTGCCTTCTTGAAGAAGCCAATTTTAGGAGCAGCTTGCAATATATTTCATATTAAATGTATTTGTCTGACAATCCCACCGAGCAAAAACTGGTTAAAAAGACAGTTTAAAAAACCTACAATGCAGTGATTGAGTTCATTGCTTCCAGCTATCATTGCAACCCCCACCCCGTTACAGGGGAACAGAAAACCTTACCTGTTCAGCCAGGCCAACTATTCCCTGTAACGACCCCCTTTCAGAGACATAGGGAGGTATCGAGTATTGCAGGCTAACAAAGAACCCAAGCAACCCCCATTCCTAAGAGGGGGTTGCTCGTCCGGTTCAATTTGCATCTTTTCAAATCCAAAACAAGGCTTTGTTTTTGGTCCACTCTATAAACCCTCAAACCTAACACTATTTCTGACATATTGAATTGAAAAAGCTTCCTGGATGGGAAGTGAAAAATCTTCAAACTTGGAAACCATTGTTTTTTTTTTTACATTTTTGGAACACTTAAAAGACGACAGGATTTACGTCCAAACGATGTCTACATTTGGTAGTAAAGCTATAATTTCAGACCGTTGAAAAAACATTGAAAACTGGGTTTGCAACATTTTTTCAATGTCTTTTATTGGAAAAAAGTGGGACAAAATCAGAACGACCAAACATGTTTGAATTTTCAACAACTATTTTGGTTTAATCAAATTTTAACAGACCTACCAGATTTAGGCTAAGAAACAACGTCTAAATGTCGTCTGGTGTTTGGGGGAAATTATTAAAAGGTAGAGATGCAAATAAACAAAGATACTAACCAAGTTTTATTTCCCAGATATTATATAAAGGAATTCAAGATAAAATACATTTTGGGCTCTGTTTTCTGAGAGCAAAGTTGTTGTTTTTCCCCACGCAGAGGATACTCAGTAAAAATTAGATATGTCGCTTTTTCATTTCCAAAAAATAATTAAAAAAATAAAATAATAAATAAAATACAGATACTACAGACTGAAGCATTCACCAATACCCATATCGACCGGATATGACATCAGCACAAATTATACATACTTTTATTATAAGCTTTGGATTGTGAAACGGTAGTAAAGGCTTTATAAGCGACATTAACAATTGATATGAGAAGAACTGGCAATGAGCTACATTAACATTAAAGAGAAACAGCATTCATAACCGCGCGCCAACATTCAGTTTAGAGGCAGGCAATCTGATGGTTTTCTTGCTGATATTGGAATAATATTCAATATCAGCATCTAATCGGGACCTTCCTTGTGAAAATTCAATAATTTTCATAATTAGGCAATAATAGAGAAACAAATGCCACGTGGCTTTCACCAAGAGTGTAGTTCGGATTATCCAGACAATAATAAATAAGTTTGAATATTTAGTCCGTTTAGAGTAAATGCTGTGAACTATTTCTGAGTCATCTCATAAATACAACTGGGATAGATGTCTGGAAACAATTTCCAGTATTTGAAGTATACTAAAGTTATCATTTACTTTTAGTAAGACTCTAATCCCAGATGACATCAGAAAGCAATGTATCAAACATCTTTTGCCATCAGTGTCAGTCATGGATGGTGAGTCAGTTAAGGCTTGGAAAAGCTGTGGCAGAAATAATCCTCGGAGAAAGTGTTAAGTGTCCGAGAGTGTCCGGTCCAAGGGACAATGTAAACCATCAACTATGGAGCTAAGATTAGTTTGCACTTAGATCCTGATTTCTTAAGACGCCAAAACAAATCACCCATGGTTCTTGATATTTGTTTAGTAGCTGCACAAAGAACTTATGTTCGCTGTGTAAATTCCCCAGAGAATGCAAATATTAACATCCTCTTTTAAACTAAATGTGTGCAAGAGAGGGATTTTAAACTCAAGGAAGGAAAATAAAAGTTCATTCCAATTTGAAATTTGGGGGGGGGGATATATCTCCTGCTGATTTTCAAACTTTTGTTTTGGTCCCTTGTACTTTTTTAATTAAATTCAATTCAGTTTATTTATATAGCGCCAAATTCACAACAGATGTCATCTCAAGGCATTTTACAGTTCACCAGATCATACAGTCAAATTGATTCAAAGTTTTCTATCTAAGGAAAACCAGTTGATTGCATCAACTCATTGACTTGAATTCAATCCCTCACTCTACAGTAAGCATGTTTGTAGCGACAGTGGAGAGGAAAAAATCCATTTTAACAGGAAGAAACCTCCAGCAGAACCAGGTTCAGTGTGAGCGGCCATCTACTGAGGCCGACTGGGTTTCAAGTAGACAGAAGCAGAGATACAATAGGCAACTGTAAAGGGGACCCTATCCAGGCAACACACAGCCAGGCAGACAAGCTCTATTTTTCCAACGTCCGTTATCGTCCCCTGCACTTTTTGCTGTCCAAAAACAATGTTACGCAACACTACACAGACATTCCTCAAGCACTTGGACAGGAGGAAAACCGCAGTTCAAGCTGAAGCCCGCTTCCCTGAGTTTAGATCGCCCACAAGATCCTGAGTGGCCCGCTGTCTTTTCTTGTGTGATTGGTAGTGACACAACTGGGTTAATGTAGTCAGAATAAGTGGGTATATATATTAAACTACACTACAACACTACACGCTAAAAAACATTTTTTGAGAAAGTATTAGCTATTATTTATTCCATAGCTAATATATTGAATTCCATAGCTCATAAATTGAATTCGGAATAAACATGATTTTTTTTTAAATACCATTGAGACAGGCTCTCATTGGCTCTCCTCTGGGCCCCCCCAAATGCATTGAAATTCATGCAAAAAGACCCTGGGTTGGGAATTGAAGCCAGAACCTTCAGTAGTGCTACAAACTGTGCAGCAGTGCAGCTCCAATTTTAAAAAGATGAAAAACAATTATTCCACCTGGAGAGACTCACACAGAGAAAAGATGCAATAAGAAAGAATTTATTGACATGAATGAAATAAGTTATTTGGCGCTCAGACCCTGGCAAAAGACTTTGATGCTGTGAGATGACCTGTGCTCACATTAGTAAGTTAGGATGAGGAATTTATTCCACACTGGTAGTGGAATTAGGATGAACAGGACTGATAACGAGTCTTCCAGACTGGGTTTTTGTTTAAGCTTCATTTCAAAAACTGAAACATGTTCAGGTCGGTGGAGAGTCCTTGTCTCAAATCGAGGAGTTTAAGTATCTCAAGGTCTTCTTCACGAGTGAGGGAAGGATGGAGCTTGAGATCAATAGACAGATCGTTGCAGTGTTGGCAGTGATGCGGTCACTGTATCGGATTGTCGTGGTGAAGAGGGAGCTGAGTCAGGGGGCAAAGCACTCGATTTACCGATCAATCTATGTTCCCAACCTCACCTATGCTCATGAAATCCAGGTAATGATAGTGAATGATGGGTGTGCCTGTATCTGTATCCTGTGGGGCAGAGTTGTTGTGGCGACACACGTAGTAACAGCTGATTGCTGAAATGGGTTGTGTTTACCTGCACTCCGGAGGATAGAGGGGAGTGGGGTAGCTGTATTTTTTGTTGACCGTTTGCTTTATCATCTTAATCAGTATGTCACATTATGTACGATAAAATCTGTTGTGAGTGACTATATAATCCACTGGACAGTATTAAAAAACCAGAAGCGTATTCCTGGATTCTGTGTGCATTTCTGATCAAGACGGCAACGCGTCATAGACATACAGGACCCTATCTCTACCTCTCACGCGACAAGGATTGCTATGGAGTCGCTACAGACCGAAAGGGCAAGATCACAAATACAAGCAGCCGAAATGAGTTTCCTTTGCTGGGTGGCTAGGCGCACCCTTCGAGATCGGGTGAGGAGCTCAGAGTAGAATCGTTACTCCTCCACGTCGAAAGGAGCCAGCTGAGGTGGGTCTGGCATTTGTTTCAGAAGCCTCCTGGTTGCCTCCCTCGGGAGGTAAATGGCATGTACTTATATAGTGCCTTTATTCAAGTCAGGAGACTTGACCAAAGCTCTTAAAACACTACATTCATTCACCCATTCACGCACACACTCACGGTGGCAAGCTACATTGTAGCCACAGCTGCCCTGGGGCTCACTGACAGAAGCGGGGCTGCCGTACACTGGCGCCACCGGGCCCTCTGACCACCATCAGTAGACAATGCAGGTGAAGTGTCTTGCCCAAGGACACAATGACAATGAAAGTCGGAGAAGGGGCTTGAACCGTCAATCCTTCGATTTCAGGGCAAACTCCTACATCCAACGCCACAGTCGCCCCAGACATGTCCTATTGGGAGGAGGCCTCATGGAAGGCCCAGGACACGCTGGAGGGACTATGACTCTGAGCTGGCCTGGTGTCACCTCGGGGTCCCCCTAGATCAGCTGGAGGAAGTGTGTGTGGATCAGGAAGTCTGGGAATCTTTGCTTAGACTGCTGCCTCCGCCATCCGTTTCATTTTTTCATTCTCTCTATGACAGGATTCACTGCTTTTGTATTTTAAAAAAGGGTAGACTCAAGTCCTTTACTTTCAAATCTTAGTCTTTTTTTATTATTAATATTTTCTCCTTTCTGCTCCTTATTCCATTTATAACTCCTCCTGCTGCCTGTATAATGCAATTCTTTTTTCTTTTCTAATGCTACTGCATACAGTATGTTCTGCAAATGTATTATTTTAGCTGGATGTATTTAAACCCTTTGAGCTTCATAGCACCCAGAGTGTCCCTCTTACTTTTTAACTAGATTAAAAGCTCAACTTTTACTTTCACTTGAGTAGGTTTTAATTAAAGTATTTACTCAGTTACATTTGAAATACATCTGACACTGAGTGAAAATGAAAACTAAAAAAAAAAAAAAGGAGGCAGTGGCAGTGATGCATCAGATGGATTAGTAATCAGATCCCATCATGGAGGAACATTAAGCAGCTTCTTTATAGCTTTCTAGCTAAAACATTTCCTCTACTTAGTTAGTCTGTTCCCCTGGCTATTTTGTAAACTACTTTGCAGAAAGGTTGAGACTGAATTAAAAAACTTTGCATGAAACCTGCACAAGTAAGTGGAGCGAAGTACAGAAAAGGTTTAAGAGTGCAATGAGAAATTATGGTAACTGTCTTTGAGTAATGAGGATGCTAAGCTTAACATTTTACTACTCATAATCCAAAGCTAAAAATGGCATCATTATGAGATGCACATATGATAACTAAATGTAGGAGTCAGTAGGTGGGCAGTATCTGGTTAATGCTTCAAACTGAGACCATAAAACATGCTTAACAATATATTCACAGAAAAAGTACATTATGGCAGTTTTAACTGGTATACATAAATATTTATTCTATTTAAAACAACCATCAGGCTCTTAGTTTGGAGCCTGCAATCTAATATCCTTAGATATGAGATTAGAATTACCAGGTTCTGAGGAGGGGAAGCAGCATAGAAGTTTCATAGATGTAAGAAAGGGATTTAAGAACCAGTGGCAAAGTTAGACTTTATTTTGTTGGGGGGACCTTAGGCTGCATCGGGGGATCCCCAGGCTATGACAATTTGTACATTTGGAGGTTCTAAATGTATGTAGGTACATATTAAGCACAAAGGAGAAAATGTGTGTTTTTTAATTTGTCGTTTGTGAATAATGTAATAAAAATAAAAATCTAAAAGACAACTTGGCAGATGTCAGCGTGTCAATATCAAATTGAGAAGAAAAAAAGTGCTGTACGACTACAGGAAATTTACCATTTTACTATATAAACCATTTCTGGTGCAAAATTAATTTGTTTTTGTTTTTTTTGTTTTTTTTCTTCTCATTTGACCATAAGTTTAAGGTCAATATCTCCTGTTTTCCTTCCATTGGCACTATGATAACAAATTGGTTGACACGTTTTAATTTTGCCTATAACGTATAACCAAATTACAGTTAGTTTAAGTTATATTTGAGTTGTATTTTACACAGATACCTGTACTTTTATTTAAGTTAAATTGTTAGAGCTTATTTTACTTGTTTAAATTTATTTTTGCCTTCCTTTTACAGCATTTAGTTCCTATGCTCCCCTTATCTGGAAGAAACTTCAAAAAAATTGTAAAAGTGCGGAAAGCCTGAGTTCCTTTAAATCAAGACTAAAAACACATTTGTTTAGGATTGCCTTCGACTGTTCTAGATAAACAGTTAAACTGAAACATCATTAGTTCAACTTTTTTATTTTCTTTAGTCCAGCTGTTTTTAATGTTCTTTTTTGTTTGTGCATCTTTTATTTTATTTTTTTCCCACTTGCTTTGATTCTGTTTTATTTATCTATATTTTAATCATGTCAAGCACTTTACATTGTCTTTGTACTGAATTGTGCTATACAAATACATTTTAAATTTGCCTTGCCATCCTTTCACCTTTGCAAAGCATCAACTATTGTTCAAGATTACCCTGTTGCTGTGATGTCAAACGTTTGGAGGCGGCAATCAGATTTCATGGGGTCCTGTGCCCCCCTAACCCCCTTCTAGATGTGCCCCTGAACATGAATAAAGTGATTTTAAAGTTTGATTTTGTCATGGTCTTGGCACTGAAGACTGGCTTAATTTCTCATTTCATTCACCTGTCTAACTCTTTTGGCTTTAGGACCTCTGAGCTTGCCTGTCCCTGTCCTGATCTGTTTGCCTGACCTGTCTTCGGACATGTGCTGGATTCTACTGTGGACATAACCTGGATCTGCCTCTTGGCTTTGCCCTGTGGATTATCCTGCCTTCCTTCGTCTGCTTGGATCTGATCTCCTGCCAGTTCTGCAGTCTTCTTGGCTTTAGCGTCTGAAACTCTCTGGCAGCGTCCTCTGCGTCTTGTCAGCTGACTGGCTGGAATCATCCTCGTTACAGATTTTACTGCAGGATGATTATTAGAAATAAAAAATATAATTACATTGTTATTAAATAAACATTTTAAAATTACATAAACACAAAAAAATATTCACCAGAGACAAAATCACCTTTCTCCATGGCCATATGATGCCCAGCAATCAGTTTGGAGGAATCCTGTTCACTAGCAGCCTCTGGCCCGGTCGCCTTTGCAGTTTTCCATTACTGTTGATGGCGGCTGGAAGTGGATGTTAGCATTTTTCACATACGTAATCCAAACTGCAGGCACCAGAATAATAAAATCGAACACATTTTACGGCGGATTCGAGATTCTAAGCTAATTTAGGCGTTAATAAACTGTTTCAGAGGAGAGATCATAGCGATCTGCATGAGCAGCGATGTGTCTGTCTCCCTGCCAGCTCCCAGATCAGCTTCTCTGATTGGTTGGTGTGGCTCGTCGAGACGCAAAAGTAAAATTTTTCCAACTTCAGCAGCTGCTGCTTCTGAAGATGCTCAGAAGCTCATGATGCAGTGCTTCAGCTGCTCCTGTTTCTCAAAACCCACTGCAGGACCTTTTGCTGCGCCTAGATGCGCATCAACCATTGATTTTGCATGTAAACTAGCTGCTTCTGCTGCCTCTGCTGCTTTAGATGTGAACGTAGCATTCCACATAATTCCGCCTCTGCCATCTAGCAAAACATGTATTAAAAGAAGACAAAACACATAATTACCAACAAAGAGGATTGTAGAAGGTATGAGCTGTGAGAAATTGTTGACTTATTAAATTTTTAAGTTTTTATTCGTCTTTACAAGAGCTCTTTAAAACATAACCTTTTCCTACTTCTCTCTTTCCGATGCAATTTAGCTTTATCCGAACCTTTCCCCTGCTTTCATCATACATTTAAGGTGTGGTCATGATTTATGAGCTAACACAGTAACATGTGAATGTGGAGTAAATGCTCCTCCAGCCTTTGACCTCTTATACATTTATCCATTTATGATGAATGATTTAAAATATTACATTTCTGATGCTCTCTTGACTAAAACCAACAATCAGTTTAAACTACATATTGACATACACTATATAAAGACTAAGCAGTATTTTCATTACCTGACATTTAATCAAGGTGGGAAAAAATAGGAATATATTAGCAAAGTTTAAATAACCAAAATTATGTCTGGAATCTAAACGATCTAAATTGGTGAATAAATAGTGTTGTTTTTTTTAAAGACATTTTTTATGTGTGTTAATTTCTACAGTTTTATAATGTAATACTGACATTAAATACAGATTTGAACAATTAGGCTTTGGTTGCTTCTGTTGATAAACAACACTTTGATCATCATTTTGATTACCCAGTCTGAATCGGAAGGAGGGATGTTTTACTAATGCCAGCCTGACCACTGCTCTGATGAACAGTGGCCCTGATCTTAGGTCTTCTCATCTATATATCTCACAGCTACGCTTTTTAGGACTGTTATCTCCCAGAGTCTAACAGTTTCACCCAAAGAGGATAATAGAAAACGGTGAATGGAGTTTCACTGAACAGACCTGTAAGCTTTCACATAAAACACATGAGCAGTAAGCAGTAACAGGAAATAAAATATAAAGAAAGTACCCTTTAACACAAAGGAGATGAATCCTGTGAATGTTCTTTATGGCAAAAATTCAACCACTTAGCTTTTTTGTGTGATATAATGGAAATATCCAATAAAATAAGCCAATATTTTCTCGTGTGCAAATTTGGTTCATCCATGGTGACAATTTCAAGATCCCTGAAGGTACCAATGTCACACTTTCAAACAATTTAAAGGTTTAGTGGAGGATGTTTTTTTTCCAGGTGGATCATCAAAATAAGTGGTCCTCCTAATTGTCAATCGTTCTGGTCATATGTTTACGTAAGGCCATCCTATGTGCTCTTTCCCATTTTCACTTACTATTGGTGAGTCTGACATAGTGGAAAAATTGCAATCCTCTTTTGGAAAGTAAGCTTCTAGCAAAAAGCAACTTTTAAACATAGTGTGCACGAGGAGAAATAGGCTCATGTATGCTCTCACATCTGTTTAATAGGCGTTCCCTCTTGGGAGCGGGTACAGGGATGTGCATGTGCATTTTTTTTTTCAAAGAAATATGCAAAAATCCTCCATAATACCTTTATATGCAAGGTTCACCGCAGTAAAGATGTGAAGTCATTAAGGTGTGTCAGTGGTTTCTGTGTTCCACCGATAAACGCTTTGGTTCAAAATGTTTGATTCAGCTTTCGAACAAAAGCAAATGACTTTTGAAGGTGCTGACTGGAACTGGTGAAAGAGTTTCAGTATCAGTAGTGAAAATAATCCTAAAATTCATACTAGCAATTGAACAAAATCAGTTCTAATAAATGTTGTAAATTTAAACATAGTCAGCTCTTTAAAAAGATGACATTTAAGAGGCAGATATGTTTTTCTTAATCCTTTATACTGTAGGGCAACATAACATTTTTGGTGACTTGCATACCCCTTAGAAATGGAGCCCTCCTCTGTGAGAGAGGTCTAGAAACACATTTATATCCAACCTCTCATCAATGTATACTTATATTACTAAGGTGTGCTCCCCATACCGTTCCATTCCAGTATGTTTTCAGCTGCTTCTGAGAGCAGGAGGCTCGGTGATGGTAGGAACACTGCTCCTGAACTATCCTATTAAAAAGATCTGTCATGGTTCTCCCCTTTTGGGACTCTGAGTTTTAAGCTCTCAGTTATTAGTTTTTCTGTTTTGTTGATTTTTGGTTCATTTTCTATTATATTCAAGCAGTCTTAGTTACTCTCTGTTGCCCCCTTGTGCTTGTTTAATTTCTCCTTGGCTCCCTTCTAGTTAGCTCCACTCTCACCTGCTCCTTATTCAGCTCATTAGTCCATCCTTTGTTCTATTCCCCTTATATACACCACCTCTGCAGTTACTTAGCTCTGGTTCCTGGAATTACCTCTGCCTCCTGGTCTAAGCATTTGGGTCCTCAACCAACCTCCATACAAATCTTGACAAGATCAAACATATTCCATTTAACTCTTCCACTTTGAATATGTGGTCAACTTCTAATATGACCTTTCATAAGAGGTTGACCATACACTACAGAGCTGCTAACTAGACCGTGCTTAGAGAGCCAAAAAATACTGTGGTCAAGAGTCAGTCACTTCTAGGTAGGTTCCGCGGCGTGCTCCGAGAAAATATTTTTAATTCCATTATTTAAATCTGGCCATTTTCAGAGTCTTAAGCAGCAAAAGCAACATCATGTCTGTTGAAAAGGCTAGTCAGTGCATTTTTCTGTTCCTCTTTCCCTGCCACACATTTCAGGCATTATGAACTTGATCTTTCTTTCTTTTGAAGCTTCTAAGCGGTTATAAATGTGTCACAAAACACATTCCAATACAATTGAAATTACTGTACCTCTGTATTTAGAATAGACACCTAAGTCCCATTACATTATCTTGATAATCATGCCCAATCTGTTTACACTTGTTATGGTACAATACTTCAAGTGACATGCAATAAACATTTGACTTTTAAAACAGAGGTCATTAACACAGTATATACCTTATCTAGTACCTTCTCTATCTCTCTCCCCTCAATGTTCTTCTTGCTGCTTGCCCTAAAGCTTGCTTTATCTTAGCCTTTTCCTCCCGACCCCATTTTCACTTCAGTGATAACAGTCAAATACTAAGAGTTAGAAATGAAAATGTTGTTTCACCCTGTTAACATAAAATACAATAAAATTAGTTTTGCAGGTTCCAGAGCAGCCAAGTGTCAGAGTATGAAATAATAAAAACGGCTATAAGTTTAAGAACAAATGTTAAAAAAGACAAAATATGAACATTTAAGCAATTAATATAGGAATTAGATATCAGAAACAGAAATTACAACAGTTGTAAATAAAAATGTAGCATTCTGAGGCTTTTTGATGGACCATTATGGAGACTTTGAAGTTGGTGCAGGTTACCTTGGAAAATAATTTTGAAAATTAACTGGATGTTTTATTTTGTTTCTACACACAACGTTCAGTATCGCACAATTTGCTCCATGCTGTCCTGCTGTGTTGTTCAACTTCTGGCAGAAATATAAAAGTTAAACATCCACTGAGAAATTAACGCTGAATAAATGTTTCATTTTCAGTTTAAGATGCAACAACCTTAGAAACTTGGACTCAATATTCAGACAGACAGTACAAGACGGTTTTCAACAAGCTTTATTTTGAACAAATAACTCAGCGGGGCAGATAACTGGATTCACTGCAGAAGTAGAAAACACAGGTCAGTGACTGGAATGTCGGGCTAATCATGACTAGAAGAAATAGTGACTGACCTGGTTCAAGTCCAGTCCGATCCCAGACGAAAGGGAGATTGTCCCCCGTTTGCAGCCGTTGCCACTTCCAACACCCCGTGTGAGGATGAGCTGACGACAGCTGATGCTGAGGGAGCAACAGTGCCCGTAAGGAGAATCCAAGCCGAGGTCAGAGAAACAGTCCAGGTTCGGTAACCAGCAGGATCCAGGAAAACAATGCAAAAAACCACAGCAGACAGAGCAGACAAGGACAAGGCAAAAAACTCCAATATCGAAAGCAGAAAACAGGTCAGAATCAGGATAATAGACAGACTTACTTGATGGCTAGAGTTATTCTCATAAAAGCTTGAATAATCTGGCACTAGTGGCTGAAAACAAGCAGCGTTTATAGGAGCTGAAAACAGGTGGATCAGATAAGTGGTAATTAGAAACCGGGCAGAGGTAAACAGGTGAATGGAACGAGCGATCAATCCAGCCACCAGCACCAGGAACATGACATAAAACATCAGCAACATATCAGTCGCATAATAAATGTGACGACAGTAAAGAAGGAGTTAAATAAACTTTGGTTCGGTGTTTCCTTTGCTGTCTGAGTTGCTCACTGGGCGGAAGTATTTCCTCATGAAAATGAATTTTTTTTCTTAAAAAAAACTGCTCTCCATCTGCATTTCTAGCTTGATATGCTCCTCTTCCAGTGACTGCCGTGACAGACGGACTCACAAACACTATCTGTAACCTGTGTGGCAGGCAGTTACTATAGCGACAGTGCATGTTGACATGGAAGAACAGCACATGCCCAAACTCCCCAGCTACTTTTTTATTTGATATTCGCGCTAATCTTAGGTCTTCAAATATAAAACACCTTGCAGTTTTGTGGGAGACCTAGATCTTCGCCCTACATTTAGTTTCAGTGTAATTTAATTTTAGTTTATATCACATTTTAAGCAAAAATATAGATAAAAAAATACAGAGGACATCAATTTGGTGTCCTCAATGCTAGTTACAGCCATGCCTGCATTCTAAATTAGATTACACCATATATGTTCCAGATAACCAGACTGTGGCAACCTTGGAGAAAACCTTAAATCTGCTTTAGCAGACTGGGGACTGGATGAGCAAAGACAATGCAATACTTTTACACGCTGTTAAGGAAAAATTATTATTTTTAGTTTTTAATACAGTTAATCTTATGGCATGTGTAAAAGGTATGTTGAACACTCTAATTTTGAACATATTTCTTAATTTTGAACAAGTTTGTGTTAATGATTTAAAACTAAACGATTGATGGGTAAGTATTCAAAGTACAGGAAGGAAAATGTAGATCAAAGGATCTCGCAATGAGGCCCCTGTTGTTTATCAGAGAGGACAGGAGGCCATAAAATGAGTATCTCCTGGAGGGCAGCATCATTTGAGCCTTGAGGAGAGAAGTCTGCTTGGTTCACAGAAGATCAAAAGTCTTCCAGAACTAACATCTGGGATGGTGTAAAACTGAATACAACGTAGAATGTTAAAACACTAACATTTAGTTTTTAAGACATTTTTTCTAAGTACTAATAGCATGTTTTTTAAATGAAAATTGTATTATCTAATTTTAGAATTAACTAGTTTAGTAGACTATCTGTGACAATATCAGAATCAAATGGAAATTGTTTGAATGAAAATGTTTTGTTTAGTATTAGAAAATTGCTCAGGATCCATGCTAAATAGGGTTTTGGAAAATGTGTTAGCTTGTATACTTAGGATTGAATATTATGTTTCATAGGTTATAAAAAGGAATTGTACCTCATGTTCTGTTGATTCTATGTGTTATTTTTGGTTTAAGGCAGGATTCAATCTTGTGCAGAAGAGCAAAACTGGGTTTATGAAGATAACCTTTCCTTGAACCAAATTACTGAATTTAAGTTTGTTCCTGAGAATTTATGTTAGGAGAGATAGCAGGAGAGGCTCCGGATTCCACAGCTATCTGTGAAATCTTATGTTATGTTTTCCTTAGCCAGATGACCTTAGAATCCTGGAGGCCAGGACAAGCTCTCCGCTCTTTTCGTTAAACAAAGGAGCAAATGGCCTTTGATTTTTGCCGTAAATTAGGGGAAGTTCTAAGTTTTTCTGAGTGTCCAAGGTAGTTTCCAATTGGTCAAGCGGAGGGACGCCTTAACTGAATATACTAAAAGGAAAGACACACCTACATTATAAAAGTTCGTGAACACGAGTAATAATTCAGATAGCTGCCACTATTTTGCTTTTTTTTGCAACAGCTCTCTCCAAAGACGCGCCTTTGCCTTTCTTTTCTATTTTCTTTACCTCAGGTAATTGAATGTATGTTTCTGTTGTTCTGCAGTTTTGTTGTTAATTCATAAGCTGTTTCTTGTTGGATTAAATTCTGTGATTCTGTGACGTCCACACGCATTGTTGGTTTCCTTGTGGCCACACGCGGCTCGCCGGGAGGCCTGGGATCCAAAGGAAGAGAGAGAGCCAAACTTTTTCCAAAGTTAACTATTTTAGAATATTTTCTTCCTTAACAATGCAAACACAGATTTCATCCATTGAGCGTGGTCTGCGCTATGTTATTCCACACCACAACGCAAGAGGGACAATCAGGAACTAGCTGTGGGTTTAGACACAGCCGAGGCGTTGAGGAAGTGGAAAAATGCAAGGGGCAAGTTTGTGCAACAACGAAGGGCCATGAGGGCGAAAAAGGGATCCAGGTGGAAAAAGGGTCCCAGCATTCTCGCACACCTCGCTCTTCTAGCTGGTCCATCTTAACGAGACGTTTTCCACAATGGGGGTCATACAAACAAAACAAGGTGGTAAGGTACCAAACCGGAAATACGCATAGTGTAGAGTGGAGGTAGATTTGAGGCCTCCTGTCTGCGGTCACCTACAATTTTGGTAGGGTGCAGCAGAGCGTCTGCGGCAGGGGGGGCGGCATATCCATGTTCACTGCGACACACACCCAGACCACCTGGTTTCTGAGCATAAACCAGTCTTTATTCCATCTGGGTGGCAGTTGGGCCAGTGTCTATATCCAACATTCTATGGAGGAGAGGCAGGGTACCCCTTGGACAGGTTGCCAGTCTGCCGCAGGGCAACACAGAGACACACAAAGATGTACAACCATGCACTCACAAACTCACGACTAAGGACAATTATGGTATGGTTATATTTTCCATACCACTCGAACTGTTTGCTGGTTTTACACAACAATAAAAGTAGAAAATTATCAAAATCTTCAAAAGGACAAATTATTTAACTAGAAACTCCCTAAATTTTACCAGAACTCAAACCTCTGCCTTCCTGTGAGTTGGTTGTTTGTCCTCAAGCACTGTTGGGGGGGGTATCTTGGAAAGTTTGTGAAAGAGGGGGGTTTGCAGCAATTGGAGATTGGTGATGCTGAGCCAAAAGTAGAACAAAAAAGCGTTCTCTTACCGCAATAATCATGTTAATATCAGCATCAGCATTGCTCAAGATGACCAAATTAATATAGTGATATATGGCCCAAAAATACTGACCGAAAAATACAGCTCACCTGCAATCCAAGTCCCCCTGAGACAGAGTGACCATCTTGGAATCCAGGTATCGTGGCAGCATGGAGGAACCATGGGCCGACGTCAAATGTCAGCTTGTGCAAAAGTTACTGGACTTAAAAGGGCCAACAGAAAGTGAAGGAGTAAGTGGTGAGAGCTGCAGCAAAGCCGCTGGAAGGAAATGAAAATACATCTAGTTTCCCAGAAACCACAAAGATTAATAGGGTAAGTGACATTTATGCATGCTGGTATTTCTTACTCATCATCTGCCGGACTAAAGTTGCTACAGTTCTGCTTATGGACTGTTGAGGCATCTACTCTTATTTAAATGGAGTGTGCTTTTGTCAGTTTGCAAGTTTTATTTATAGAGCTGTCAATGTTTATTGTGTTCTCATTCTAGGGCACATTACCTTACATACTTCACAAGCCAAATGATTTGGTTGAAATATGTATTCTATTTTGAGTTTGGTTTTTTATTGTGTTATGCCATCATTCAAGGGCATTCTTTGTCATTTTTATTTTTGGTCTTGGTTGCTTTGTTTATTTTGAGTTCCAAGGTTAAGTGTTCTTTTGAAATCAAAGTTTTGTTTATTTAAGAGGATATACTTGCATTGTAATGTAATCATTGTTAAATTAGTATAAAATGACCTCCAAACAAGATAAGCATTCATCTTAATAATTTCTGAGACACATAATGGCCCAGCAAAATTTGTTATTGTAACAGGCCAAGCTACTATGTGCACATCATAATCAAATAAGTGATGTGATGGTATAACAGTTAAGATTTTGTTTCGGATTTTGTTTTTAAGAACCAAAATTTATTTCAAAGAGTATAGAATGTGGTCAAATTAGCTCTAGAAATGATTTAGATCAATTGCAATTCATAATTCAATGGAATTCATTAAAAACAATAAAAGGAAACATTGAAATCATATTTGAATTTATTTAAACAAGAATAATGAGGGAGAAATTTTAAAAGTTTTAAAAGAAATTTTCTATTTACCTTTTCATCTGGATCTTTATCCAAAAATAAACAGCATGCATTAAATATTTTTTTGGGATTTAATTTAGGGATTCTTTTTGGTAGAAAATTAAGGTTTTACATCATGTTTTTTAAGCTGAGAGAAATAAAATCTTGGTAGTTAACCCGGGCATACACTGTACAATTCTTTTCAATCATTGCACGCAGCTGCAGCTCACACTATACCATGAAACCACAGGGTTTAAAAGTTCACAGCTCACGATGTATCTTCTCACAATGTGCGACCCGACTATTCAATGCGATCTACCTGCTCACACTGTACGTCTAAAACCACGTCGGACTCAGCTCTGCAGTGAGATGGCGCTACTCGGACTCGTCTCTCCGGAAGCCAAATGAACAGAAAAGGAATATGAAGCTCACTAGAGTGAAACGTGCTGCCTTGGCAATTTGTGCATTAGGTTTTTCCCTCGACCTTATGATTTCTGATTCGGAGGTGGTCGTGAGAGGCTGATTGTCCCTTGTTACCCTGTCAGGCAGAAAGTCGGCCCGATTAAAAAATTCTCGCACAACTGGTAAATCGTCCCGAAAAGGCCAAACAAATCGTACAGTGCAAGACCGGCTTTAGACAAAATGCATATTTACACTTGGCAGAGGATGATCAGCCACATATGGTTTATTAGGCAGCGAGGGCAGGAAGAGCGATTCTGCTGAGAGCAAACCATTTAGTGAGAAGCACAAGCGAAGACTCTTAGCTATGCACGCACAAAGACGTATTTGTGCACAAGCTCAGCAGAAAGAGTAGTTTGTCAGAGTTGAGAGTGCAGTATCATCCTGCCACACTACAGATAAACTTTTTTTTTTGCAGATAACAAATGTAGATTAAAACTGTAAAAATGACTTTCCCTTTAGAAAGTCCTTGTTTTAAGTTTTTTCGTCTCATTTCTTTGAAAGTAAGGTACATGCAGCAAGTACATCACTCAACTCCCAACCTTTGAAACCTCAGTTATCAAATTGCTTTATCTGCTTACTTATATGAAAGTCAGTTGCTACTGGGTGCTAGATAGTCTGGAGATCTGCTTTATTGTAATCTAGATTGAAATGTAATTTTTCCCATGACATTGCCAGGGTCATACATGTTCATCATATACCAGGGGGTTAACAGTTTGGATCTTATCAGACATAAGCCCAAGATGAAACTGAAAGATGGTGCTCGCTAACCTGGTATTTTTTATTTTAAATTTTTTTTGATAGGTGTGCCATTTGTCACCACCAGTACAGTTACAATACAATACATTACAATATAGACACTACATTTTTTTTTAACATTCTTTGAATAAAGGTGCTTACCTTTCATTAAATAAACAATTTAAATATAGATAAACACGTGTCCCAGGAAAACTGATACCCAGCGACAGGCCTATCAGATGCAGGTGTAGGATTCTCAGGCCAGGTCATTTTACTCACCCATCCTTTTTACTTCAAGAAGGTAAATTATTTATTCAAACATAATGAGCCCTCTTGACTCATTGTGTGCAGCGCTCAGTGTTCTCTAAGTTTACTACTTATACAAGGATTAAACAGAAACATTAACCGAAACAACAAGGGCCCGATCGACCAAATAAGAAACACTGCAATGAGGCGCTGTTTTGAGTGCTTTAGTTTGCGTGTGCAGATTGTAAGATGTAAAAAATTGTTGTGTACTGCTAGGGTTGCTACTTTCAGAAATGAGCATCAGTGACACCGACCACAATTTCTCAATATTTTGACCACTTCCACCCGTATCAGCCACTCATATTCAGCCACTACAGCAGTATTACATCTTGCTTAATGATAGTTTTGTTTTTTGCAAAGGGTCAATACAGAAGGCAAATAGTCACAATTAAAGCTTAAAATCTTTCTTAAGCAAAAAACACAATAATTCTGAAATATTCCTGATCATAAAGTAATGTTAAATTAGGCTACATAAACATTAATTGGATCACTATTTACCAAACACTGAGAAAACTAAAGGACCCTGTGTGAAAAAAAATGGATGCATGGTATGAGCAACAGCACCAAAAGATGAAATGTTTTTAGGGAGTGTGCAATCAATAACTTTTACTAAAAAAACAAATTGTTAGATATTCTCTGCATTAAATGATGTGAAGTATCTGCTTTATGAGAGCTACAATAAAAGAAACAGAGTCATCTGATTCTCAATTAAATTCAGGAGTTTTTGGATATTTTCTATTTCTTTATGAATTCATCCCGGGGCAGTCCAGGCTGGACTATATCTGTAAAAGGAAGAAAACCCTAAACCAAACCTTACTGTGTCTCATTAGTCTTAATGCCCCAGAGCTTGGTGTTCACAGTGTAGCTGACTGGACAAGTTTTGATGCAAAAACTTCTCTGACCCTTCACCCATCTCTGGTTGTACAAGCAGGGTTGTTTATGACAGCCATCTTAGATTAAGTCTTAAGGATGAAAACAATTATTTGTTTTAGTGATGGGTTGCTCAGTGGAGCAGTGAGTAGCACTGCTGCCTTGCAGCAAGAAACTTCTGGGTTCAATTCCCAGCCCAGGGTCTTTCTGCATGGAGTTTGGATGTTCTCTCTGAGCATGCGTGGGTTCTCTCTTGGTACTCCGGCTTCCTCCCACAGTCCAAAAACATGACTGTTAGGTTAATTGGCTTCTCTAAATTCCCCTTAGGTGTGAGTGTGTGTGAATGGTGGTTTGTCCTGTTTGTCTCTGTGTCTTGCCCTGCGATGGACTGGCGACCTGTCCAGGGTGGACCCCGCCTCTTGCCCAATGACTCCTGGAGATAGGCACCAGCACCCCTCACAAACCCACTTGGGACAAGCGTGTCAGATAATGGATGTTTTAGTGACATTTTAGTAATTAATATATCTGATAGTTTTAGTTGGTTTAAGTCGACTAAAACTCAAAAAGGTTTTAGTCTAGTCTTAGTCAGTTTTATATTGTAATTCTTAAAACAGCTAACCTTTATAGTTTCAAATACAACAAAACTCTTTACCAGAGTGAAAGCTGTTTCCTAGATACTACAATTGCCTGGTATAGAATGCCAACGTGCAGTGCATCATTGCTGTTGGGCAGAAAACTTTGATTTATAGAATTCAAATAAGCTTTTTTTATGAATTCATGCCCTACAATATAAAAAAAATGTCTCACACAAGTTGAGAAATTAGCAGGTCTGCATCATATTGATTAAAACAGCAGACATACAAGCTAACGAAATGTACATTAATAACGGAATGGTTTTAGACATACAAGGTTTCCACCCCAAAGCAAATAATTCCTGATCTACAATGAATTAGGCATTACACACATTACAACAATTTTAGCTTTATTTGTAAGAATTGACCCATTTGATTACTGCTGCTCGGGGTCAAAGTAGCTTTAAATTCATAGGGGTCTGATATAAAACATTATGCACAGAACCTACATTATTGCCTTATAATGCCATGGCAATCCAGACGTTAATTTCAATAAAATGTGAAATACTCAAAGGAAACACAGAAAATATTTTTATGACAATACAAGGAAACTACTATGGCCCTGAAGTGCAAACTGCAACTACAAATCTAAAAGCGCAACTACATTAAGGAAATCGCAACTACATAAAGCAAAGCGCAACTACATTAAGAAAAACAAAACTACATAAAGCAAAGCTCAACTACATTAAGAAAAACAAAACTACATAAAGCAAAGTGCAACTACATTAAGGAAAACACAATTACATTAACCTACCGGAAAAGGTAGGTACCAGTGGGAAACATGAGACATCGCTGATTGGACGACGGGGCCGTTTGAAGTCATTCTGCCTGCTGCGGCTTTTGAAAACATGGATATTGTCGGCGCCCCAAACATAGCTGCCATGATCCAGGAATATTTTGACTCAGGACATACGTACAAGGTGATACTGGATAAGCTCAAGAATAATCACGAAATTTCAGTTAGTTTGCGTACACTGAAGACAAACTTAAAAGAAGCTGGACTGTTGAGACAACGCAACTTCCGGTTCAAGGGTCAAACGGCGCCGTCGTCCAATCAGCGATGTCTCATGTTTCCCACTGGTACCTACCTTTTCCGGTAGGTTAATGTAGTTTTGTTTTTCTTAATGTAGTTGCGCTTTGCTTTATGTAGTTTCGCTTTTAGATTTGTAGTTGCAGTTTGCACTTCAGGGCCACCGTAGGAGACATTGAAATCATATTTGAGTTGTTATAAACAAATACTATGAGAGAGAAATTTTTGCTGCAGCTGCAGCTCACACTGTACAACAAAACCACAGGGTTTAAAAGTTCACAGCTCACGATGTATCTTCTCACAATGTGCGACCCGACTATTTGGTAGAAAATGAAGGTTTTGCATAATCTCTTTTTAATGTGGGAAAATTAAAATCTTGATAGTTAGACAAAATGCTTTTTAATACTTGGCAGGGGATGATCAGCCACATACGGTATATTAAGCAGCCAGGGCAGGAGGAGCCACAGTGCTGAGAGTGAACAATCAATGTGGAGCACAATTGCCCACTCAGAGCTAAGCATGCACAAAGACGCATTTATGCACAAGCAGAGCTGGAAGTGCAGAGTTTTTCAGAGTTGAGGGCACAATACCGTCCTGCAGCTGCTGCCATGATCCATTTGTGTCATGCAGAATATAAACCGCTGCACGCCAGGTGGGCGGCATGACCAAATAGGACGCAGATTACAGCACAATGATGCATCTTAAACATTTGAAAGACCACCTGCTATAATTTTTATTTAGTTTAGTCAACAAAACTCACAAGTATGACTTGTCATGTTTTTGTAATCAAAGATCCATGTTTAACGTGTGAGTGATCGTTATCGTCATCATCATGAAAACAAGGAGCGTCAACTAAATAATTTCATCATTGTTATTGTGGACAAAAAAAAAAACACTGTAAAAAACACTGGTAGATCAGGATTTGGTTACCTCACAATAATGTAGGGCTCACTTTCCTGAAAGCTTACCGCCCCTCCTTGGGCCTTTTTGCCACAGCAGGACCCTCTTTCCAGGAAGCAGTGGCATACTTGTTGAGTACCATTCATAGATTTTCTTTTGTTGTTTGTGAGCAATTTTCAGATTCTCTGCTGCCTGCTGATGTGCCAGGTTGACTTTCTGATTGTGCCATTTAACTCAGTCAGTTTGTGGCCTTGTTGACTCCGTCTGGGTGCCAAGCGTTACATCCAGGGGAAACATGGATACCAACTGAACAGAAGATTGAAGTTTGTCCTGTGGAACCATGAACTGCGTTATTATACATAAATACCAAGTTTCCTAGAGTTCACTTCTGGGTTCTGGTTATTGTGAAGTCTGTTAGAAATTGCAGACTGAGACACAGCAGACTGCAGGGAACAAAGCGAGCTTTTAATTCAAACACTTGCAAGTGGAGAGCATCAGTTACACAGAATTTATCAGTGAGCTCTAATTGGGGTTCCTCATCCCCCTAGATATATAGAGTAGATGATATTTGCCTGCACAAGCAGTTACAAAATATTTAAAAAAAAAGTTTGTTGCACAAAACATTGGTTTCCACAGAACTGATCACTTCTTCTTTCTACATCTTTGCCAGATGTGTAACCTCTGTTGATCTCCATTAGGAAGTTGAGGCATCTCCAAAGTTTAGAAAATTCGAGCTTGGCTCAGTAGGTATTGTTAGATTCAAAATATTGTGAGTTCATATTTCATATAGGACAAAAATGAATCTGAAGCACACAAAAGGATTTTTGAAACAGAGCTTTTCTTGCAGGAATGAGAAAGGCTGCTGCTCACATCCCAGCACCAATCTGACCCCCAACAGAACAGCAGAGTCTTTTATTCACAGAGCAGAAACAAATGGGTGGGTCTTAAACAGAAAACCCTGTAATGATTATCTGGCAGGATGCAGATCATAAGACAAAAAGTGAAAAAAAAAGTGAAATGACCATCTGGCTGGATGGAAGTCACACAACAGCGTGACTCTGCCTCATGACCTACTGGATGCAGGTCATAAAAGTTTATGACCCTCCCTATTGAATCGCAGGACAGAAATGTAGCATCTTATTTCTTCAATGTTTCATATGCCCACACAATAATTTTATAATTATAACTCTAACAGGTGTGTCCTTTGTTGGTGTCCTCTCATCAGTCCTGTAACCACTGTAAACTAAAGATGAGAGATGTTGCAGATTTTTTTTTTTAGAGCTATAGGGTTCTAATGTCCAAAATTAATATAATTTAAGGGAAAAAAATAAATAAAATAACAGTTTGGACTATTGAACCATTTAAAATGTTAATGAGTTCCTCATATATTAGGACATGTAACAAAAAAAAAACCTACTGGTTTCATGTGATTCAAAGTGATTCCAAGAACTAGTAAAATACAGAGAATTTCCTGGAGATTTCATACGAGATTTTAACACTTGCGTGCCTTATCCTGCACTAAGGCCCTCCTTCCAACCACAGTCAACCACAGCATTTGCGTTCAAGCACTGTGCGTAATAAAAGCATGGTGTATCATGTTCACACAGTTTACCTGGCTCTTTCCTTTTAGACATTATGTTAAGTAGTTGTGTGTCTCTATGTGGGTCATATAAGTACATATTTTGGTGTAAATACTAAATTTGGATGATCTAATTGTAATATTCCTTCAAACATCAAACAATGACAGAAACACTGCAGATATAACTTACGGTAAGAGACTTTATTTTCAGATTCCTTATTCTGTATTCAAGGTCATGGATAGTTCAACATTTCCAAAAGGGTTTAATCAGAAAATCTACTGTTAAGGTTTTTTAATCACTGTTTAGAATCATCTTATATCAAAAGTTAAAAAATCCACAATTAGGTGACAAGCTGGCAAAGCTGTTACTTAAACTGTCTGAATATCCTTACTTGTAGTCACAGTCTTTCTTGTCTTTATTAACCAGTATATAATACCTGGGATATTACCTGAGATTCCGATTTCTGACCAATTACAGAAAAAAAAAATCATTTAGAGAAGGCACAAAGTCTTTCCAAAACAAAGAAAGTGGAACTAAACCAGTCAAATATATAAATGGGAAGACATTTACATTATACAATCGCACATCTGCATAAATGTTTTGGTTTATTAACAAAGTTAAAAGATTGATTGATTTTTAGCTCCTTAGCTAACCTTTTGGACAAATCAAAGTAGTCTGTTTTTGTAATATTTTCTGTTTCTCAATCAGTTTCTCTTCTAGGCACTGAATCAGAACAGGATCCACTTTGGGATCAAACTTGTTGGCAAACCAGTGGCCATAGTTCATCAACCAATACAGTTCGGCTGCACCGAAAATACAAACACTGCGCACGTGTGTCCCAGAACACGGCGGATAAAGGTTCTCTTCCAAGTAATGCCATTTTACAAGCCTCGTTTTGCTCATTAGGTCTGTGACATCAGGATGGGATCTGGGCAACCCCCCTGGAACACCTGGAAGTCGTACAAGTGTTGCCCAGAAGTGTTCATCCGGAGAGTAAGTGTCCTCTGACCAGGCCAGGAAATCCCTCACCACAGCCGATGAATTTGTGAACTCAACAAATTCACGGGACAACACAAAGTAGGCATTCCCAATAAACATCTTTATGCCATGTGGCGGTTGTGTCTTTTCCTGTTGTGTTTTTACTGGAAGTTTTTTATACTCAAAACTGGCCTCCTGCAGCTCATGATGGTAAAGGAACCTCTCCTTCTTGAGGTCGCTGGGTTTGCTCGTCTCCAACATATTGGAGCCCTTTAATAACTTGAGCTCTGACACCAGCTCCATGTTGGATTTTAGCGGGAAATCTTGGCCACAAAGGTTGATGACATACTTCCACTTGACCTCTGATATCAGAAGATCAGACAGGCAGTTGAGGTCGGCCTTCAACCGGCTGATACTTGCATAGTAGACGGCCTCGCGTTTGCTGGAGATGAAAACGTTAGGCAGACAACGGGCTAAACCCTCCATGGCAGCCATGAACTGAGCCGATGACTTCTGATCATAGTGGATACAGTAGATATTACTGGGAGAGTACACTGCCCTGAGGAGTTTCTCTACCATCCAAGCGTTTTTATGTACAACCAAAGAGTATGCAATAGGAAAATCTTTCTCCTCCTCAGAAATGCACATATTCCCGTAACCTCTGTGCTTCATGAAGAACGGACAGTCTTCCGTGGTTTTGATCAGACTTTCATCACTACCTTCCTCTATCGTTTTCCTTCTGATGATGAGGGATTTCCCAACTTCAACCGGGTCCATGTTGTAAATACCCTCACAGCTGATGTTGTGCTTGACAAATGGCTCTCTGATCGGGTCTTGTGAAGGAGATGCAGGAATGTAGATATACTTGATGCTGACCAGCAGGAAAGCTAATGCCATAGCGGAGAGGAAAGAGGTGAGAAACGTTTTTCCAAGCTTCAGCAGAAAACTTCTTGAAGTCATTCTGTGAGGAAACAAAAAGAAACATTTGAGGACCTGAAACACAAACTTAAAACCCTTCTAGTGTGACTGAGAGCAGAACAAGGATCTAAAACCAGACAGTTATAGGTTTTTTTTTTTTTTTTTGCATGTCCATTTTGAACCTTTGGCTTTGTTAAAAAAAATTGTTGAATTCTGTTTCTGTTCCCTCATCATTATTGTGGCACTGACAGAGGCATACTTTGAACCACATTTAATTTTGCTGTGTCTCAATCAGGCGGGAAAGAATTTTATTTCTGCATAGCTAAGATAGGGAGAGTAATTTCCTCAACAGACTTCAGGGCCAGCATTTTAGGTTGCACATGTTTAATGTCTGTAGTTAGAATTAACAGTAGATTACAGCATGCTGGTTTGCTCAATATTCAAATTAAACATAAAATTTTTCAAAGGGATAAAATTGTAATTATCCATGTGACGTGTTAATGCATCTGATGCCATTTGTCTTGTAGTTAAGTTGTTTAACACAGACTGTCTGTTGCATAGACAAATATACATTTTAATGCCCCTATAATTATTACAAAAGTGCAGTCTTGTGATCCACTATCTGGCTTCTGTCAGCATGTCTGTTAAAGAAAGGAAGTGTAGCCTAGAGAAGGAAGATTGTTCAACAACCATGAGTCTTTTTTAAACAAAAAAGGAACTAATTATTTGTGTTGACACAGTGAGCAAATAAAGACGCGTTGGCTGAAAACACTGGGACAAAACAAAATCCCTCTACTAAAACAAGTAAGTAAGTAAAGTATTTTTATCAAGAGCCTTTCACAGGTAAAACAATCATGATGCTCTAAACAGAAAACCAAGAAAATAACACCTATAATAAAAACAAAAAGATAAAATGGCAATAACATCGCAACACAAAATTCAAATGAAAACAATTTTTTAGTTGCGTCTTATATTTTTTCTGAATGTATAAAGCATAACCGTTGTTTTTTATAGCACATTTTCTTAAACTATAAATACTTATAACAAATCCACTCACTGGGTTTGCAAAGGGTAAAGCACACACACTGCTTTGCACTCAGTAACACACACTTTCAAAAAAACTGTTGGTACAATCCACTGATTAGCACTCTTTTTGCAGAACTATAAACACAAATCATTGCTTTACACTCAATTTGCAAATGATCAACACACTCCTAGCAAAACTATACACATTCATGGCTATTATTTACACTATTATGCCAACTGTCTGGCACACTGTAAGATGTTAAAACTGTTTTAGATGATTAGTTCACTTTGCAATCAGCCTAAGCACTATAAATAAACCACAGGTGAGCTGCCTGTGTGGAGTAAAACGGAGGGAGCAAGGAGAATAAGAATTACAGGAGACCGAGGAAGAGAACATGGAGGTGAAGAAGTAGAAGAAAGACGAATAGGAGACCAGATTAGTCATCATATGGGGCAATGTTATTTTTACTTACTTTTATTTTGCTTTTTTGTATTTGTTTTAATTTTTTTTGCTTTTATTTCATTATCTAATTCATGTAAATCCTGGAATTGTCCATATGGTAAATGGCCTGTACTTATATAGAGCTTTTTCAAGTCAGGAGACTTGACCAAAGCACTTTACACTACATTCAGTCAATCACCCATTCACTCACACATTGATGGTGGCAAGCTACATTGTAGCCACAGCTGCCCTGGGGTTCACTGACAGTAGCGGGACTGCCGTACACTGGCGCCACCAGGCCCTCTGACCACCATCAGTAGACAACGCAGGTGACATCAACATAAGACACTGAAAGTCAGAGCCGGGACTTGAACCGTCAATCCTTCGATTTCTGGGCAAACTCCTACATCTGACGCCACTGTTGCCACGGCATATACTAATTTGTCTTACACAAATAAAATGGCCTTGCCTTGACTTCCATAGGGCTGCTTTGATCAGGAACTGCTTTACAGATCACTTCACTGCAATCAACCTCCTCCCATACTCTCCATTCTTGAATCCGATTGAAGAGTTCTTCTCTGCCTGGCGCTGGAACGTCTATAACCCCATCCCCATCCACGCACACCCCTATGACAGACAATGGAGGCATGTGTGGATATTGACCAGGATATGGCATTCCAGGAGATTTTTTTGCCATTGACAAGAGGTCATTACATGTGACGTAGATGAAGTCTACATGGCCAGGCCAAGAGAGACGACACAATGCCACTCTCAGTGATTTTGTGTTTTGACTTGGAAAAAAATCACTTGTGTTTGTTTTGATGTGTGTAAATAAACACCAATATGTGAAGTTTGGATCCCTTTATGTTTACAGAACCATGACAAAAGTCTGACACAGGCTTACTTCTGCACAGAGAAAGCAGAAGGAAGCCAGATGTGTTTTCTATTTATACCATTAGGGTGTAGTTCGTACATTTAGTGCCTAATAATATGATGGCTTGCTACACATTTTGAACAAAAATACAATTTGTATGAAGATTTGAAGAGTTAGGAAAGGTTTATTAGCTTTTGGAAGAGAGCTACAATGTTTTGCTGATTTGCTGGAAGGCTTTCTTATTTGTGGGTGGAGTTTTGCAAAAATCGCTAATAGTTACAAATATGGCCATCATAAAAAGTAAAAAAGTCCACATAGTCAACTAAACCTAGCTGCAGAGGTAGACTGTTCCTCAGCATTGGTATCACGGACTGAAAGAAGATTACATAAATAATATGGGGCCTGGTTGTTTATTGCTCGATATGTTAATGTGAGGTTTTTAAAGAGGATCCTGAATTATATTAGTGGACAGTGTAAGGAATTTAAAATGGGAGTTATGTGATTTGGCTTCAGGTCAAGAGTGTGGCTGCAGGATTTTGTACAGAGTGGATGCATGAGAGTGGAGACTTAAGAGCTGGTTGTACTCCCCGCAACAGTGTGTCGCAGTGAGCTTGTCGCAGATATTTTTGATTTATGCCCAATTTTTAAGCATGGTCTAAGCTATGTTATTCCACAACGGAAGAGGGACAATCAGGAACTAGCTGTGTCTAGATCTAGATACGGCCAGGGCAGTGAGGAAGTGGAAAATGCAAGGGGAAAGTTTATGCGACAATGGAGGGACATGAGGGCGAAAAAGAGCGGGGATCCATGTGGATACATTTTTTTTTTATGTTAATATGGCGTGCAGGAGGTCAAGAAAAACATTCATTATGTTTTCCAATGTTGGAAATATTTGTATAATAAGTAAATTTAAACAATAACTGTAAACATTTCTTTCAACGAAAATTTGCATCATAGCCTCAGAGAGCACTCAAAGCCTGCAACACGTTTCAGCACGGCGCAGTGTGTGTCGGACCATGGATCCCAAAGGGAAAAAAGTAAGATAGCTGATGAGGAGAGGATTCAAAGAAGAATGGACCGAATCATTTGCTTTCATTATCAATGCGGAAGGATTGCCTGCATTTTTGCTTTGTAATAATTTAAAAGAGTAAGTCAGAAAGGCATTTCCAGGGATGGCAGGCTAAATATGCAGCCAACCAATGAAGATGGGAATGAGAGAAATAATCTTGTTGCAGAACTTCTGGATAAATTAGTAGAGAGTAAAGATAGTTTTAGGACATGGACTGCATCTCAAAACTCCACTACTGCTGCTAGTTTTGATGCAAGCATGGATAACCGCCCACAATTCTAACAGCTAGTTCTCTTATGCAGATATGTGAATTTTCTTCCATTTTTTCCCAAATCCTCAAAATATAAATATCACCAAGGAACGCTGGTGATAGAGGATGTGAGATTTCGGGGTTAGAGAGCTCTGACCTGATGGATGTCAGTTCATGTTTGGTTCCTCATGACTCAATCAATTCCTCCAAACTAATTTCATCAATGTAACAAAACCTAAACCGTGCGTTGAAGGATGATGAATTCCATACGGTGAGAGCGTTCACTGCTCACTCACCTTATGCTGTTATGTGACAATTGCTCCAGGATAAAGCTTTAATCAAGAAAGCTGATTATATATTTTTAAGTCCACATGGTCCTTTTCTATAGTGGGTTAATACACTTAAAGCCTGTGTTGCCATACAAGGCTTATGTAAGACTTTTACATTTTTGCTGCTCCAGGCAGATTTGTTTTTTGTTTTTTTGGTCCAGTGTGGCTTTTTGAGCAGTTTGGGTTGCTGACCCCTGAAATAGAGCGTTACAATAATCTAAGCTCAATGAATAAAACGCATTGATAATCTATTTTTTTAATACAGCAGGGGAGACCATGTGTGGGAGTTTAGATGTTATTTATACAAAAAAACAGAAGGCAGATGTTAGACAAGGCCCAAAGAAGAACTAATAAATTACACCTAGACTTAATATACAGGGCTTTGTAGTTTGATCAATTAAAGTAAGAGCTTGACTGATTTTTGATCATAGAGCAGGAGGCACTATAATGGAAAGCCAATTACAGATCCTGGATAAACAGTGGACAAGGGTGGACAGCTAGACAGCTGATGAGGCTCAAATGACGTATACAGTTATATGAGATCTGTAAAATGATATCAAATATCATCAAAAGATTTAATAACATACACTAAAGGAAGAATATAAAAAGTAAACAACAGATGTGGAACCCCACAATATATATATATATATATATATATATATATATATATATATATATATATATATATATATATTAGGGGTGTAACAGTTCACAAAATCCACGGTTCGGTTCGATTCACGGTTTCGTGGTCACGGTTTTCGGTTCGGTTCGATTCGGTATATGTTGATTTTTACACCGAAATCCCATAAAAATTTATGAAATTAATGAAAAAATCCCCCCAAAAATAATGGATTGTAATTATTTTAAATGATCCGCGGAAACCCTGAATCATTTCCGTATGTTTTGCTGCTTTGAATTTAATCATCTCGCGCATGCTCTCTACCATCTCCAAGGGACTTAGAGGGGAGCGGACGGAGGAAGCCACAGTGGAGGCTGTAGGCTTTGCTTTGAGCAGGTGGTCTGGTGCGCAGCGGGGCGGAGCGGGGGTTGCTGATGGAGTATGAGGGATTTCGGGGTTAGCATGACATGTTGGTCATGTTGCTGTTAGCATAAACAAAACGTGTTGCACAATGCTTGCACACTGTTGCACTTTTATCCACAACTTTCTTTCCGCCGTCATCGTAGGTCACTCTAAATGCAAAGCGGTCCCATACAGCAGACCTATAAAGTGCTGCTGGCGCGTCTTCCAACTCCTGTTCTTTCCCACTCGCCATTCCGACACAATTCTCCACAACAACTGATTTTTTTCCCTGCTACACCCGGCTAAGCCGCTTCGCTTCTTCTTCTTCTTGTTTACTACTGGTGGTTGGCTTTGGTCGCAGTACCGCCACCTTCTGCTCTGGAGTGTAAACGCTTCACCTATGAGAAAAAGGAGCAGCGCATGAACCGAACGCAACACACGCGAATCGAACCGAGACAGTCGAACCGAACGGTTCGGACGGTTTTCATAAATCGTCCCATCCCTAATATATATATATATATATATATATATATATACCATCCCATACCATCTGTTTGAAATTGATGTGTGTGTATATATGAAGAACTGCATACTACTTGGATGTAAAATAATTGCCATCATGGATTTGTCAAGCTGCTGCCTAGCTTTGTGGAGCAGACTAATGCAAAGTGAATCCAGAAGAACTTTTTATTGCCTACCTAGAACCAGTAACAATAGTTGAATAAACTTTTGGCCCTCAAAATGGTACTCGCCGATACCGAAACCAACATTTTAGTGTTGTATCGAGGCCCCGCCGATACTGGTATCGGTATCAGTGCAACACTAATTACTACTTCTGTCGATTTTTATTTATTTTACTGCCAGCTGTGTTTAATGGAAGCCTATATACATTTTCAACTACAACTGTATAAAAAAAAAACACAAATTAAAATCTGTTTTTTTCTGTGCACCCATTGCAATGCATTGTCCTTTCTCTGAAGTGTTGTGTAATACCAGGCCTGTGGTGCAAATGACACCCTTCATATTTCAGTTCTGTGGTCTAAGCTAACTTCCTCTAAAACCAAGCAAGTTTTATTTTCTTTTTTTCCATTTCCAATAGCATGGGCGTATGCAGGGAATAAATAGGCCTAAACATCTCTGCTGTTTTGGTAAAGAAAAATGAGGAAATGGGTTACTCTTAGGTGTTCCTGACACGTGTAGCCGTTAACTGTTGCAGTAAGTAAATAACATAATTTAGCATTCAGAGCAGTTCATCCTCATTCATTATGGTCCCGAGCATAGTCCCATCTCACTACAACTACCTGAGGTCATCTGCTCATAAATGTGTCAGAACTGTCCAGCAGTATGTTTTACAGTTCCAGCTTTTGAGGAGATTAAATTAAAGATTACTGAGATGAAAGGGTGAAAGAAATTTAAGCAGAAGGCACTTCTAAAAAGATTGAGTGACACACCCAAGTTAAAAAGAGAGTGAAACCCTTTCACAACAGTTCCTGGGAGGGATTCAGTTGTTTTTATGCATTTGGATACACTAACCAACTAAACCTGGACCAGGGCCTGGACTTGGTGCGCCTGGACTAATAAAAGAAACACAATGACACTTGGTAGCTGTGTTCAGATGTGCATGGCCTAACTGATCCCACTCGTTTACACCACTGCACAATACTAAGGCAATCTCTTGACAAATTTAATCTGTAAATGAGAGACAAAAAGATGGCTGGGTTACAGGTGGTAAAGACATTAAAATTTAAAACACAATGCTGTTATGGTTCTTCCCTTTTAGGACTTTGAGTTTTTAGTTTACACTATCTAAGTGATTCTGTTTTGCTGAGCTTTGGTTTATTTTCCATTTTCCATTTTTTTATATTTAAGCTCTCCCTTATTTAGTATATCAGTAAATTATACTGATGTCATTGCAGTACTCAAAATGGGTTTAAAATGAAAATGGGAAATGTAGTAAAAATACAGTTAGTATAAAAAAGTTAATGAAGCTTAAGCGTAAATTCAATCTGGAAAATTCTTATCACTTAAACAAACTGCAATATCCCTTGTTCAGCTCCAGTCAATCAACTTGGGGGATGAACCTTTTCCGAAGCCAATCATCTTGCAAGATTCCCTTTATTTAGCTCTTGGCCAGGGCCGTAACTACCATTGAGGACACAAGGTCATGTTCTCTATATTTTATTATTTAATTCATTGTTTGAATTGTGATATAAACTAAAATACATTACAGTGAAACTGACTGTAGGACGATAATGTTGGTCTCAGAATAAACTGAAGTGTTTTATATTTGAAGAGCGAAAACTAGCGCAACTATCTAATAAATAAGTAGCAAGTAAACACGTACTGTCAGTATGGTAACTGCCACACACAAGCTATTGCCTCGTGAGTCCGTCCGTCCCTGGAAGAAGAGCACATCCAGGTACTAATGCAGGTGGAGAGCAGTTTAAGATGTTGATGACAGTGAGAAAAAAATTATTTTTAATGAGGAAAGATTTCAGCTCAACGAGCTACTGTTAAAGAAAAATGATTATTTTTAGTTTTTAATACAGTTAATCTTATGGCATGTGTAAAAGGTATGTTGAGCACTCTCAGTTTGAACATATTTCTTAATTTTGAACAAGTTTGTGAAGATAACCTTTCCTTGAACCAAAGGACTGAATTTAAGTTTGTTCCTGAGAATTTCTGGCAGGAAAGAGGCCCCCGCATTCCAACAGCTATTTTGTGTTATCTTATCGTATGTTTATCTTAGCCAGAAGACCTTAGAATTCCTGGACGCCAGGCTGTAAATTAGGGGAAGCTCTAAGTTTCTCTGAGTGTCCAAGATAGCTCCTGGTTGGAGGACCAAAAGCCAGCCTTATTTGAATAAATTAAATACAAGAGGTTAAAGCTTTCTACATAGAAGTAACAAATCAGATTCGCTCTTGCAACTCTCCAAAGATGTCTTTGTACGTCTTTGCTTTCTTTCCTTCTCTCCATTTATGTCAGGTAATTGAATGTATGTCTCCGTTGTTCTGCAGTTTCTGGTGTAAGTTTGTACATTGTCTTATTTCTAAGTTTATGCATTGTCTTATATTGGATTAAACTCTGTAATTCTGTGACATCAACACGCATTGCTGGTTTTCCTTGTGGCCACACGCAGCTCGCCGAGAAGAACCTGGGGAAGGAAGAGAGAAGCCAACCTTTTTCCAAAGTTAACTATTTTAGAATATTTTCTTCCTTAACACTACTCAGACAGCAAGGGAACATCAGACCAAAGTTGATTTAACTCAGTCAGTCCCTGGTCGTTAGCCTATTTCCACCGACTGAAACAACATCCATTAAGCCAGCGGTTCCCAACCACCGGGCCGCGGACCGGTACCGGTCTGTCGGTCATTTGGTACCGGGCCGCACAGAAAAAATAAATAAATATATATATATATATAAAATTTATCGACGATCAGAGTCTGAGTGATGTTTTATTTTGAAAAATATAAAAAATTGCGGTATTCTCTCTACATCAGTCGGTGCATCTGTGCCTCTTGACACAGGTTAATTCAGTTCAAGACTCATCCTATCTATAACATCCTATCTTTGTGAAGCGGGATTTTCTGCGGTTACAGCGACCAAAAGAAAGCTACGGAGCAGACTGGACGTCAGGAGCACATATCGTCTGTCATTGTCTCCGATAACGCCTAGATGGGACCGGCTTGTTGTTTTATTTCTATGCTGTTTGTATTTGATTTTATGCAAGTCGTATCATTTTACTTGATCGTATCCCCCACCCCATCCCGCCCCGGCTGGTCCGTGAAAATATTGTCTGACATAAAGCGGTCTGTGGTGCAAAAAAGGTTGGGGACCACTGCATTAAGCGATTGATATGTTAGCAGCGTCTTCGGCTGAAAATGAAACCTTTATTCAGCGCTGGTTTCCCAGTGATAGATGTTGGTCTTGTTTCCTATTTCTGGTGGAACTCAACGTAGTCAGCAATAGGGCATGGAACAGATCGTGTGGGACAGGAAGTCGTGCACAGAAACAAAATATAACATCTGGTTAATTTTAAGAATAAATAATTTTCTGTGGTAACTGGCCCTTATTTCAAGAGTCACCATGGCTCTTCAAAAAGTCTTAGAATGCCCCATTTGTATCTATAACTGCTGCAATGTTCTAGATTTTTTTTAATCTTACATATGTGATTAAATCATCATATTTATCTAGTATGTTTAGTTTTACTATTTAATCCTTTGACACTGGGCCGTTCTGGAACCAGGGAAACTGATTTAGGGCCCTGTCACACTTTGTTGATTTAGCAAGCGTATGACCGACGTCTCAGAATCTTCTAAAATGCTTACATACACGGAACTTTTTATGTACATTTTTCAATTTTGGGCCTATACATAGCGTATTCATAACGAGTCCAGAACTTATGACCAACGACAGCCTAACTTATGCATAACGATAGGCAGCGTAATGCACATGAAATGATGATATTGATATGCATTGAAGATTAAGTGATTGATAAGTTATGCATTAGTTATGCACAAGTTACTCATGTCAACGATCACATGAGTAGCAGCCACATAGGCTGGCATATGTGACGTACTCGCCGTATGTCGGTGTGTTTCAGATTGCTTCAGCGTGTTCATTACTTAAACAAAACGTACACATCACTTATGTAACGTATACCAGCATTTTAGCCAGGTTTTCCGTACATCAGGCTTACGCTGGTCTAAATCGTCCAGGTGTGACAGGGGTTAGTTTCATTTCATGTTAACATGTTTAGATGACAAATAAAACTTGATGTTAAAATGCATATTGTTTAATTTCTATCAGCTTTTGACTGTGTTGATATTCCTCACTAAAGGGAAAACAGGATAGGGAGAAAAAGGCCGAGTCTAACCGAGCTCCACTTTGGGCCAAAAAGCAAGAGGAGCAGTGAGGAGAGAGATAAAGAGAGAGCAGGTAGTAGAAAAGGAAGATACTGAGCCTGAACGTTTTTAAAGTTGGGTTGTTTAATTAATGATTACTGAAGTATTTTGTAAGATTATAATAGGAATATGTTATATCAGCACCCTGCGATGGACTGCCGACCTGTTCAGGGTGTACCCCGCCTATCACCTGTAGAAAGCTGGAGATAGGAACCAGCACCCCTTGCGACCCCGGGTGGGATAAGCGTGACAGAAAATGGATGGATGGATATATTAGCAACCATCATCATCAACATAACAGTGTTACAGGGACTAGGTGCCCATTTTAAATAGGAAAATATGAACCAACTTATTTCTATTAAAGTGGAATGTCTTTTTTAACACATTTCTAACCAGTTGAAGACAGAAGCTTCAAAAGAAAGATGACATAAAAATCAGGTTAATAATGTCTGAAATGTCTGTCATTGGAGACAGGAGAGGAGAAATTCGCAACTGAGCCTTTTCAAAAGTCACAATGATGTTTTTGCTCCTTCATACTCTGAAAATGGCCAGATTTAAATACTGGAATTAAAAAAATCTCTAGGGGAGCATGCAGCTGAACCTGAAGTTCTGACCCTTGACGTCAGTATTTCTTGGGCCCTGTGTACAGCCCTGCTCTTGGCCCAGCTTCTCTCTCCCATGCAAAAACAAACTTTCAACCCCCTCCACCCCACCTCCTCCCTCATTCTCACTCCCACTGAACCTCTGGTTTATTCCACCACCAGTATCTGGGCCCCGATGGAAGGCTACTCTAATCCTTTTCTAGGTTTCTCATCCAAGTGTATGTTTATTTACAGCATCAAAGTCTTATGCCGGGGCCCGAGTGCCAAAGAACTTATTTGATTTATGTCTTCATCTGCTTCTGTCTCCTTAGACCCAAGTCGGCCTCGGCAGATGGCCGCTCACTCTTCAGCTGGAGGCTTCTTCCTGTTAAAAGGGAATTTTCCTCTCCGCTGTCGCTACATGCATACTCAGTGCGAGGCATCGCAGAGACTCAATGAGTCCTCACAATCAGCTGGTTTACCTTAGATAGAAATATCTTGAAGAATATGATTGTGTTACTTTTATAAATAAATTGAATATTTTCCAATTGCTACTTTTCTCTGTGTGAGTCTCTCCTGGTTGAAATGCCTTCTGTTACACTTAGATGTCTCAGGTGATGAAGTCAATGTTAATATTACTTTAATACTTTCTCCTTATATATATATCTCTTTATATACTCAGAGACATATATATATATACGTGTGTATGTGTTATGTTTGTGTGTGTATGTAAAACCTCAACATCATATCATAGAATAGAAAACAACTGTGGTAAAATCAAATTTATAGCTTATAAAACAGAATAAGGCATTATTTAACTTGGCTTTTTCACCAATACAAATTTTTGTATGGCATCATAATAAAGAAGCTAAATAACACTCGAACTGGAGGACATTTGCTGACATTTCCCAAATAAATAACATGTCTTGGCACCAGAAAACTTTATTTCAACAAAAAACAAACGAATACAAAAAATCTAATAAAAAACAGTCCCTACCAAAACAATAAATAAAATTGTTTATGAAGTCTCTGTAAACCCTTAAAAGAATATTAATCATTATTAGGGAAAACAGACAAAATGGACAATTTTCTTAACAGTCTTTTTCAACTAGATTAAACATCTTTTCAAAACATGGGTTGTTCTAGAGGGGGGCTGAGAGGGGCTAGGTTCCCTGTTAAGCTGATGACGATCCCTTAAAACCCCCGTATTAAAGACATATTACAAAAATCAATATCTTATGCAGATATGCGCTGGCACAGAATCTGTAACCACGTGGATCCTTTGTCCAATTTTATTCCTCACCTTTATAGTTTTACCTTAACAGTGGTTTCAAAATGTAAAAGTTACACTTTTAGCTTCAGCCATTTGAGAGATAATTTTAGTTATCATCTGCTATTGCAGGTATCTATAACCTGCAGCTACGGAGTGGTTGGTAGTTTTTATGTTTGATTTAAAAAAAAAAATAAAACTGGCATCCCCCTCGTCTGGAACTGCCTCTGCTTCAAATAATAATCAAACTACTCGGCTCCATAAGTTGCATAATTTTGCTCTGCCCTTTTTGTATTATATTTGTGGATTAAACACTCCATTGATCATGGACTGTTGGGACGAGGGAGACTGAATCGATAAGTCTGACAAAGCATCTCACGCAGGTTGGGTGCTTCACCAAGGTTATTTGGTTTGAATCCAAAGTGTTCCCACTGCATCTGTCCCATTCAGCTTGGCAACCAATTCCATCTCTGTTTTTCCAAATCTCTGGGTTGTTTCTCTTTGATGCTCTTCTGAGCTTGTGCATTACATTCTGAGGAACATAACAAGATTATGCCCCTGGCAAGTCCCTGACATAAGAATTCACTCCCGTTTACTTAAAGGAATAGTACACCCAAAACATGATTAGCCTTCATTTTCTACTCACCCCCATGCTGAACAACACTCTGGAGTACTTTTTGGATATCTCAAATGCATCTGGAGATCTGGGAGGCTTCTTGCTTTCTGCTGACATTCAAATAATGGAGGTCTATGGTGCCAGAGGCAAAAAGGTCCATAAAAGTCCACAAAAAACGTGTCAATATTCCTCCATACTGCTCGTCCAATGTATTCCAAGTGTCCTGAGTGGGTAGGGTCCATAATTTACTCGAAACGAAGTTGTAGTGTATTAATCTGCACCAATAATTAGAATAAAACAGAATTAAATGTTTATAAATGTTTAAAGAGTTGTTTTCATAAATACATTTATGGAGGCCAAAGGGAGAAATAGAGAAGCAGTGTGTGTATGATTCTGCACCAGGCCTTTTGAAGTTTGGGATCCAGTCAAAAGCAGGTATTGGGTTGAATCCAAGATTGGGAATGCTGCAGATGGGCCTTTTTAGTGAAAGAGGCACACTCATTAAAAATGAGTTATTTGTCATATCAAGGTTGCACAGCTCAGCTAAGCTCAGCTAAACCAATTGTGATGAATTGAGTTGTCATCTTCAAAACACACTGTGCTGTATTGGTCACAGAAAGGATGAGGTTTTACTGGGACATGGAACACCAGGGTTATGCTGACCTGGTTTGAAGTAATGATATGATCTTAGATCATATTGGAAGAAAGGCTTAGTTTTGACATATTATTGATTGAAATTGTCATATGTTTCTGATTTAAGGGCACCAGATGTCATCATGACCTGTAAGACCGTTCACAAAGAAATGTTATAATCATAAGTTACATTGGATGAAAGCTTTGTTTTGAAAGATTAATAATTAAGAATATGATGTGTCTATGATTTAATGGCAATATATGTCATCATGATTTGCAAAGAAATGTCACCATGACCTGTAACAAAGACTGTTGATTAAATATATAAAAAATATGCTCTGAAAGGGGTTTTCCACCGGTAAGATAAAAATAATTGGTTTTACCCGAAGAAAAAGTACCTAGAATAATGAAAAAAGGAGGGGGCTTGTGGGAGGAGTCCACAAGCCCCAAGAAGTGTATAAAAGAGGGCCATTTTTCATCATTTGTTCAGTTGCCTGCCGGCAGTCAACTCGTGTGTGATTCTTTGTATTTTGCAATAAATCACATTGGACCTGGAGTTCAGCTGCTTCTGCCTGATTTTTTTGGATCATTGTTTGAAGACTTTTCTGCCTTTTAAGAACTTTGAATTTTTACAAAACCTAGCTCCAATTTTAAAGTCGTTGAAGGGATTTTTCCATGACATATTTTTGGCAAGCTAGCCAGGAGGAGCAAGCCCCAGGCGTCGGACCAACCTGCAGACACCAGTCAGAGGCGGGGAACCCCAAACGGGCCCAGAAATTCACCGGTTACAGGTGAGCTAATTTGTTATAATTTTCTAAATTAGTGGGGAACCAGCCTCCGACGACTGCTTGTGGGTGTCAGGCGCCATCAGGCTCTCCTAAAAAGAACCTAGTATTCCAAATTTAATAATTATTGTCCAAATTTGATAAGCATTTATATAAGAATATACAAAAGGCAGACTAAGCTGAGGAAAGGTCCAGGTATGTATGAGTATATGTGAATGCATGGTTTAAGTGTTATTAATGTTTGTGTTATTCTGTATTTGAACTGTTCAGTGTTGGAATTATTTTGTGAATAAGTTAAGCTTAACACGTGATGTTCTGAGCGGAGGATTGGTAAAGGGACAGATTGGTCAAAGCGTTTGACATAGTCTGTGGAAGCCATAAATCCGGAACATAAAAGTACGCGTGTTACGTGAGGGTATTGGTGACTAAGATAGTCGGCGTACTCCATGAACCAGCTTGTATTGTATTAGGTATTGAAAGGCTAAGCGATAGCCAGAATTTTTGTTGTATTAGGTGTTAAGGTATTGAGAGGCTAAGCGATAGCCAGGCTAAGGGATAGCCAGAGTATTACAGATTAAGCGATAATCGGAGAAATAGTAACGCTCTACCGGGAACGTTATCTATTTTCAGTTATCTGAGTAGATCCAGAAAGCAGGGAAAACGCGTATGCCACTGTAGGAGACAGTGAGGAAAAGTAGAAGTGCACTGTAAATATATAATCATTTGTCTTGTGTGTCTTTGTCAGTGTGAAGAGTGAAAGAGTTAAGTAACTAAGGGGGAATAAGGGGTAAACGATAATAATAATAAAGATTATAATATTGATAAAACTTAAAAGATATAATAATAAATTAACAGAAATAATTATTACAAAATATAGTTAAAAAGAATAACCTGAAAATTAATAAGGATTGGAAAACAGAATTGGTAACTGAAAAACACAGTTAAGAGAATGAAATAAATTAACTAAGTTAATTAGTTAATTAATTAACTAATTAATTAAGTCCCAAAATAAGATTGAAAAAAAATTTTAAGCATTATAAGATAAAGATATTATAAACACATATTATTACAAATTATAGTATACATAAAATAAATTATAAGGTATCAACAATTAGTGAAAGTGCAAAATAACATAAATCTGTTCTTTTAGAGATCCTAACTCAAATTGTAGAGATCTAAAAAATTAAGAAGTAGAATAATAAAACACGATCTGTATTGGAGAGAGCAGAACCGGTTAAATAAAAATTAATTAAAGACTATAAAGGTTAGTGAATAAGTGCAGACCCTAAAGGTTGAGTGACTGCTGATTGCCATGGGAGCCAATGTGAGCAAGCAGACTGAGGGGCTGACGCCTGCCAAACTGGTAATAATGACACACCCATCCAATAAGCGCAAAATTCAAAAATGCATGACAGAATGGCATAAGATGACATCTGGAAAAAATCGTTGGCCTAAAGAGGGCAGCTTTGATCCTTCATGCTGTGAAGAAGTTGAAGAAAGATTGAGAAATAAAGAAAAGAAACGTGACCGAATGCACTTGCATAAAAAACAGAAACATGCTGAACAGAGAGACATCCTGCGATATTTTAAAGTTGAACATCAAAAGAGCCCAACAGCCCCTGACTACACTGATCATAAGCCACCACCCTATCGCCCCAGCGTAGCAGGCCAGTACCCAGTAGTGGTAGAGTCAGGTAGCAAGGGAAAGATTACAGGACAACTCAAATTAGTATTAGAGGAAGAAGAGGAAGAAACAGAAAAAGAAATAAGTAACACGCAGCAGAAAAAGTGTGACTACAGTGAATGGGATAGAACCCCAGAAGTAAGGAGAAAATCTCCCCTTAGCCGTTCCCTACCCCCAGTACGTCGTGGGCATTCACCATATCAAAGAGGCCCCACATGCCACTCAGAGTCCAGGACCGAGTTATTCTTGAATGAACGAAACACTGACAAAACAAATAAACAAGGAATTGGCAGAACTGACGGAAACATTTGTACAACTCGTCGACAGGGAGAAAAGGTTAGAAGAAGAAGCACAAATGAGACAACTAACGAATTTAAAAGAGACAATAAAAAGACAAAAGGAGGAAACGAAAAGGCGAGACGAAGAATTAGAAAAATTGAAAAGAATGGAAACGGAGCAGCTTATACTAGAGGCCCAGGATGACTACCCAGACCTACCAAGTCCACAGACTGTGACCCTGATTGACAAAGCAAGCAAGAAAGAGGGAGAAGAGACGGGGAGTGAGGAGGATAGCGCAATGGAAAGTGATGCAACAGATTGGGAAAACATTGAGGCGCAGGATGAAGGCACAGATATAATATCGCCAAAACATCCATTCCATGAGGGGTTCAAGGAGAAAAGCAGGCCAGCGGCAAAAGAATGGAAGCCACTCGCAGCTGAATGTGACGTGGACCTGCAAATAGTAAAAAGCGGCCCACACCAAATGCTGACCAGGTACCGAGCACGACAACAGAAAACAGAACCAGATCAAGAAGGGGCCTATATAGCTCCCTTGCTGTCCAAAGGGCCTCATGAAGACAGATATGTGCCATGGTCATTTATGGACATGATCACCCTTGCTGGAAGGCTGACCCTGTTGGCAGATGGTGCTGACAGGTGGATAGAAAAGCTGGAAGAAATCACTGGAGGCATCAATCTGGCCGCTGGAGACATCAAGGCGCTGCTGATCAAAACAGCAGGACACTCAGCAGCCAGAGAGGTGTTTGACGAAGCCCAGCTTCCAGGGGTCATGACCTCACACCAGTATGACAAGATACCATTCAACAAAGTAAGACCCAAGGTGTGGGCAGCATTGAGGAACAAATTCCCCACCTGCAGTGATCCAACTAAGCTGAGACAAGAATGCCTAAAGGATGATGAAAGCCCCGCCCAGTTTCTGCACAGGTTCCAACAGAAATGGAAAACAGAGACTGGAAGTGATGGGAATGAACTGAAAACATCTGGCCCCCTGTTCAGAACCTACATCAGAGAGGCCATGCCCAAAGAAGTACAAGCCAAACTGGACGGAGTTGTGGGGCTCATGAAGATGGATTGGCCTCTGTTCTCTGAGCATGTTATACACTATGTAAACATGCATCGGGCCGAAAAACGGGCCTTTGAGGACCAGAGCAAGATGCTGGCCACCAAGTTAACCCAGCTGCAGATTGAGGAATTGTCCAAGGCAAAGAAAGAAAAAGAAAAGCCCAAACATCAAGCAGCACTGACTGTGGCAGCCACACCCCCAACTGAGGGTGCACCAACAGGGGAGGCAGTTGTACAAGCACCAGTAGTGTCTCCTTTCATCCCTCCGCCCACACAGCAGATGCAATATCCAGCAGCGCCACCTGTGGGAGGAGCCCTGCCACAGCAGACCCAACCTCAACCAGTCTCTCCTATTCATGTGTATCTAAACCAAGGAGGAGGTCCCCAACAAGCAACGTTCGGAAGGGGACGAGGGGGGCCACCCATGAGGGGAAGATGGGGGGGGACCACAAGGAGCCCCAAGAAGGCCCCCTCAAGGCCAATACCAGCAGATGCCTCAGGCAGGTCCAGACATGGGACAACAGCGTGGGAGACTGCAATGCTGGGGATGTAGACAAGTTGGACACATGCAAAGGGACTGCCCCACTAACCCATGGATGGGACCCCAGCCCCCTACTGCTGGACCAGCCACCTATGGAACGGGACAAGACACGTACTGGCTATAGTGGTGCCCAGAGAAACCTGATGGAGAGGGCATTCTACCTGTATTAACCCAACGTCCACAAACAGAACCCACCATTGATGTCACTATATATGACAGCCATCATCGCTTCATGATTGATACAGGAGCGGCCTACTCCTGTATAGGAAAAAGTGGAATTGGCCTGCCTCTCTCAGCATCGAAGATTCGAACAGTAGGTTTCTCTGGGAAGACTCAAATAATACCCATGACTGAGCCAGTTCCCATGATCATAGGTGAAAAGACTGTGTATGCACCACTGCTTTACTCAGAGGATACGCCAATCAATCTACTGGGTAGAGATGTGCTGTTCCAGCTCAATGCTAAAATCAAATGTGCCCCTGATGGAATTTCTTTTGAAGCAATAGATAACAATGAGGCCTACATGATGCCACTAGGCCTGAAAAAAGACCCCCCAGACAACAAGTCATGAGCTAGAAGATCAAGTATTTTGGCTGAAACTCACATCACCAACTTCCTTCCTCCAACTGGAGTGGGAAACATGGAGACCCCTGATAATGAATCACTACGATATATCTAAAGAACCTTTTCTTCCTCTCCATTGTACCATGTTTTATGACAAAGGCAAGACACACGAAGACTATGAGAAAAGCTGGGATGAAGAAATTAACAACAAAACAACTGTCATCCAATACGCTGACATAGTGGTTGGACCACAAGGAGCTGCAGCTGTTGTCACATTTCCTGATAAAGATGTAGCAGAATGGTTCCAGGTTACCAACTCAGCACCACATGTCACATTACTGATTGCAGACAAGTATGAGTCACATGACCTAGGACCCATGGTTCAAGAAGCCAAGCAAGTCACTGAATGGATTGACACAGCATGGGACTGCATTAGCATGTGAAAAGATGGACTGTTTTTCAAGATCTCATATTCACAAGCTGATGAAGTAATAGCAGAACACATTAAAGTTCCTTTGGAAAAGACAAATGGCAGTGGCTGCAGAACATGAATCCCTATTCGAACAAGTCCCAGAGCAAGTATGGTCTAAAAGTAAAACAGATGTAGGATTAGTGAAATCAGCAGACCCCATCAAATTCACCATCAAACCAAATGCTAAATTGCCCTTCCAAAGACAATACCCACTTAAAAGAGAAGCAGTAGAAGGATTACAGCCCATTATAACAGGATTAGAAGCAGCAGGAGTTCTTAAACCAACAGTAAGTCCCTGTAACACACCAATTTTTCCCATCAGAAAACCCAACAGTAATGACTACAGACTAGTCCATGATCTAAGATTAATTAATGCTATTGTAGCAGAAGAAATACCAGTAGTACCCGACCCACACACAGTACTGAGTAATATACCCCCAGGCACCAAATGGTTTACTGTGATAGATCTGTGTTCAGCATTTTTCAGTGTACCGGTCCATCCAGATTCCCAGTATTTGTTTGCATTCACCTACAAAGGCCAACAATATACTTATTCGCGATTACCACAGGGTTTCATACACTCGCCATCAATTTTCAATCGAGTACTGGCAAATGACTTAAATCACCTTGACATACCATCTACAATGTTGATGTATGTTGATGACATTTTGATTTGTTCTGCTTCTAAAGAGCAGTGTGAGAGAGACTCCATTACAGTGTTGACTGCTTTGGCAGAAGGAGGACACAAAGTAAGTAAACAAAAATTGCAATTCTGCCAGCAAACAGTGGAGTATCTTGGCAGGCAACTCAGTGGGGACAAGAGGTGTATTGCACCGTCCCAACTAGAAGCCATAACTCAAATGCCCAAACCTCGGACTGTTGGTCACATGTTGTCTTTCCTTGGCATGGCAGGTTACAGCAGACCGTGGGTGTGTGATTATGCCATCAAAACGGCTCCACTGAGAGCCCTGATTAAAGCCGCAGGTCAAGGACACCAGTCGGCTCAATTGCAATGGACAGATGAGGCAGAGGGTGCGTTCCAGCTGCTGAAACAGGATCTCCAAACTGCTCATGCTCTGGCCAATTCAGATTATGGCAAACCATTCCATCTCTATGTGGCTGAGCGACAAGGGTATGCATGTGCAGTATTGATGCAAGACACCCCCACAGGTAAACAGCCAATTTCTTATTACAGCACAAAATTAGATGGTGTCGAGGAAGGTCTGCCTCCCTGCTACCAGGGCTTGGCAGCAGCAGCCTTCGCATATAAAAAGGCTTCAGTTATTACTATGGGCCACCCTGTTATTTTGTACACCTCACATCAATTACATGCACTGCTCACCAGTCCACGCTTTGTGACAACCCAAGCTCGTCGAACAGGTTATGAAGTTCTGCTTTCACGACCTGATTTAACAATACAACGCTGTACCACGATTAACCCAGCCACAAGAATGGTATTGCCCACAGAAGGTGAGCCCCATGATTGTCTCCAGGAGACGGACACCTTCATGAAGGTAAGGGAGGACTTATACAATCATCCAATCCCATCTGATCTGACGCTATTCGTAGACGGATCATGCGTCAGAAGTGAGACAGGGAATAGAGCTGGATATGGAATAGTCCAACTTAACCCCGATGGGACCTTCACCAAGGTACAATCAATGAGCCTAGATCAACCTTGCTCTGCCCAGTTGGCAGAGATAAAAGCATTAATAGCAGCATGTAAATTGGCTACTGGTAAAAGAGTGACAATCTATACTGACAGTGCATATGGGTATGGTATATGCCATATAAACGCAAGCATCTGGAAACAACGAGGGTTCGTTAGAACAGATGGCACCCCAGTGACACATGGGCAAGCTGTAGTAGAATTAATAAAAGCTCTGCAACTTCCATCTGCGTTAGCTATTGCAAAATGTCGACTCATCAGACAGCAAAAACACCTATTGCCATAGGAAATAACTTAGCAGATGAGGCAGCTAAAGAAGCCACAGAATCAGCAGTTCAGGGACCAATGGTTCATGTAGCTGAGTGCGAACCCATTACTAATCTAGCCTCATTAATAGAAGCCCAAAATAACGTATCTGAAGCGGAAAAACGTCTGTGGGTGCAAAGGGGGGCGGCTCGGTTAACACACCCCCACGCTGGGTTGTGGCGTAGTTCTCGAGGACAATTTGTACTACCGTTGTCCTTATTACCGACAGCCATTAAAATAATGCATGGACCTGATCATTGTTCACGAGCCCAAGTTGTTCAAAAGTTACAGGCAGTCTGGTGGTCACCTTATATGACCCCTATGGTAGACAGAGAACTGGCCTTATGCCCACATTGCCCTAAGTATAATGTGCATAAAATGTTTACCCAGCCCTTAGCACATATCCCCATGCCAGACGGTCCGTTCCACCATCTGATAATGGATTACGTTGACATGATAACTCGGGTTCAGGGAAAGAGGTATATGTTGGTGGTTGTCTGTAGGTTTAGCAGATGGGTGGAGGCGTGTTGCACTGCGAAGAATGACCACAAAGCAGCAGCAAGGTTTTTGTGTAAAGAAGTTTTTGTCAGATTTGGCATGCCTGATACAATATCATCTGATAACGGACCTCATTTTGTTTCATAGGTGATCCAGCAAATGTTCAGACTGTTGTGCATAAAACAGAAGTTTGGTTGTGTGTATCATCCCCAGTCACAGGCATCCGTGGAACGAGCTAACGGAGTGCTGAAATCGAAGATAGCTAAGATAATAGCTGACAGCAACAACCGTTTGACTTGGGTTGACACCTTGCCTGTTGCATTGATGGCAATGCGTTCTCAAACTAACCGAATAACCCCTCTTACCCCTCATGAAATGCTTACAGGTCGACCAATGCCTCTCCCACAGGTTCGCGGACCCCAGCTGTAGGAGGTCTCCTTGGCACAGCTTGAGCGTGAACTGGGGGATTACCTCAGGTCCGCATTCACAGGCTTATATTTCAACAGGTGAAAGCAGCTCACAGCCGAGACGAGACACACATTCCAGTGGACGTCAGGGACATTCAAGTTGGTGACAGTGTGTTCATACGAGTCTTTAGACGTCAGTGGAACGAGCCTCGTAGGGAAGGCCCCTTTAAAGTTGTGCTTACCACTCCCACTGCCCTGAAAGTTGAAGGTAAGCCCTTCTGGTTTCATAAAAACCACTGCACCAGGCATCGGCCTCCAGACCCACCTGGCCTTGATCCAGGACCGACGAGCTCTGCGCATGCTGACAGGGCAGCAACAAGTCTGCCTCCGCAGCACCCCTCCACTAGCTCACAGACTTTAGATGTTGCACCGGTGTTGGGCACTGATGCGTCCCCACTCCCCTCAACGTCAGGCGTCCAAAGATGTTCGGCACGCTTGGCAGCCCACCAATCACCAATGTCAGGGGACTCTGAGAATGACAGTGTTCATTCTAATGCTTCCCATCCACCTTCTGATTCTGGTGGCAATGATGATGATCCTTCTGCCGCTGAGACTTCTTCTGGGTCTGACCCAGATCCATCCGTCGTTCAGGCACTGGACGAACTTCTTTCTACTGACCCACCAGATGCTGGTGGAGTCCTGTCCCCTTCACATCCCTCACCTGCACCTTCCCCTTTCTTCCCCTCCTTTTCCTCTTCCTCCTCCGCGACAAGTGGGCCGTCGATCGACTCGGTCCCGCCCACCCCATCATCGTCTGGGCATCTCCCGTATTCGCCTTCTCCCGACTCTGACTAATCTTCTTGTTGTGTTAACCCTTTGTGGGTTAACAAGGGGGGATCTTATTAAGGTTACTACTAACAATGTACACACACACTTAATGCGTCACACACAAACACAAACATGTGCACTAGCAATGATAACACTAGCTAATAACCAAGGGGTAATCAGTAATAATGATGGGAAGAATTTATCACTAATGCATGTGCAAATCAAATGATATGATTATGTAATGTCTGAAGAAATTTTAGGGAAGTCAATGGGGAAACATTGGCTTGGAATTCCACAAAGCATGGACTGCCCTGGGGATGGGATGGTGATTATTGAGGTAAGATGCAAAACAAACATATGCCAAAACACACTAACAGAACAAGTAATGACAGTAGAAAGAGCGCATAGAGTGGTACAACTAATAAACAGAAGACAGAAAAGAGATCTAGACAAATTAAAGACTGCACACTGGGAGACCAATATGTTCCAACAATGGATTCAGTACTCTGTCTGGGCAATGTTCAAAGCCAAAAAGCGCCCTAAAGATGATTGTATAGCCTGCTATAATGTTAAAAAATTACCAGCCCTTCAGATTATTCCTGGAAGTAAAATAGGTGACTGCCCAGAAGTAACGGAGTGCTTTGCTCACTGTGCCATGCAGATGGCCGGAGGTCTCGCATCATTGTCAAAAGACCACACAATATGCCCCAGAGCGCTGAACTCCTCAATAAATCATGTAATGAGCACGTTCTCCCTTCCACCAGTAGTACGAAAACCAGCTGAACTGATTTTTCCGTTTTGTATAGCCCGAGGGAAAGAATTAGAAGAAGTGACCAATAGAACCTCTAGACAGATGTGGACAACGGATAGACTGGTGACATGTAGTAATAGAACGTGGTACCCACCGACATCAAATGGGAACCTCACCTACCACATTAAGTTTTGTAAAACAAGTCCCAATGCTACCATACGCTGTGAACAAGTAGTACCAGATGGGGGACATGTCATCTATGAGTTCCAACCTTCAAGTGTGTCTCAATACCGAATACTGAGCCTGGCAAAGGGATCTGTCCCTTTAGGTGACATTTTTTAGATGTCACAATGAGACACAGATGTTGGCCACATTACCCCCTCAGTGGGAAGGCATCTGTGCACCAGTAATGCTGACAGGACAACTAAAGTTAATAGTAAATAACCCAATAGGCATTTATGTAACATCTAACGAAATAACCAACCGCGCTAAAAGAAGTACTCCCGTTAAACACGAGTGGAAAACATCGGATGAGGTATATATCACATGGGATCAGATCCCATATGGAGTACCTGAAGAACAGGTTGCCATAGGGAGTGGTTGGATAGAAAGCGGAAGAGGGTCTGGTTCAGTACCAATCTACGGATCAATTGTTAATGCGCAGTATATAGCTCGCAATAGTAGGTGGGTGAATCTCTTATGGTATAATCAACAAAGTTTTATAAATTTTACAATAAAGGGCGTAGATCTGGTGAAGGAACAATTGCATGCTACTTCACTAATAGTTCTGCAAAATAGGTTCGTGCTAGAGTCCCGCATGGCTGGGGACCAAGGAATATGTGACTATATCGGAGAAGATTCCTATGCATATAGATGTCAACGGCAGCCTCACAGGAGTCCTCCAGGAAATGAAACGCATGAGAGATGAACATGTGTTGCGGTCTAACTGGAACACCCAGTTGAAGGGGTTCTGGGATTGGGTGAATAAGCTTGGATGGGGAAAATATCTTAAGGCAGCAGGGATGATTCTAGGAGTAGTAATATTGATTTATTGATAGTTGTTTGTTGCGTCATACCCCTTGTTCGGGGACTGGTCTCAAAGCTTGTTGTAAGTGTAACTGGACAGTTCCCAATAGTAGAAATACAATTGGACCAAGTCATATAGAACATAGCCATGATCTCCTCCCACCCCCACCAGGTACGTGCATTTCTTTAATAACAATATTGTATATATGTAAATTAATTTGCATAACAATGACTCATATACTTACTCATGTAGATATAGTAATTTGCATGCTGAATTATCCATAGATTTAGGAGATAACATGCCTTATGATGATATCTAAACATACCCCATTATGTCTCCAAAAACAGATAAATTAACAATGAAGAGAACTCATGAGGAGGAAGCTTATGAGGACTATGATTATTACCCCGAGGCATGGCTAGAGAACAATAGAGAGAAATGCTGCGCACAGGCGTCGTTAGGTACATCACCAGAGGTAGCTGCATGCCCCTATGTTCCCCCCAGGCAGCCAGAAGATCCGGCCGGGGGACCAGGCGTCATGGAGGCACTCAGCAGGCAGCCGCATGATCAACCACCACTACCTACAGAGAGGCCAATGCCCAACCCACAATCGCCTGGGGCCCTACAGATCGTCATTGAGACCGAACCAAGCAACATCCCAACCGACCCGGAGAATGGAGAGCAACTCGCTGGACCACTTCAGGAGCTGCCATCCACATCAGGCGTGCAAGATAACCACAGCAACATGTTGGCTCCTGCTCCGCACGCAGGGCAAGGCATGAACTTCGCAGGCCTATGCGTCAGCACACAGGAATATGTGCACCTCATGGGATTCTTCGCCCATCCAATGCATACCTATCGCTCCGTCGACGACCTAGTGCCAGAGGTCACCTCTATGACAACAGAAGCGTATTCAAAGATGATGAGGGGTCTTCCAATACAGGCTGTCCGTCGCGCCGTATACAAATCCAGGGAAAAGGGAAGGACTCAGTGTTTGGCCCGAGAAAATGAGGAACTGAGACAACAACTTCAGGAGGCACGAACCACCATAATCACCCTGCAAGGAAAGTTGCTGCAGCTGACCGAGCGAGTGACCGCATGGAGGCCCTAATTATTAATCTCACCCATGACACTACACTGCGTATAAAGGACAATGCTGATTATTGATGATTATCAATACCTATGTTAAAAATAACTGGCAAGATAATTGTGTATAATACATATGACAGTACAAGTACTGTGCAGGAGAGTGCCACAAGGTTACTCCTATGTTGGTTGTAATGACGGTCCATTGACCATTGGATGATGTGTATGCCTGGCATAGTCCAGGCATGATGAGGCTTTTCTTGGTTTATTTATGGGTGTGTAATGACACCCATGCAGAGGAGGATGCGATGACCTCGTGACACAAGATGCTGCTTGGGCATTGGAATTTTCCTCTGCTGAGAAAACAAAGTTGGAAAATCTTTCTACAAAAAAAGTAAGCAACGAGGAGAAGATCCTCATAAGTGAGCCAAGAGGGGGATCCCTCTTTGTTTCAAATGTCTTTCATTTACTCACGAGATTTTATACCAGTCACTACAAGTATATGGTGTGTTTAGTCTCACTTCTAGTATGGTGTGCACAATATATAACCATCTGTTACTTTTGAAACTTCACTATAATGGTATTTTATGTGACTCGTCACCTGCAGAGTAACTTTGTGTTGATCCTTTTCAGGATCAAACAGGGGAAATGTAGTGTATTAATCTGCACCAATAATTAGAATAAAACAGAATTAAATGTTTATAAATGTTTAAAGAGTTGTTTTCATAAATACATTTATGGAGGCCAAAGGGAGAAATAGAGAAGCAGTGTGTGTATGATTCTGCACCTGGCCTTTTGAAGTTTGGGATCCAGTCAAAAGCAGGTATTGGGTTGAATCCAAGATTGGGAATGCTGCAGATGGGCCTTTTTAGTGAAAGAGGCACACTCATTAAAAATGAGTTATTTGTCATATCAAGGTTGCACAGCTCAGCTAAGCTCAGCTAAACCAATTGTGATGAATTGAGTTGTCATCTTCAAAACACAATGTGCAGTATTGGTCACAGAAAGGATGAGGTTTTACTGGGACATGGAACACCAGGGTTATGCTGACCTGGTTTGAAGTAATGTTATGATCTTAGATCACATTGGAAGAAAGGCTTAGTTTTGACATATTATTGATTGAAATTGTCATATGTTTCTGATTTAAGTGCACCAGATGTCATCATGACCTGTAAGACCATTCACAAAGAAATGTTATAATCATAAGTTACATTGGATGAAAGCTTTGTTTTGAAAGATTAATAATTAAGAATATGATGTGTCTATGATTTAATGGCAATATATGTCATCATGATTTGCAAAGAAATGTCACCATGACCTGTAACAAAGACTGTTGATTAAATATATAAAAAATATGCTTTGAAAGGGGTTTTCCACCGGTAAGATAAAAATAATTGGTTTTACCCGAAGAAAAAGTACCTAGAATAATGAAAAAAGGAGGGGGCTTGTGGGAGGAGTCCACAAGCCCCAAGAAGTGTATAAAAGAGGGCCATTTTTCATCATTTGTTCAGTTGCCTGCCGGCAGTCAACTTGTGTGTGATTCTTTGTATTTTGCAATAAATCACATTGGACCTGGAGTTCAGCTGCTTCTGCCTGATTTTTTGGATCTTTTCTGCCTTTTAAGAACTTTGAATTTTTACAAAACTTAGCTCCAATTTTAAAGTCGTTGAAGGGATTTTTCCACGACAAAGTCATTTAGAATGTTTTTAGAGCATAAACAGTAGTGTATAGGATTTCCTAAAAGCGCGCCCCTGCGAGTTCACGAGCCTACGGAAACCGCGGCAGACCAAACCAGATGAAAGTGTGCATTAAGCTCGGCAAAGAACTCATGCTCTTCCTCAACACTGAAGTCCTCAGACATTTTTCTTTTGTTTTTTCTTTCTTTGCACATGTAAACAGCACATTTCTTCTTCTACGCTTGCATTATCAAGAGCAGACGCTGAATGCGCACTTTCATCTGGCTTGGTCTGCCGCAGTTTCCGTAGGCTCGTGAACTCGCAGGCGCGCGCTTTTAGGAAATCCTATACACTACTGTTTATGCTCTAAAAACATTCTAAATGACTTTGTTTCGAGTAAATTATGTATGCTACCAACTCAGGACACTTGGAATACATTGGACGAGCAGTATGGAGGAATATTGACACGTTTTTTGTGGACTTTTATGGACCTTTGTGCCTCGGGCACCATAGACCTCCATTATTTGAATGTCAGCAGACAGCAAGAAGCCTGCCAGATCTCCAGATGCATTTGAGATATCAAAAAAGTACTCCAGAGTGTTCAGCATTGGGGTGAGTAGAAAATGAATGCTAATCATGTTTTGGGTGTACTATTCCTTTAAGGAAACAAAAACGGGAGGGGTGAGAGGAGACTATTTCACCACATTGAAACCTTGGCTCATCCAGTTTCTTGGCTAGAACGAGGAGGACACACAAGGAAATAAACAAGCATGCAAACAGAGATTATAAAGCTCATTTAATCCATCATGCAATAACTGATGTACTTTTTATCACAGCAGGTTTACTTTCAACAAACTTCTTAAGATTTGTTTAACCCCTAGAACCCGACGGACCCACCGGTGGGTCCAGCTGCCACGTGACCTCGTAATTTTAACAAACCCCCAGTATTGATGTAAAAAACACATTTGGCACAGTTTGGTGACATTTTTGGATAAATGTGCCAAAATGGGCTCTCCGCCTAAGAAGTTTCTCACTAATACCATTCTAAAATAAATATGATTCATCTGATTGAGTCCAAATTTGGTATATTTTTACACAACATTTAGATTTAAAAGTCTGTACTACTTTTTTGTGCTATAAATAATATTTTGGTAGTGTTTTGCAATGTTTATTTCAAAGAAAATTTTGGCGAGGTCCAAAAAATGTAAAATATTTTGTATTTTGTCCCTAATATTTCAGGCAGGGTCAAAGCTACAATGGTGCTGACACCAGAAAACCATTCTATGACATCTTACCTTTACAGAGGTACCAAAAGTTTCTTCTTAAATCTAATAGCTGTGAGGCTATAAGTGATTTACTTTTGTGTGTTTTTGTCAGGCAGAAATTTATTTATACCCCCTGAGGGTGTAAGAGGTTAAGAATAAACAACATCACGAAGACAACAGAAAACAGCAGATAAGTGAGGGATAATGTTTGCGGTGCAGCTTCAAACAGGACTTAACAAGTCCTTAATAGTTACTTAACAATATCCTAAGCTTCATGCCCTGACAAAGCATGGTTCACTCAGTGACAAGATTATCAAAAAACGCAAACCTACCAAGACGAAGTTGTTCGTTCAATCTAACTCGCTAAACCAGAAGAATAATTATAAGGGACACAACCAAGAGGCCCATGGAAACAGAAGAGGAGATGCAGAGACAACCAACAATAAAATGGCTTTTTAATTTAAAAGCTATCCATTTTCAGACGTGACGTGATGTGAACAGAAAACTCCTGCCTCAGAGTTGCTCATCAAAAGAAAAAAAAAAAAGTTTGCTAGTCAGGGCAGATGCTTATTCTGCCTCCAGCAGAAATTAAGTGACTTTTCATTGGTGATTCTTGAATCGCCCTTTATTATTTCACAATTTATTGTCCGTAAGGTTTATCACAGGCACACTCAGTAGAGTTAGACAAGCGCACCCTTTCCGAGGCTGTCGTTTTATTGGCTGGAAAGGTTGCTAGGCGACGATCCGATCCAATCTGAGAGAGAGCAAAAAAAATCCGCAAGCAGAGCCTACGGGTTTGCGAGCGTAACTGAGACTCGAGCAGAGCGCGGTTTGTGCGCGAAGAGAAGGAGGCAAGCGAGAGGAGAAAATATCTGTGCAAGAAGCATTAAATCTGAGAGAAGAAAGAAAGATTTGAGAGAGAAGAGAAAATATTTGAAATTATGTGCTCTTGCATTATGGCAGGATAATTCTCCCATAGTAGTGTAGGTTTTTGAGAGCTGAAACCTGAGTCCAACCCCTCTCTTTAAGGTTGTTTTTTTTACTGAACATAAATGGCTTATCTCACACCCCTTTCAAACCACCTGTCTTCTTGGTCCAAAATGTGAAAATTCTGTTCCTATTGTGGTCTATGTAGTTGGTTCATCAAGACTACAATCATGCATTTGAACATTGTTCTTAGGATCACTGACAGGCCAGTCTGGCTGCTGGGTTGCTAAGCTAACCGGAGCAATAGGAATCCCAACAATGACCTGTCAAACCTGGTCAGGGGCTTGGGGATTTCCTGGTGCCTTGTGTCCTTTTGTAGCACATAACAGGTAATATGAATTATTCAAGAGGAATGTGGTGAAAACCACATGTTTTACAAATAAAATTTAATTTGTTCAGCTGGAAAGATTTGACATTTTAGGTAATGTAGGTATAAAATTAAAAATGTTTTGCCACTGTTTAATGAAATAATTTCAATGGAGATGATCTAATGGAGCAAGTTGACTTTTGATGTAGAATGTATGATTCTTGTACAAACAAGAAACATATGTAATCTTAGGCTGACTTTTCATGAAGACCTAATTTAGAGAATAGTAACCCCTTATATGTATATCATTTTTTATGAATCTATGCAAACAGGGATAGAAGAGGAGAGATAAAGAGCTTAATGCTGTCTGTCAGCTTCTGCAGATCTGTTTTGAAGTCCTTACATCATAATTCCACTGTCTCCAGCTTTTACTTTATATATATCCTTTTATTTATAAAGTTAAATATAATGTCCTGGAAAATGGGGACTAACTTTGATATATGACATTAAAGATAATTCCCATTTGTGCTTTAGGTATGAGATTAACCTCATCAAGTGTATATAACCAATTTTAGTTGTTAATTTAAATTGATTTTGTCATTATAAAGCAACTCTGACCAGATGTACTGTAGGTTGGCAAAAAAATAGATGTTAAATAATCAAACTTTTTATACTTAGGGTTTTATTTATAGCTGGCCAGCAATGTAAGCTGGGGTACTTATTAGGCTAATCAATGCCATGCTCTTCCCAGCTGTCTTCAATTGCAGCCACCAGGTCCAGGGGAACTTTTTTAAATGTATCTCTCAGAGAAAATTGAAAAAAAAAAAAGATTGTATCTCATAGATGTAGTAAATACAGGTTTTATGATAGCCCATGATTACATCTATTTGACTCATGTCTTTTTTATGGCTATAAATAAGGGTTATTACATTACTAGCCTTCACTAGGAAGAAAACAGTAATGTCTCTTGGGCTGGGTTTCCTGAAAAGTAGGCAATCATTGACAGTTTTCTAAGTTGGTTCCACCCTACATATGACATAAGTTGACATGAATGCACAGAAACAGGTCCACAGGGGAGTAGGAGAGAATATACCCATGCTGTTGATCTATTGGGGGTCTCATTGTATTAGATTTGCACAAATAACTGTTCAAAATCTGTCTAGAGTAGTTTATGTGCATAAGTTTTACATAAAAATGCTCTTATGAGTATCTATTACATGTGTGCACTTTTGGAAGAATTCTTACTTCATACAAAGTCAACAAAGCGTTATAATAAACTTTATTTTTTTTTTTCTTAGCTATGGTAGGAAATCAGGAAAACACGAAAAGATCAAGTCAAATAGCAACCTTCTTTGAGCTTAAAAAAACAAAAGCAAAAGTGGAACAACAAGGATGCCTGTGAGGTCCAATAGTGGTTTATCCCCTCTTTATATGCGCTGCAGCCAGTTTGACAAGAAAACAAAATGCTTTGGAGGTTGCAGTCCAATGGATGAAGGCGGTGTGACCCAGGCTTTTTACGTTTTAATCAAAAGTGTGCTTCAAAGACATGGTATAAAGGAGGATGATCCTTTAGAGAAGGAGTAAGAGAGTAATCAAGTTCACTAAAGTGAACTAAAAACTGTCTAAGCCAGTGGCTCCAAACCCTATTCCAAAATCACCTTCATGTTTTCACATCTGTTTCAGCACAATTGATTGAAATGATCAACTCTTCTGCTGCCTAGTGCTGCTGCAGCCTGTCAATCACTCATATATTTGTGTCAGGTGCAGTGGCAGCTGGTCAATAGAGGGAGCTAGGGCGCAACCCCAACCACCCATTGACTCTGATATATATATATATATATATATATATATATATATATATAAATAGATAAATATTTACTTTTAATGACGAGTTAAGCATAATTTTATTTTTTGTCAGGTTGGTGACATATTTCTGCCCTAGGGTGCAAAAATGTTTGCTCATTGACTGTTGTTAAAAGTTGTACATGCATAGTAGCTTCTTTGCATTACAAAGGAGAGCTCAGGGCACAGCTAAGCAGCGACCTGAGGTGACAGGAAGTATATTTGCTCACCACCTCCAGGACCTGATTTAGCAAGAGGGCTTGGCTAACTGCATGCAGCGAGGCTAATGCTTTATTCTGCTTTCCCTTCCTCTAGCTTCTCCATTATTAAACTCATCAAATCAAATATGGTAATTTATTTACAAGACTTTAAGTCCAGAGTGAGATTGAAATGAAACTCAGACATAAAAACTGCGCTTCATAAACTCCATCTAACAGACAGAACTTTTAATTATTTTACAAAGAAAATGCAACCTTTGAATTTCTAGTGTTCAGGCATACACTAAGAAGTGGGCTGAATGCAAATGGAGGGCACATGTTTAAGATTTTTATTTACATCATGCATTGGTTTCATTCTACTTTATGAATTATCTTCTACTTTAGGTTTTTGGCTAAAACATAAGGGGAAAAATTAATAGTATGGCTTTTCTTTACAAGACGCCTGTCGCTTATCTCATTGGTACATTGAACTCATTAGTACACTGAACTGTTTGTTCAGTGTACTCATGAGATTAACACAGTCCCAATGGATGATTCAGTCTCTTAGGATGGTTTCATACAGATTATTCTTATAAATAGGTGTGTTTTTACCTGTGTTTTTACCTATTTCCTGGCACATCAAACTTAAACAAGTCAGTGACATTATAAATAAAAAGGTCAGTACAATACAATGCCATCATATTGACCTTGCCATCATTTAGAAAAAGTGTCAAAATGATGGCACTTTTTCATTGAATCAATTAAAAATATATTTTTTGCTTTTTTACAAACGAAAAATAACTGTTGAACTTTTATATCTATTTACCTAGAACTCTTGTGAAATGTAAATCAAACACTCACCTTGCTTTGGTATATTTGGCTCTTTGCAAACCGTCTCATCAAGTCATCCTTTAAGTTTAAACCAGATCAGCTCCAGTTGTTTGCTGCCTGGTGGCCAAACACCCAAAAATCAGATCCAAGGTCTCAAATTCAGCAACGGCGAGGAGAAAACACCAAAAGTGGACATCTTCGCTCCCTGCGCCCCTTCTTTTTTACGCGCACTAAAGTTAAACCGCGGCGTCATCTCTGCGCTTATTTCTCATCAGTTTTACTTTAAAGGATAAAGAAGGTAGGATTGAAGGGGACTATTTACTAGAAATGACGGCGTGTTTGCCATGAGATGAGAAGAAATGTGTTACTGTAACCCGGAAAGAGGGAGGGGTTAGATGATCCATAAAAGCGCGTTTCAGAGAAGTTATGAGTCTAAAAGGATGAATAAATGAGCCGAAGAGCAGGTTTAAGCGGAGTTGGGGATGATTATATAGAGGTGCAAGAGATCCCACCTCCAGAAGTCATCAAAAGCATCCAGATCTTCTGAGATGCAGGAATAAGTTTTTCAGCAGGGGTGGGAGGGGCGATGGTGGGAAGCATAAAGGGGCTGATATAGTGAGAGGAAAAGCGCTAATAAGTCCATTGATCGATGTAGGCAAAGGAAACAGGATCAACAAATGAAGGGAAACGTCAGCTTCCAATGCTTTCATTGTTTCTGCTTAAAATAAGCGCTTCCTTTATGGGTCTTTGTCTGAGAGAGAGAGAGGGGGGGGGGGGGGGGGTGCTGGAAACTTAAGGACACACAGAAAGGTATTTAATTATTGGCAGTATTATCTTACACAGGATCTTACAGACGCACCTTAGTAGATTATAACGTTCTATAAAAGTAGTTTATGCAGCAATTCAACTCATAAAGTAAACACCTACTCATTCCACGTAGAGTGGGGTGGAATGAACAGTTGCTGTTTCCTGGTTCAATCACAAAACTAAACGCTCTGCTTTATTCTCCATTGAAACTGGTTTTTAAACCAAAAATATATATAGGCCAGATAATTTTCTAAAGAAAACAGAACATCTGGGAAATCGATTTTTTTGAACAGAAGCCTTTTTTTTCATTTTTTATTTTATTTTCTTTCTATTTATTTATTGATATCGGTATTCAAACAGCATTACAGAGAAATAACATCATAGTTGTGAATTATTAAGCTGGAAGTGTCATGGTATGGGGATGTTTAGCTCCAGGAGGGACTTACCAATTCACCATTACAGAGTCCACATATAAAGGCTTATATATGGAGTGAACTTTGTTACATTAGTATTGCAGGGCAAACATTTTTTTTATAAAGATAATTTGAAAAAAAAAAAAGTTATTTCCAAAAGTGAAATGTCGAAATATTTTTTTTGATCAAAAGAAAATTATAAGAGTAACTTAGGTTATTTTTTCTCAGTTTTTGTTTTTTTACTATTATAATTGTTTTTTTTAATATAGTATATGTTTTAAAAATGATGCAAAATGCTATCTGAAAAGCAAAAATTTGGAAATAAAGAATTTCAGATGTATAAAATCTGTAAAATTATCTTTAAAAAAAAAGTACATTTGAAAATTAAATCAGAAAATAGAGAATTTGTTAAAAAAAACATATATATATATATATATATATATATATATATATGTTAATATATATATATGTTTAACATATATATATATATATATATATATATATATATATATATATATATATATATATATATATATATATATATATATATATATATATATGTTAAAAAGAAATACAAAAAACAAGTTTGAAGAAAAAAAATGAAGAAAACAGCAAAGTTATTATCAAAACCTCTTTTTATTAAAACATTTTTCAAAGTTTCATTTCTGGGTTAATTTTTTTAATTTTCATTTACAAAATGTATTTTTTTTTTCTTGCTTGCAACAATTATGAAACAAATCTCACTCCATACATAAATTCCCTAATGACCGAATAAGCCAAAACCTCAATCTACTTCAGATACTAAATTAATTTGAAACAAGGAAGAAACACAGAAAACAGAAATGGAAGTGAGGTGAAGGGCACAACCTTATTGGACAAACTTTTTGTAAAACATTGATTATTGTTTAATCTTGTAAAAAAATAAGTAAAAATAAAGTATCCAAGTCATGTCTCCCCAAGACATGGTTACAATTTAATCTTAAAATGAAGAGACATAGACATTTAGCTAATGCACGCTCTGTTTGCAATCAAACAGTTCAGATCTTTGTGCTTGAAAATAACAGTCACAGGATTCAGTCAAATCTAATAGGAGCTGCTTTAGAGGGGGAAATTAGTTCAAACTTGTTGCAAAGGAAATTAAAGGAAATGAAACTACATCATCTGACTTAAATATAAAGTACTGGCAAAGAACTGAAACCCATACGTCAGTAACCTAAGTGGCTTTGCTGAACTAAACACACAAACATACATAGTCTGCCTAAATGCAGGTGTTAATTCGCCTGATTAAAATAACAAAACTAGAGCAGCAGAAATACTGTGATAACAACCTGATGGAAATAAGATAAAACAATAACAAAGCAACATTGTGCAATTATTTTAGTTTATAGTTTGATAAATTGTTTTTCAATGGAAATTGAATAGAATATAACAATCGTAGCATTTTTCACACGATGTGACACTAACAGGTTACCCTCAGAGCAGATCTCAAAGGAAGCTAATATTGAAGGAGACATTCGGGGAGCTGATTGGATTGGAGAGTCAGGATCAGTTTTCCCTGTGGTGGAGAGTCGCCCCTTCAGAACATAATACCTCTTCATGCATATTGATAAAATAGAAAGTTTGGGGGTTAGATTCACTCTTCACAAACCATCTGTCGTATCTGTGAGAAAGTCTTACATAACATTTTTTTTAATGGGCACATTGAATTTGTAAGCTTTTAATCCAGAGGTGGGTGGTAACTGACTATATTTACTCAGTTATTTATTTATTTTTTTAAGTTTTGCTGCAGTGCACTGCTGTATTGGCCTATTTTTCTGTGCTCGGTCCTGTTTCTCTCCTAGGCGTAGCCATGGGCTCAGCTTTCAATGTGACTAACAGTATGTTAGGAAAATTTTCATTGATGATGTGTGAGTTTATTACACCTTAATATTAGCTGCCTGCTGCGTGTTAGAACTGATGTTTTCCACAATAGTTTATCTGATTAAGACAGTTTCTCTGTCCCGATACACAGTTATAATCTTCATTTTGTATGTGGCAAAGATTTAGGAATGCAATGAGAGCGGCGTCCTTCAGCTAAGATAAAGTGTAATATTTTGATAAGACTGGAGCCATGGATGTCTCCTCAACTGCTAACGTGTTTAATGTAACAATGTGATAATGTGGCAGACGGAGATGTATAAAATATCTCTTTAACTGTTTATCGGGGCCCCTTTCTGAGAGGTGAGCAGCTGCCTTCTGTAAATCTAAGCAACTTCTCTGATCTGAGTAAAATTATAATTTCTATCAGAATCTGTTGTCATGTCTCCCGGTTATTGAATACATATAAGTTATGAAGTGTTATTTAAAGAGTTTGTCCAGGGTGATCTATTTTCAGGTAGAAGAAATGGAGAGGGAAAGCTCCAAGGTGTAGACACACAGAGCCTATCTTTAACAGGTATGTGCTCTCTTTCATCCCCCTGGCATGAAAACCAATTCAGAGCTTATCTGATTGCTTCTTTTATTGACAGAACCACATGTGGAGCTAGTTTATACAACAGAGTATTAGGGCCAGGATAGAGATTTTTTTTTCTTCTATTTTAAGAATAATGTTGTAAAATTATGAGAATAAAGTCAGAAAAATTGCTAGAATAAAGCCATAATATTACAAGAAAAAAGTCACGAGAATATTCATAAAATTGCGAAAATAAAGTTGGAAAATTACAAGAATAAATTTGTAACATTACGAGAATAAAACAGCGAAGTATGAGAATAAAGTCGTAAAATTTCGAGAATAAAGTCATAAAATAACATGAATAAAGTCACAACGAGAATAGTCATAAAATTGGGAGAATAAAGTTGTAAAATTAAAAGAATAAATTCGTAGCATTACGAGAATAAAGCCGTGAAATATGACAATAAAGTCCTAAATTATGAGAGTAAAGTTGTAAAAATTGCTAAAATAAAGTCATAATATTACAAGAAAAAAGTCCAGAGATTCGTCATAAAATTAGAAGAATATAGTCATAATATTAAGAGAATAAAGTCCTAAAATTACTAGAAACAAGTTGTATTTCATGGCAACTCTTACAAGAAGCACCTTCTTCACTAAAATGAGGAATTACGTGAAGTTAAACTTTGGCTCTGGTTTGACAAATAAGAAAATCTTTTAGCACCAGCATCAAATTGGACAGTAGGTCAAAGTGGACTCAGGCTGCTGTTTGGTGGAGCTGGTCGGAGCTCCGAGCTTTCTTTCTGACACGGGTTGTATGATACTTCATTCTAGTAATATTATAGATTTATTCTCATAATATTAAGACTTTATTCTCAAAATAAAAAAAATTTAAAAAATCTTTAGCCTGGCCCTAATACTCTAATACCTAATACATTTTCTAACAGAATTTTTTTACCCTTTAGTGCTTCTTTTTTCCTTTTTCCTTTCTGCTTCTGTCTCCTTGAACCCCAGACAGCCTCGGCAGATGGCCGCTAACACTTCAGTCTGGTTCTGCTGGAGGTTTCTTCCTGTTAAAGGGGAGTTTTTCCTCTCCACTGTCACTGCATGCATGCTTGTTGTGAGGGATTGCGGAAGAACCAATGACAAAAAGGCAGAAGTGTTTTGAGATGACGTGTGTTTTGGCTCTATATAAATAAACAGAATTCAAGTGAAATAAAGATCTAATTCTACTTTAGTAATGAAATGATTAGAAGTATCAGTACTCCTACTGGAATAAAGAGTCCGGCTACGGTACCGATCATAAGTAACTTTGCACAGTAAAGAACAAGCATGTTTTAAATGCATCAGATAGACTTTACCTACACTTTATTTCAGTGAGAGTTATAATTTCTTCCAAAGCTTCACTGTTTTAATGTTAGTTTCTGTCTGCTTATCCTGCTGGGTCATGTAAAAGACAAATGAAAACAGTTTACTGTATCTTGTTTCTTGTAGCTTACATAACCCAATGTAAGCTGTAAGTTTAATTAAAAAGATTCAAAATAGACCTGAAAGTTTTATTGCGTAGTTACAGTGTTATATATTTAGTATCTTTGTATCTCATTCATTCAAACACCTAAATTTGGACATAGGTTTTTAGACTTAGACTAACTTTATTGTCATTGTGTACGCACAGTGTATACAAAATGAAATTTCGTTAAGGACAGCTCTCAAGAATTCAAATATAAACATAACACTTAAATGTGATTTAAAGTTTTTTTTTATGTTATTTAACTTTACATAATTCATTTAAAACATTGAATCTGATGTTATGATGTGTGGTTGTTTTGCAGCATAAAGGTCCTCAGTTCTATTCCCAGCCTAGGGTGTTTTTGCATGGAGTTTGCATAATTTTCCCGTGCATGCTGGAGTTCTCTCCAGGTACTCAAGCTGCTTACATGACCGTTAGGTTAATTCATCTTTCTAACTTGGCCAGAAGAGTAAGTGTGTGAGATGAATGGCAGAAGATAGATGGAAGGATGTCTAAATAATTAGTAGAAAGTAGATCAATACTTGAATAGCAAGTTAACAAAATTAGTTTGCTCTTTTTGATTAATTTCATGGAAGGTCACTTTTTACTTTTACTTTAGTTAAAATACAAATAACTATTTCTAATTTGAGTTCTCTGCCCACCTCTACTTCTTACCCACACAAACCATACTTCACTGACACTGATGCTAAAGCTGTCTTTCTCCTTAAAGGGTTGAATTTTGACAAGTTCCCACATGGAATGCAACAGAGATGTTTCCATAAGTTATGATTCTGACTCTGAATTCAGAGCTTTCCATGCAGCCCAGAGTCCAATATCCCATTTGTTATACTGTAACATGTCCAATATAAACTGTTTAATCAAACTTTTGTTTGGGTTCTCTCTTGAAAACTAAACTGCACTCCGGTTGCAACAACATCCATTCATTAACATGTTCTGTGTTAAAAGCTTCACAATGAATAAATAATTTTTTATGATAAAGTAGAACATTCTTAACCCAGGTGTAACTTGATCTATCTGATTTGAGCATGAACTAAAAGCTACAGAACACAGTTTAAACCTTTTTAAAACAAAAAACAAAAAAACTCCATAATTCAGAAAAATCAGGTGTTTAGAGAAACTCCCAATTCAGGGCAATTAATTAAAAACATTAAAAGCAACCAGTGCTGCTAAAATCCTAATAGATCAGAAAGTCCCCAAAGGAAGCCTATTATTATTTATTTACAACCAGTTAACTATTAATAGACAGCACTTATGCTGTAAATGAAACTGTAAAACAGAAAAAGGAGAACATATATGTACACAGAGGTAGAAGGTGGAGATTTAACCATTGTGGGTTTTTACAGCCTCACAGCTGTTCCTTCATTTCTTTGTTCCTTAATGCAACTTACCTTTATAAAAACCCAGTTATAACCTCTGAACAGATGATTTTCTGCATTCAGGCATTATATTAACCTTTATTTAGTCACAATGCTGGTGTTTAGGCTCGTTTATGTAAAGCTAACAGGCTCTTGAATGCTTTCCTTTTCACAGCCGGTGAACTTGTTCTTCGGTGGATTTTTTAACGATCTAAAAAATCTGTCAGTTGCTTACTTTTTGTATCATTCTTTTCACGCAGAGAAAAAATATATATTTCCCTCGACATGGAACCCATTTATTATCCTAGACTCCACAGTGAAGCATTAACATCTCCTAAAACACTGAATGCAGGATGAGCTGCAGGTTACATTCAGCTGCACAACAGAAACATTTGGGTCCAGTTAAACAATCAGCTATTGACGTCAAAACAACAGTTAAAAGCGATGGTTAAACAGCTCCACATGTTAGGGACATGTTAGAAGAATGTGCACCTCTACTGTAGAAATAGAAAGGTTTGCAGAGTTTGAAACGTTTTTAAGTCTTGCTTTTAAGTTTTCCAAAGTAGAATATCTATACTCAGTGAGAAGACACCCATCCCTGCTGTTACACGTCATTTTAAAGCTTAAATGTAAATTTCACAAAAAAAAGAACAAAGTAAATAATAATCATCGCCGTTTTTTTTATTTTGTAGTTAAAACACTTCCTTATTTTTTATCTTCAAGATAAAAATGTCCTTATATTTAACGTCAGAAATCTTGTCACCTTGTGGAAAAAGTGGAAAGGGCAGATATTTCCCTAAATTTACAAATATATAACAGAAAAATGGGCAATAATTTATACAGATCTAGTTTAATTATAAATTAAAAAGAACAAAGCCAGTTTTAAATCAAACCTAAACCAAAGAGCTAAATTCAAAGTGTAAATTAGACACAAGCCTTGAATTTTTAAACTCAATGTTAACACCGTAACCATTGCGTGTCTCTGAGACTGAGAAATTTAGACTCCATTAATCCTTTTTCAGTTCAGATGAAAGTAGCTGCCCCTTCTAATGTTATATACCCAGTAGATATCTGAAATTTCTTACTTTAATTTTTATTTTATTTTTTCATTCTTTCTTTATTTCCCTATCGGAGAAAAATGTGCCCTATGCATTTATAACCCGTATGTTTTTGTGTTGTTTTTTTTTACCAGAGAGCACCATTGATGCACAGAGAAGAATCTGGGGTTAATGGTCTTGCTCAGGGACCCAGAGTGATATTCTGAGTTTTAAACTAGCAACCATTTCCGCCTCTTTTGGGCACAAACCCTCTGCTCTCTATTCACTTGGCCACAATCTAATTAAATGCTGAATAGCATCATACATAAACTATGAGTCATGGTAACTTCAATGAGAAACAAGAAACTTTATTTTGTCATATAGAAAATACAACAAAATGTTAATTACTTAAATGAAACATTACAAGAACAGCCTCTAACTCAAAATCCAACTCCAAAGATTGGTTTTCCCACATTTCACAACAACATTACAAAACTTTCCACAACTTTCATCCATTACATGACCCTCAGGTTCGATTAATAACAACTCATTATAATAATGTTAAAGATTTAAAATACTTTGGTTTTCCTTATTTTCTCTGATATGGTACATTTATATTTTAGGTGCAAACTCAAAATAAATCTTTACTTAATAGAGCAGAAGAAGGAAAATAATCTAAAGTGCTCCAATAAGTCCACCTGTAAAAGGCTAAAAATTAGAAAATGAGGGTAGAGATAAGACTAGACTGAAATACTAATATATAACCTTTCACAGGCTGTTCATGTTTAAAACAAAAAACAGTGTGGTTAAAGTGAAAGAATTATACAAGGAAGTGGTTTATAAGGGAGGGAATGTCCCATGTACGTAAAGACTAACCAAGCGTGTCCTTTGAAATGATCTTTGAAGGACTGCTTTGTCCTGAGAAATGTTCTGTGTCTCTTATTTAGTTATTAGTATCAGTAAATACATAAAATTAATAAAATCATTGAAATACTACTCCATCACAGCATAAAATTTAAATATGATTTATTGAACTGTTAAGTTTTGCTTTTATCCAGTTCATTTCGGGGTTTTTTTCCTTCCAAGAAAAGAAGTTGGTGTCAGTCTAAAGTTCTCTAAAGCCAAAGATTAATTCATTCCTATAAAAATGTGTACAATGCAGCAGAAAGGAGCTCATAATCAGAATGTAATGCATTTGTATCTTCACAACCTGTACAATAGGGTGAACTTAGGCCTCTACCGCAATCTAATTGGTCACCTGTAAATAAACATAGCAGGCCAGTTTCTGCACATGCAAACACTCTGCAAGCACTAAAAAACCCTTTAAAGGTATTTGTGTGTTCATTTAGGTGTGTACTGAACAGATCAAAAGAGAGCAAAAGTTATGGCCTTCAGAATGCAAACATGCTCTGTTTCGGAGCTCAAACTAAATTGTGTAAATACTACAGATGGGTGGTAACCAGTTGCGTTTACTCAGTTACATTTACCTGACTTTTAACTTTTTTAAATGAATTCTATTGCTACTCTACCCTACTAGAGTAACTTAATTGAATAAAAAGCAATTTTTTGGACAAAATGCACCATAGAGACACACACACGTACAATTTATGTTAAAGTGAGACCTCTCCTTTGGAGTCAAGCTGTGTGGTTTGGATGAGCCGCTCACTTCCAGGGCTGCAGGTGGATAACATTTGGAAATGTTGATTTTTTGTAGTCCTCGAGGGAAATGTTAAAAGGAAGTTAACTAAAGTTTCTTTTGCTTGAAAAGAGGATTATTCAAATAATAAGAGCCCAAAGATGAAAGAAGGATGTCAACAGATATCAAATACATGCATATGCAGATGACCATTTTGTAGTATTTAACTAAAAAAAGACTATATTTAGTCAGTTCTGACAGAATACCAATTCAATCTGATCAGCTGTACAGACCAGCAAAAACATATCTATTTAAACTTTAAAAAAAAAAACAGCTTTGATATACTGTTATTTCATGGATGAAGAAACGGCCAAACATGAATGAAGTTTCCTGGATATTGAGAAAAGAAACCTCTATAGAGAAAACCATATTAGTCAATATTAATTTAAAATAAATTCCTTTAGTGGTAAAACAAACATGTGAGTGGGATTTTAAATTTGAAAACATTTTCTTTTCATGTTTAAAATCATTAAAAACATTAGCTATGTTTTATATTGTGACTCAGAATTCATTCAATTTACATAAAACTATGGATATGCCGATAGGACAGCATATGCTGTTTTGACAGAACTCCAGACTTTCAGCCATGGTGAAAAAATTAGTGCACTCATCTCTAATCATCATTTAATCCACACATTTGTGAAAATCCACTCCAAGCAATTTGTCATTAAATGTATAAACTAAGATCGCTTTAGAACCAACAACAAAGCAAAAATGCTTCATGGTCACCACCAAACCTGCCGCCCCCCAGGCCCAACAGCTCACCTCAAAGTTTCCCATAAAGTAAACCACAAAAAACATTTAAAAAAAAGAAATTGATATCCATAAATTCACGCAATACAAAACACAAATACGTATATCTTAAATTAGTCTTTGAAATTTTTAGTTTTCTAGCCAATTAATGATGCTCTTACTGACTAAACTAATAAAAACCAGTAACCTCAAGTTACGTCTGCTAATCTAAACACCCACCAGTATATTTTGATCTAATAATAAAGATATAGAGAAAAATACATGAATTAAAAAAGCACTATTTTTATGACGTCCCCCAGTTGTGTACAACAACATCAACTATTTTTGTCCATTAAAATGTTTAAGTGTAAAGGGAACATGTTACCATTTAATTGAACCATTTAATAATAATGGTTAGTAATTTTATGCTAACAACCTATATTACACTGGTTTCTCATTTACCTAGGTTGTTTTTTTCCTTACATAATTGAAAACCATTCTGTAAATTAGTATTTTTTGTCACCATGTTGTCTGGCAGCCCTTTTACGTCAATTATTAATGCCATATTATCGTAATATCATTTGTTTACATTCTGCCAAATAAACCCTTGAACTGATAATTATCATTGATGATGTGTGAGCTTAATACACCCTAATATTAGCTGCCTGTTGTGTGTCAGAACTGATGTTTTTCCCAGTAGTTTATCTAATTAAGTTAATTCCTCTGTCCAAATATACAGTTATAATCTTCATTTAGTATGTGGCAAATATTTGGGAATGGAATGAGAGCGGTGTCCTTCAGCTAAGAACAAAGTGTAATATTTGGATAAGGCTGGTGCCATCTACTCATCTGGTAACGTGCATGATGTAATGATGTGATGATGTGGCAGACTGGAATTGTATAAAATGCTTCTCTAACTGTTTATTGGGGTCATTTCAATGAGAAGTGAGACCGAATGGTAAGCAGCTGCCTTGTGTAACCCAAAGCAACTTCTCTGATCTCATGGTTATTTAATACATATACATTATGAAAAGTTATTTAAAGAGTTTGTCCAGAATTATCTCTTTTCTGGAAACAGAACAGGAGAAAGAAAGCTTTAAGGTTTAAACACAGAGCTTTCCTTTAACAGAACAGTCATAAATAAACATATTTTATTTCTGTTCTTAGTAAGCCAGAACAAGCAGCTTTCATAAGATAACAGCACTGGGGGTCTAACTTTTAAACCAAAACACTAAAAAAAACATTGTTCTGTTAGGAATCCAGTCTGTGTGTGTTGTGTTTTTCCCCCTCCACCACCAGGTGGCGCCCTGTTCTCGTTGGTCCTCCCTCACACCTGCGGCTGGTTGGCTCATTACTGGGTACTTCTTAAGCAGTGAACTGCCAATACTTTGACGCCAGAGTGTTTGCCAGTTTTGGGTACTCTAGCCAAGCTGAGTTTAGCTGAGTCTAACTGAGTCTTTGTTTCTCTGAGTCTAACATGATTTTTGTCTTTGCCTTTCGGTAGGAAGTCATCCTGCATACTGGTTGTTTGGCCTTCCCCCCCTGGAAGGATTGTTTGAACTTCACACTGATCCATCTCCACACGTCCCGTTCAAGTTCTCCAGGAAATCTAAGTGGCAGTCTGCTCCATTGCTCCTCATGAACCAGCCAAACCAAAAACCTGTCCACCCTCCAATGAGCCCCTCTGTCTCTGGAAAACCCACACCGACTGGATTCAGCGAAGAAACCTTTCTCCGCAATCGTGAGTCCCGTTTATCTTTGTTTTTGCAAGACGTCGTTCAAAGTGCCCACGGACCCTGAACTAACCTCAGTGAACTTCCCTTCTCACTTCCTTTTCCTGTTTACCAGCTCTCTGGGTTCCCCCGAATCCAACCCTTTGAACTCCTCAATAAACCTGTTAAACTTTTCTCCGGTTTCTCTGAATGATTTTCTGCATGTGGGTCAGATCTCTTAAAACCGTCATGACATGTTCATGTACTTCTCACAAGAAAGTTTTGTTTCCATTCGTAGGTTTTACTGTGTTTTTATCCAAACCTGGTAAGCCTGCCTCTGCTCAAAAGGCCAAAAGCTTGTCCAAGTCCAGCGCTCATTCAACCCCATGAGATTTAAATTCATCAAACAGATCCGTTTTAATCTGTGACGTTATTTAGACACAATTCCTAAATATGACATATCTAGTATTTTTGTGTTTCCTTTCCTATTATTTGTTTAAAGAATTAAAGAAAATTCAAAATTATTTAACTGTTATCGTTCATCCAACCCTGTTACCTTGTTACTTGCTACACTGCAGTACTTTTTTGTTTAAAACAACTCATATTAGACTAATTGCTGGAAAACATTAAGATCATTATCTAATGTTTATCTTAAAGTGCCTTTTTCAGCAAGTATAATAAGTCCAACATAAGGAACGTGCTTATCATTTGAATCAAATCAGACTCTAAAACAGGTAAAACCTTTTTAATAAAATCTTCTTCTAAATTTTTGCAATTCAGTGGGTAGAATTGGGGGCATTTTAACAGAGTTTATTTTAACTTGAGACAGTATTGGTACTGGAGTTGGTGTTGATGCGCAGGTGCTTTTCTAATACCCTGTATTTTCTCAGTAAAGAATTTGCAAAGTCATTGCAGGCCTTTTTAGTGTGGAGTTCATCAGCTGCAGAGATAGGAGGGGTTGTTAATTTGTCAAATTTGGCGCAAGCATTGTTAATGTTTTCGTTGATAACATCAGAGAATAAAGATTCTCTTGCATCTTTTATCTGTGAATTATATCTGTGAAGTTTCTTATTAAAGATCTCATAGTGAACTTGGAATCCATTCTTTCGCCACCTTTGTTTGGCTTTTCGGCCCTCCCTTTAACCTTAACTGGAGCAATAGAATCAATGATGTCTGTAACTTTAGAATGGAAACTATCAAGCAGCTTATCTGCTGAGTTACAGGGTACAGTAGAAGCAGAAGGGTAAGCCTGGTGAAGTTATTAATTGCACTGTCCATGATAATGTGGTTTCCTATAACATTTCTTTTGGTAATTGGATCCGTGGGACAATGGTTTCAAAGTAAAGAGAAAAATCGTCTTATAGGACAACATGAGTTACAGAAATATTAGAAATATTTAGATCTTTGACAATTAGCAGGTATGTCCATGTATGTGTGTTGGCTGTCATGTAGAGTCAAAGCAAAACTTTTTAGTATATGACACAGTTATTTTGCCCCTCTATCTTTGGGGTTTTCAACATTATATTATGTACATGATGAACATAATAACTGTATACAGGCAGGCAATATTAGGGTTTAACAGAGTCACACATATGAATGAAAATAATCCTAACAATGTGAAACTTTAGCCAATGGGGAAAATCTTCAGCTTCTAACCATTGCTAAAATCTTCCTATAACCTCTGACCACTACCCACAGTGTGATGCTGCCACCATCAGGTTTCACTGTAGGAGGGTGGACTGTGGGAAAATTGGAAGGTTGAGTACTTTTCCATGCAGTATAAATAAAATAAGAGTTTAAGATTAGGAACTTGACAAAGGAGTTAGATTTCAATACAGGTGTCTTAGTCCTGTTTACAGCACACAACATTATTATTGTTTCTTTTTTAAGATCCCATCTACTGATTGTGAAGAGCTTGAAAGTGAGCAGCAGAGGAACTTTGAACGCTCTAGTGGCCAAAATACTACATGTCATTAAATGCTAAGAGACATTCATGATTGGAAAAATGTAAGAAACATATAAAAACAGGCATTTCTCTTATTTTCTTTTGTATGCAATTTGATATTTGAGTCCTTTTAGATTTAGGGAATGTCTTGCTCTACCTTTCTTCAGCAGCACTTACCAATAAATAACCTGATACACCTTGCTGAAATAGAGTTTTCTTCCTTTCAGAATACATTTCAATAGTATTTAACAATTTTTTTAAACTTAATCAAAGCAGTTAATGAAAATTCAAAAATGTTTTTTTGCAAGTGCACATTTTATTTACTTTATTTATGAATATTATTAGCATACAGTTACAAATAGAATGTGTGAATATAGTCTGAAAAGTCTAGTTTTGCATTTACTGTGAGGTTAAACCACCTGTAATGATGTACAGCTATTGAAGCAACCTTTTCTGGGGTGCCAGTTGGGCTCAGTTGCTAACGATTCTTTTTTTTCTTCTTTTTTTTTTTGATTCTTTAAAAGCTTTCCCCCTCATTTTTTTAAATAGAAGTTCCTGAATATTCATTTTCCAAAAGCCAGTTTCATACATTAAAGTTAAATAATTTTTTCCCCCTCTTTTACTGTTCCAAACCTTGGAAAAACAGTTTTTTATTTGGCTTTAATCGTATATTAATTCTTAAAACTTTTGATTCTGAAAGTTCAAAAATTATATTTTTTAGCTATTATCATTTTATCAAATTAGTCACAGATTTTAATAGATTTTTAATAATATACTCGAAATCTTTTTCTTTATTTTTAAGTGAAAATAACACAATACAGTTTAAGTAATAGTGCGCCCTACAGTCATAATACAGAACACTCATAGATTTGTAAGCAGTGTAACATAAAAAAAATTATTTTTAAATATATGCAATAGTTTAATTAAAACAAACATACAATGATGACAGCAGTAGAGATTTTACTACGTACGGTAGTAATGCCGAGGCGTAGGTGGCGTGGAAGTTGGCTTTTCCTAAAAAAAAAAAAATTAATAAAAAATGAATTTCGATATGTATTTCCTTTATAATTTTACCGAGAAAATTGCTGAGAAATAAAATAAATGCGTAATTTATTTTGCTTTTAGCCCCGCCCCGTCACGTCCCAGCAGTGACGACACAGATATGCGATCAGCACTTCCGGGTCGCCATGTTGGTTTGGTGTGCCGTTACATCAGTCCAGTGACAGAGCTGTCACTATTATGGGAAGAACCCTCTGACAACGGTAAGAAATCCCCGTTGAGTTATGTAGAAGTCATAATGGCGCCGAGCATGAAGATTGAAGGGTGTTGAATAAGCTTTAACCTTGTAAGAGGTTTTTTAGACGTCCCGGGTGTGACAGCTAATGTTGCTAATGCTAACAGTAGCTCTGTGTCCGATTTAAAGTGTAAATTCAGTTGGTTTTCTATGTACATTTCTGTTAGCTGCGTCAGCTGCTATATTTTGGCATAGAACTGGTTTTTAACATTTATCTAGACCCCGTCAGTTTGTTTTTAAGTGATATTTTAACGTTACAGATGAACCAGTGAGCTTTAACAAGCAGACACCCTTGAGAGCATCATGCTGGCCCGTCTTTTTCGGCTCCACGGCCTGCTGGTGGCCTCCCACCCGTGGGAGGTGATCGTGGGGACCCTGGCCGTCACCATCTGCCTCATGAACATGAACAGCTTCTCTACCAGCAGTCAGATGTGCAGCTGGGATAACTGCCCCAAGGTGAAAGAGGTGAGACAGGTCTGATTGTAATGTTTGGAAGATCATACCTTGTTTCCATAACTCTAACATGAAAGCTTGTGTGTTTTTCTTTCAGGAAGTCCCCAGTAGTGATATCATCAGTTTGACCATCACTCGCTGCATGGCCATTATTTATATCTACTTCCAGTTTAAGAACCTCTTACAGCTGGGATCCAAATATATTCTGGGTCAGTATGATGACAGGTTGTGAAAATAACCAACTGCTGTCGGTTGCATAACCTAACCTCACCTAACTCCTGTTTAAATCAATCACACACTGTTTTGGTTAACATTAAAGTGATATATATATTTTTTTCCTCTTGTATTTGCAGGTATTGCCGGATTGTTTACAGTATTTTCTAGCTTTGTTTTTAGTACAGTGGTTATCCACTTCTTTGGGAAAGAGCTGACAGGTCTGAAGTAAGTGTACCTTTAATTACATGTTCAGTGAGTTAGAAAAGTGTTTTTACCTTTGAATGGTTATAAACTTGGGCATATGGTAGGCAAAAATATAAGTCGGCATTAGAGGAATGTTATCTGGTAGATCAACAAAAGCAGAAAAAAAAATTGTAAATGACAAAATCCTTCCATATTACAATCCACCCTTCAAATATTATTTCAGTCGGAGCCGCTCAGATCCCCACATACCAGCGGTGTGCCGTCAGTAGGAATCCCATTCAACAGCAGTCCCTGACCTGGTCGTCTTTTCGCGGTTTGCCGCGGCAGCTGGAAAGCAGTTTTCATCTACGTAATCCAAATTGCAGGCGCCAGGATAATAAAAATGAACATGCTTTGCCAGCAGATTGCGGCATTTTAAGTTAATTTAGGCGTTAATAAACTGTTTCAGAGGAGTGATCATAGTGATATGTATCATCAGCAATGTGTCTGTCTCCCTGCCAGCTCCCAGATCAGCTTCTCTGATTGGTTGATGTGGTGCGTTGAGCAGCAGAAGCACCATTTTTCCAACTCCAGCAGCTGCTGCATTTGCAGCGCGTCAGAATCTCATGACAGTGCACCACTGCTATGTGGGGGTCTGAGCGGCCCATACTGCAAATTAATAATTTAAGACATGATCGTAATCTTGATGAACTGACTGCACAGACAATGTCTTGAGGTGGACTTTCTCACATAAAAATTAATTAAACTACATTTTACCAGCTTATAACGGCTAATATAGCAAAGCCGCTCTCTGTCATTAAACACAGGAGCATCAAATGCATCTGGACACAATTTACTGGATGCTCTTAAGGCGCGTCTGATCTTAATATATACAAGCATCAAACAAAACAGCAGGCGCTGTTTTGCTGCTCAAAGCGTTTCTGGTGTGATCGTAGCATTAGGAAATGAGACGTATTGGAATACAATTAATCAGAGATTCGAGTGTATTTCATTGTAATTGTTGAAGATCTTAACAGATTTTAAAAGCAAACTTCAGCCTGTTCTATTCATCCTGGACTGAGCTTTGCTCCTTCTTTCCCTGCAGTGAAGCTCTGCCCTTCTTTCTCCTGCTCATCGACCTTTCCAAAGCATGCACGTTGGCTAAATTTGCCCTCAGCTCCAACTCTCAGGTAGTGCTCTAAATCTCTTGCTGTTTCTGAATGCTAACTTCATGTATTACAGCTAACGTTAATTCAGCTATAAAAATCCGGTTCTTTATATTTTTGTTTTGGGTTTTTTCTGCGTAGGAGGAGGTGAGGGAGAACATATCTAAAGGCATGGCTATCCTAGGCCCCACATTCACCCTGGATGCACTTGTTGAATGTCTGGTTATAGGAGTTGGTACCATGTCTGGTAAGATTTTTTGGTTTTTTATTTATTCTTTTTTTTTTTAATCTAAAAAGCTGTTTCATTCTTTAACTATTAAACCCTTTTTCTCTTATTATTTTTTTTTTTCAGGCGTTCCTCAGTTGGAGATCATGTGCTGTTTCGGCTGCATGTCTGTTCTGGCCAACTACTTTGTCTTTATGACCTTCTTCCCAGCGTGTGTCTCTCTAGTGCTGGAGGTGAGCGTCTGCCTAAAGGTTCCTTCAGAAATAAATGTTCATCTAACAGTGAGAATGAGAGAAATCGTCTAACTGTTCCTCCTTCTGCTTTAAAGCTATCAAGGGAGAGTCGTGAAGGCCGGCCCATCTGGCAGATGAGCCACCTGGCTCATGTTCTGGCTGAGGAAGAAGATAACAAGCCCAACCCTGTCACCCAAAGGGTTAAAATCATTATGGTGAGAACTAGTGATGGGGTGATGAGGCCTCGTGAAGCGTTTTGACACATTGCTAAGCTGTGTTGTAGAATACTACCGGCAGCCTGTTTGACCGACTAAACTAAATTGATCTGATGACCTAGAACAGTAATATAATTAAAGTTATTGTAGTATTTCATATCTACGTTTAAACTGAAAATATCTCTGATGTTATTAGATGCAGCCCATAATTAATGTGAACCTGTGAATGAGGATTGTTGTTGACTAGGATTAAAAATATATATTTAAAATAATAACTACAGAAAATGATAAACTAAGAGTCAATTTGAAATAACTTAAGTTTAGATAATTTGAGAGATAACTGAGAGGAACAGGATGACACAATGAGGACATTAAAACAAATATAAAATCAAAATGATCCCAAACGGCTGAAACCCTCTAGTCTGCTCCGTAATTTTTCATCATTTTGATGATGAAGCGCAAAGATCAGAGATTTTTTTTTTTTTTAGCAGATGCACCTTGCTTTAAGATAATTTTATAAACACATTGTATCCCATCAGTTAGTAAGAGACAGCGCTGTATCGGTCACCTGTTGTCTAAAAGCAATACGCTGCTTTCAGTCCTGGTACCAAAGGAAAAACTATTTCAGACTTTGACTGTGTCATTTCTGTGTCATTTCTCTACATCCAGCTCTGCCTAAAATTAGGTTTTGTTACTTTCTCTACAAACTTTGCAGTCTTATCGTGTCCATTTCACGTTGCATCTTTCAGTCTCTTGGTTTGGCCTTGGTCCACGCCCTCACTCGCTTAACAGCCGAGCATGCAGCTCACAATCGTACAGTAGAGGGTCCGATGGAGAGGCTGGAATCAGCCAGTACCGTGTGGCCTCAGAAAGTCACGAGGTAAAAAAAAAAAAACGAACCAAATATCGATTTATGAGGAATTTATTCATATGTCTGACATATGCAGTGATGTCCGCTTTGTCTCCTCCTACCAGCGTGGAACTGGAGCACGTGATAACCCTCAGTCTGGCGCTTCTTCTGGCTGTTAAATACGTCTTCTTTGAGCAAGCGGACACAGAGTCCTCCCTGTCTCTCAGGAGTCCAATCAACGCCGCCTCCCAGATCCAGAAGCCCCGCGCTGCAGAGGTCTGCTGCAGGAGGGACCAGTCGGCTCCCAAACCCCAGAGAATCTCAACCGACGTCTTAGCAACCAGTGCTTGTTCCTCAGGTGTTTTTTTTTTTTTTTCTGTTGTTACTTTGTTGTAGTGCCGAACACCCAAACCTACTTTTAGAATTTATGTGATTTAAAATTTTTCTGATTTTCATTTCTGATTTTCGTTTGTTTTTATTCACTTCCAACATCTGAGGCGACTCTCTGAATGAAACATTGCAGCAGGCTGCTGTTTGGTATTAAATCATAACATATAAAATACTAAAATACTTGAATGAGGAATTTAAGGTTTTTGAATTGGAATAATATTTTGTTTTATACCTAAATTAAAGTGCTTATCAATAACTATGTACACAGAATCAGTGCATCTGTAGAAAACTTGGGAGACATGAAGGTTAAAGATATTTTTTGTTTAAAATCTGCTCTAGATGTAAGTTGTAGGTGGTGTAGCTTTAGGATGAGATGGGTGATGCGTACCTATTACGGCTGGGCAATATATATATATTTGTAAAAAAAAAAAAAAAAAAAAATGATTATTACAAAAGCAATGGACAAAAAATTTAAGGTTTATATAAAGATGGCTTTCATTGTGATATAAGTCTACCTTTATGAATGCCAGTAGGTTCTTTTTCAGCCCTTTCAGACATAATCATGTTTATCTACAGCTGTTTGTTAGAAAATGTTTAGATTTAGATTTATAGGTAGCCTGACTGGTCAGACTAATTTACACCATGTTGGTCTGGGAAGGAGTCGGTAGAGCCTGATTCACTAACAGTCAGAGGAACTGGGTTAGAACTAGAGCTGAAACAATTAATTGGATTAATCGTGATTAATTGATGATTAAAATTATCGTCAGCTAATTTTGTAATTGATTAATCGCTAACTGGAGTATAGAAACTCTAAAACATGCCTTTAGCTGACAGAGCAAACTGGAGACAAGCAGTATTATATGAAAACAGTAAAAAAAAAAAATAGAGAATAATGTTGCATTATCATCTGTCAGTATATGCTCTATCCAGAACTCAAGATGAAAAGTTTAGTTTTACCTGTTTAATGTCATTAAAAATCTGTTGCAGCCCTGGTTAGAACCAATTGGATAACGACAGATGTGACATAACAACCTCCTTTCAAAGAAAGAAAAGACGGTTTTTATTTTTGATATATATAAACAGCCCTTCTAGGACATAACAAATTGAATAACTAATTAATAAAACATCACTGCGCTGCTGCTGCTGCAATCTTGACTAATGGTTATAAAGAAGCTGTTGCATTATGTTCCCGCCCCCCGCGCTGTGATTGGTCCCGTCTGTATTAGACTGGACACCATTGAGCCTGACCAGAGTGCCTAGATAGGCTAATTCAGAGGCGACTTTTTATAAACAAATATATTTAAAATATGTTGTTTATGTCAGTTTAAAAATGTTGAGATGTTACTTGTAGTCCATATTATCCAGCCCCAGTACAGAGTAGAAACTACTTGGTGTAATGCAGCCATCCATCGATTTTATTTTGAAATTCACAGGGCAGAAGACCATAGAACAGGTGATCAATTATTATTTTTTGGACAATTAGAAACAAAGCTGTTGATTTTAAACAGCTTAGAAGTAAATAACTTTCTGTGAGTTGATATAATTGTAATCATGATATCAGATCATTTAGATGGATTTGCTGATTTACAGCCGTCTATTTGTGCTAAAATAACAAGGGACATTATTTCTGAAATAAACTACATTAGCCTAATATGAAGCTTCAGCCATGTGGAAATGATCAAAGTTTTCTCTTTTTTCCTGAGTTTTCTACCTGATTAACCCAAATCCTCATCAGACCTCATTAAAACAACAAATGAAACATGATCATCAGAATGTCCTTTATGGTTGTTAATTGAAGAGTGATTCAGACTCCAGGCGCTGTAGTGTTTTTATTATCCAAATCTATAGTTTTTTGGCCAAAGTTCATTTGTTTCCAATTCCTGATGACATGTGAAACATTTTGCAACCAGTGCATCCATTTGTACGAATGCTGTAACTCCCTTTGAACCCAGTTGATGTCTAAGCCTGATTAAAATCAACCTTCATCTAACTGGTTTCTCTTCTGCAGAAGTGACAAAATCAATGGAAGAGAAACACTGCGACTCATTTTTGGAGGAGAGCTCTGCTCAGGCAGGCAGTGCTCCTCCAAGCTGTGGACCAGAACTGCGCTCGGTGGAGGAATGTTTGGCCATCCTCTCAGATCCTCAGGTGATTTACCACATCATACTTTAAAGTCATAGGGAACTCATATTTAAATTTCAAATCATTCTGGCTTAAACATGTTTATAAATGTACTCTTTATCAGACGTTATTGTCCAAAAATGTGTGTTTTATTTATTTATTTTTTTTTCGTTATCTTATGCAGGCCAGTTAGTTATACATCAGCCTGAACACCTAAATTCAGCCAATCATATATCAACGGTCATCTGTCAATCACATTTTTTTCGGTCATAGCATTTTGATTCATATGTCGCAGCTAATATACACAACAGTTGAAATAAGAAATAAGAATCATTTCCTTTCCCAATGAGTTCCGTCCCAGTGTTCACGGGGATGGACGTCTGTGTCTTCAGCAGGCGTAGAGCTAACAGAACTGGCAGCGTTGCGAGGCAAGGGCTCAAACATGTACGGCTGTAAGCCTTCTACACCAAACCAAGCTTCTGCTGCCCTGGCATTCTCTTCCACAACATCTTCATCCCCGCTTTCCTCCTCTAAATAAAAAATGTATGACAGAGGAGACTCATCCACGACCTCTGACACAAAGCTCTCCTCCTCTTGCATGTTTCCGCTGTCCATAGCGTTAATTGACAGTGTTGTTTCTAAGTCCCAATGGAATTTCCCATAGGGAACCTACTAGCACTAAGTTGCTAACTGGTTAGCAAGATGCTTCCAAGAAACCAGCCACAACCAAAATTGCTTGCGAACCTTCCGCCACAACAACCCCGCTCCCTTGATAAACGACCAATTACATTCACTTCAGTCATTAGTTAAAAGTCATGCACCACTCCGGCAAATTCGGAACTGCAACTGTTTGAAAAGCCGCCTCCTTACGTCTTTAATTACTTTAATCCTGTTTTTCTAATAAATCTGTTTGATGACAACAAAAAAAAGTTTTTTATGATGAATTTCCCAGAGAGGTCCGAAAATGCTGACGGATGCCGAGGTGATGAACCTGGTGAGCTTGTCTAAGATCCAGAACTACAAACTGGAAGGAGTCCTGGAGACTCCAGAAAGGGGCGTGGCCATTAGGCGGGAAATGTTGTCGACTAAACTGCCCGTCAGCTCTGCTCTGGCTTATCTCCCCTACAAAGACTACGACTATTCAAAGGTATTTTTGGATGACCTCGTACTCAAAGTAACTTTCCTCCTCAGTATCTGATCTAATCTACCTCCTGTGTTTCTATCTCGACATCTAAAATGTTTCCTCAGCTGCCACTCCGTGTATCATTGTGCGTCCTTGTTCTGTAGGTGATGGGCGCCTGCTGTGAGAATGTCATCGGCTACATGCCGGTGCCAGTGGGAGTGGCTGGCCCTCTGCTTTTGGACAAGCAGCAGTTCCATGTCCCCATGGCGACCACTGAGGGCTGCCTGGTGGCCAGCACAAACAGAGGCTGCAGGGCGATCTGGGTAAGCAGGACCCCTCCCTGTTGAAACAAACCCTCGTTTTGAGTGTGAGGCGTGTGCTGACAGTGGCGTCCTTCCTGTGCAGCTGAGCGGAGGCTGCAACAGCAGGATCCTGGCCGACAGCATGACCAGGGGTCCTGTGGTGAGGCTGCCCTCTGCATGCCGGGCTGCAGAGGTCAAAATCTGGCTCGAGACCTCGGATGGATTCAGCATGGTCAAAGAAGCCTTCGATGAGACCAGCAGGTGAGAGAGAGAGATGGAAGCAGCAGGACCAAGAAAAAAAAATGGAGGAATTGAGTTTCTTTCATCTGAGCATAGAGATGAAAATAAATGTTTGCTGTTTGCAGGTTTGCTCGTCTGGAGAAGCTGTTGGTGTCTGTGGCTGGAAGAAACCTTTATGTTCGCTTCCAGTCTCAGACAGGGGACGCCATGGGCATGAACATGCTGTCTAAGGTAAACCCAAACACTCAGCATGGCTGAGCCTCTGCTTTAGCATCACTACCTCACAACAGTCCATTGTTTAAGTGTTCACCCCCCTCTGAACTTTTCAACAGCACTTTTAAGTTTTTTTATTCATATGTGAAATGAAGTGAGGGTTTTTTCTTTTAACTTAAAAGGAGAAAAAAAGTGAAAGATTTACTGTAAAATGGTCTAAAATCATTTTTCAGTGCCGCAGTCGAGCTTTTCTCCTTCTGCACCTAGAGGTACGGTCGGGAACTGTTGCATCCTGATTTCTCAACCAATCGTAACACAGATCATAGGTTTACCAAAACACAACATTTGGGATTTTCAACATCCTGCAAACATGGAAACTAAGAAGAGAAGATTGTCTCAGTACCAAAGAAACCTCAGCAGAGGGATGATTGAGGCTAGCATTTCAAACTTGAAACCCTTTCCAAGACTATTGGGATAAAAACATGAACATTTAAGACATAAAAGCTATTTTTGTCCCTCTCAACATGGTTTCTCAACAGAATCACACAATGCTTGTTTATTAATGCAAAACAAATGAGCCAAACAAATCACACAACATCTTAAGGTTGTCTGAAGTCTTGTTCTGTTAAGGTGGAAAGAATCCAGTCAACTTTAATGAAAAGGAAAACCATGCAAACATTGCTGGTTCTACTTATAGTTCTGTTAGCGATACAGCAGCAGCCATTAAAAGTCGCCCTTCCCAGTCAAACGCCAGCCGAATGACGGCCTACAGGGCCGGTTATCCTCCCCGCAGCAGTGTGTCGCAGTGAGCTTGTCCCAGATATTTCTGATTTATGCCCAATATTGAAGAATTGTCTGCGCTATGTTAATCCACGCTACAACGCAAGAGGGACAATCAGGAACTAGCTGTTGGTCTAGATACAGCCGAGGCGGTGAGGAAGTGGGGCGAGTTTGTGCGACAACCTAGGGACATGAGGGCGAGGAAGAGCGGGAATCCAGGCGGAAAAAAGGGTCCCAGCGTTCTCGCGCACCTCGCTCTTCTAGCGAGTCGTTTTCCACAATGGCGGTCATACAAACAAAACAAGCCGATAAGGTAAACAGAAAATACGCATAGTTTAGAGCGGATGTAGATTTGACCAATCAGAGGCCTGCTGTATGCAGTCAATTTTTTGAGGTGCAGCAGAGTGTATGAAGGGGCGGGGCCTTTCTGCTTTAACTGCGACACACATTCAGACGACCTGGTTCCTTAGAGCTTAAACCAGCCTTACTCGACAGCGAACCCCCCCCAGCTTCCAGCCACTAGAGTGACCCCCCCTCTAGCATGTTTTTTTTCTCTGACTCCACCCTTTCACTTAATTACAGGGTCTGACCAGGAGATGACGCTTCTCTTTAGATCCTAATGTCCACAAATCATGACAGAATATTTTAGTACAAAGATTGATGTTTAAAAAGGAAAATTGTAGAGGATCAGCCAAGGACCCATCAAGGAAAGTGGGGGAAGCTAAAAGGACCTATGTTTGTTTCTCATTCTGGTCCCTTTAACCCATGAATCAGACCTAAAGCTTTCCTTCATCCTCTCCCATCTGAAGAGCAGAACCTCCACCTCATTCTTACACTCTTTTAAGCAGTGTGTGTTCAGATTGATGTGCAGTGTATAGAAAAACAAAGGTATTGAACCGGGATTGTTTTTGTATGCTGTGGTTCCCAAATGAAGACGTGCCTGTTTGCTCTGTTTTCATCAGGGGACGGAGCAGGCTCTGTCTCGATTAAAGCAGCACTTTCCAGACATTGAGGTTCTGTCCGTCAGCGGCAACTATTGCACCGACAAGAAGTCTGCTGCTATTAACTGGATCTTAGGCCGGGGGAAGTCTGCAGTGTGTGAAGCCACCATCCCTGCCAAAGTAGTCAAGGAGGTAAAGAGTCCACCTATGGATCAGATCAAAGAGGACGCAAAGCTCATTTCAGCCACTGTTCTGTCCAGATGTTTTCCTAATAGCTGCTTTAACTGTTTTGTTAGGTGTTGAAGAGCAGCACGGCGGCTCTGGTGGATCTGAACATCAGTAAGAACCTGGTGGGCTCAGCCATGGCCGGGAGCATTGGAGGCTTCAACGCTCACGCTGCAAACATCGTAGCAGCCATCTACATCGCCTGTGGACAGGTAGAGCTCCGCCTGCAGGCTGCACTGATAAGATTGATGCTTCTGCTGGTGGTTTTGCAATATAACATGATAAGACACTAAAGATAAAGATCAAGGCAGAATATTATTTCTGCAAGAAGCTAAAATGTATCAGGGGAACTTGGTTGGAAAAAACAAAATACATTTTTCCAGGTCTTTCTTTTATTCTCTTTATATCTTCCTCTTCATCATTCCCTTCTCTTAATCTCTCCCTTTTTCCATATCAAACAGCTGCTGACTTTTAAACACCAGCTGTTTTTTTTAGCTTTTATGTTTGTTTCAGAGCATCAAACTTGTAACCACACAAAGTTGGTTCCACTCTGAATAGTTTGTTATATTTTTAATGTAATCTCTACTAAATAAACACACTTTAACCATAGAAGCCCAGTTTTGGTCACATTACCTTTAACAGAAGCCCTTTAGGTAGCGGTAATGCGATTCAAGTTGGCTAGCTGCCTCTTTCTCACTTAAAATACTGGGTTAACACATGTTTTTCAAACATGGGTCGACCCGCTAACAGTCAGCATTTGCCTCCATTCCCACTGGAAAAAAAGCTGGGTCTAACCCCTGTGTGGCGTCTTTCCCCCCGCAATGACGATGCCGTCATTGCGGGCAGCATGCCGATCAGATTCGAGGTGATTTTTAATGAGTCGTTTGACCCGTGTCAGTGAGCCGTTCCCACGGCTACTAAAAGCTCATTGTTCCCTGGTTTAAACGGGAAAGTGTTAATAGAATGATTAAGATCTGCAGGTAGAAGACAGATCCATGCAGGTTAGGGGTGGAACGGTTCACAAAATCCACGGTTCGATTCGGTTCACGGTTTCATGGTCACGGTTTTCGGTTCGGTTCGGTATATGTTGTTACACCGAAAAAAAAAAAATTAATAAAAATTATAAAAATTTATGAAAATTTTTTTTTAATGAAATTAATGAAAAAATCCCCAAAAAATGATGAATTGTAATTATTTTTAATGATCCGCGGAAACCCTGGATCATTTCCGCATGTTTTGCTGCTTTGAATTTAATAATTTCGCGCATGCTCTCTACCATCTCCAAGGGACTCAGAGCGGACGGGAGCCACAGCGGAGGCTGTAGGCTTTGCTTTGAGCAGCCGGTCTGGAGCGCAGCGGGGCGGAGCGCTGATGGAGTATGTGGGATTTCGGGGTTAGCATGACATGTTGGTCATGTTGCTGTTAGCATAAACAAAACGTGTTGCACAATGCTTGCACACTGTTGCACTTTTATCCACAACTTGCTTTCCGCCGTCATCGTAGGTCACTCTAAATGCAAAGTGGTCCCATACAGCAGACCTATAAAGTGCTGCTGGCGCGTCTTCCAACTCCTGTTCTTTCCCACTCGCCATTCCGACACAATTCTCCACAACAACTGATTTTTTCCTGCTACACCCGGCTAAGCCGCTTCGCTTCTTCTTGTTTACTACTGGTGGTTGGCTTTGGTCGCAGAACCGCCACCTTTTGCTCTGGAGTGTAAACGCTTCGCCTATGAGAAAAAGGAGCAGCGCATGAACCGAACGCAACATACGCGAATCGAAATGAGACAGTCGAACCGAACGGTTCGGACGGTTTTCATAAACTGTTCCATCCCTAATGCAGGTGGATTCTGGAGGAGCAAGCTCTTAGTGCAGTTACTGGGCGACAGTGACTTAAAGTCTGAAACCGCCATATTTTGTGGTTCCGTCATGATGACGATAAAAACGAGGATGAAAACCTTATTTCTTTTTAACAACCTTTCTCAGGTAACAGAATTCCTGCAACTGCATGCCAGATAAACCGTAGCTCCATAAATACTGGTGCTTTAAACGACACATGTGTGAAATGGTCTCTTCACTGGTTTAATAAAGAAGGGTGTTTTTATATCTAAACATCCCACACGGACCACATTTAATCATATTCTTTGAATTTATTAATGACCCAATGGAAAAAATAAAACGGAAATATAATCACCAATTGTTATAAACCTTTATTTTATTTTTTTATTTGGATGATAAATATACATTCCTATGGCGAGATCTGTATCACGATAAACGTTAAATGCACATCCCTGTTTAAATGTCTCCTGGAGTGAAAGGTCTAAAAAAGAAACAGAATCAGAAGTTTGGGGGGGGAAAAAATCATAATATTTTAGATAATATATATATTCTGTATAATCATTCCACCCTACTTTGGTTTGTAAATCACCATGGTTACCCGCTGCTGTGCTCCAGGATCCAGCTCAGACTGTGGGAAGCTCCAGCTGTATCACTCAGATGGAGGCCGCCGGTCCGAGTGGCGAGGACCTGTACATCAGCTGCACCATGCCCTCCATAGAGCTGGGCACCGTGGGAGGAGGCACCATCCTGCCGCCGCAGCAGGCCTGTCTGCAGGTATGTCTGCCTTTACTCGCTGAAAACAAGAGGAAGCTGTAATCTTCCAACATCAAAGCTTTGTTTTCCCTCCTGCTGTGACGTCACCTAAAAATCTCTGCAGATGCTCGGCGTTACGAGCCCCAAGCAGCCGGGTGAGAACGCCTGCCAGCTGGCGCGTGTCGTCTGCGCCACCGTCCTGGCAGGGGAGCTCTCTCTGATGGCCGCTCTGGCCGCCGGACATCTCGTCAAAAGTCACATGACTCACAACAGGTCGGTTTATTTACTTTTTGTTGCAAGTTAAGTCCTTTTTCCACTCCTTTCTGACGTCATGTTTCTCCCCATTAGATCTAAAACCAACCTATCAGAGATGGCTTTTCCAAAGCCTGAAACGACGGTCCCCAAACGCTGAAGCTTTTGATATGAGGTCATTAAACCGCTGAAAACATGGCCGTCATCGTCGAGCTTCGAGCTCCACCCACCTGACTGCAAATTTCTGTTACTGTTACTAATGTGCCATTTATCTGCATCTGCCATATTTAGCCTGATCAAGCAATCAACAGACTGAATCTCTGAAATGTTTGAACTGATGAAAATGATTCTGGTGCCTCTTGATAAAGGCCAAACAATGAGTTCTGGGTAATTATCGGCACGGTTTGTAAACATCAAATCAGTCTGAGTTTATCTCCCAAAAAAAAAAGCTTTTTGGAAACATCCCTGCTGATGTGAGGTGATTTGTGTCTATTTTAAACCCTGAATGTCTGTTTTACCGTCAGTGTTTCTCTGCCTGATTAAAGCGCGCTGCTGTATACTGTGTATACCGAGTAGCAGCCATGTTTGGTTCTCACCCTGATCCACTAACTAGCTGTTACTGGTGGGTCTGTTTGGAGGCAAACTATATTTATTTTTTAGTGTTTTCTGAGTATTAGATTTCTTGGGGTGGTGAATGTTACAGAATGGCTGTAGTGTCTCAGTGATTAATAGATCTGGTTCTATCGTCATCCTCAGAAGTGGCCTTATGTATTACAAGTGGAACTTGACCGTGCTTTAGATAGAATATCCAATTCAGAGAAATCTCTTACACATGTAATCTAGTCATCAAAATAAACACTACCTTTCTACTTTGTGTGATCATCTTTTCATTTTTTTTATGTTTTAGTGACTAAAGCTCATCTTTATCAGTTTAGATTTAATGTCTGCATGTTGTACACATCTAAACATGGAAATTAGTCAGAAGTATTTAATTTACAGAGAATTAAAGGATATTTATTAATTAAATTATATATATATATATATAATTAAAGAATATTCCCTACATTCTTTAGGAGGTAAACATGTTTAAACTGAATGGTTTAAAAAGTGGGAACCATTGAGCCAGTATTAAGTTTTAGAGCTGATGCTTTTTAGCTGTAATGATCGGACCGGTTTTCCTTCTTCTTCTGCAGTTCTTGGTGAGTGTCCCTGAGAGGGTTGTCCCTCTCACCTTTGTTTGGTTACCTGTTTGAGGTTTGAATTTCAGCTCCAGCTCAGTAGATGCTGTTTTTTTTCCGACACCCATTTGAAGATAATTTTCCTCTCCAGCATAAAGCTGCGTGACCTCAGTAATTAGTAATAGGAGCCAGTGTTAGAATTCAGTTTATTTATATAGCGCAATTCACATGTCAATAACAGATCATACAGTCAGATGGGTTCCAAAGTTTTCTAAGGAAAACCAGTCGAGTTTATTCGCTTGCATTTTGTCTCAGCAACCCCTTACACTGAGCATGCGTGTAGCGACAGGAAGAAACCTCCAGCAGAACCAGGCTCGGTGTGAGCGGTTTACTGCAGAGGCCCAGTGAGGTTCAAGGAGAGAGAAGAACTGGTCCATATAAGCTTTGTTAGAAAAGTTAATAGCTCTACAGGTAAAGTCCAGCTAGAAAAGAAGCAGATGGGCTCTGAGTCAGTTTTCATGTCAAAGGGATGAACGAGCACATAGTCATTCAGAGTACAAGCTGAACCCGGAGCTTATAAAGCTTAGAGCAAAAAAAACAGGCCCAACTCTATAACTGTAGGTGTTAATGACAGCTGCCCAGCTGTTATTTCCCTCTAGGATCGCAGCTAAACACAACCAGAGAAAAAGCAGAGAGAACATAAAGTTAGCCTCTGAACTAACCCTGCGGAACAAGTAAAAAGTAGAATGACAGAAAAAAAAGCAAAGTGAACTGCATGTCCTCAAGCAGTCTAAGCCTATAGCAGCATAACTATAGTGCAGGATAATTTAAGCCTCTCTAACCATGAGCTTAATCAAAAATGTTAGTTTTAAACCTTGCATTGAAAGTGTCCAGGGTCCCTGCCTCAGAAACTAATGTAAAGTAACCTAGCCTGCTTCACCATAAACTGTATTTGAGTCCCAAAAAATATATATACTGCTTTAAACAGGGCTACTGGGATGAATAAAACCTCTGACACTATGTTTCTGAAGGATTTTTGATCCAGTATAAAAGGGAATTATCAGTTTTTATCTTTGTGCCTTCTGCTTACATTTCCTACAGTTAATTTCCTGTTTGATGACAGGATGGATCACCTCGCTGATTTGACTTTCCGCTGCCGTTATTTTCGAACACACAGCTTTAAAATTATTAAGTTACGTAGATCAAGCAGGACTGTTGGTTTGCTGTTACTCTACTAGACCTACTATGAAATGATTTGGAAATAAACATGATTAATGGTTTTGGGTAACTCTTTATTTTTATGCAGAACTGTAAATAAATGAGCCAAAATTTGGAAAGAAAATAGGGGATAAACTTATTTATTTCACTTTCAAAACAGGGCAGAAGAGATGCCACATCACAGTACATTTACAGGTAGATCTCAAAGCGTTAGTATGAACAACTTTACAAAAAGTCCAAGTACATTCAGTTTGAACAAAACACAAAAAAACTTAGCTTATGCAAAAAATATTTGCTTTTAAAAAACAGATCTTAAGCCTAAAAGCAGCAAGGCCGAACTTCTCAATCGCTTCGTTCAGCAGGAACGTCTGAACTCAAAAGCTGAAGAATAAACGGCCGACGAAGCCCTAAAAACATTTAAAAGGTAGCGGAACAGCTGAGGATGTGATAGAAGAGAGGCTTTACAAAATACATGAAGGTGATGGTTAAAAATCAGTCATGTAAACAGAAATCTGTTATCTTTACATTCTTCCATAGGATAGAAAGGAAAAAATGCTACTGAAGAAAAACCAACTGCAGAACAACCTTCAACACTTCTAGAAAGAACCTATTCAAATACTTTTGGTCCAGCAGATGTCGGTGCAGACCTTTGTGTGAAAAATAACAGGAATACTGACAGGAGCAGGCAGTGGATCAACTAAAGTGACTCTGACGCATCAATAATAGAGCTTTGAAAAAAGAAAACACTCCTCAATGGGTTCATTCGTCCAAAATACTGAAAGATGAAATGTGGGTCGAATGCAGCCAAGAGGCACTTCTCCAAGAGCAACGTTTACCCCCGTCTGAAGCTACATTTCACTGTAACGCTAAGGCATCTGGGCTCAGGTCAAAGCTTTGCAAACCGTCAGCTCAAATCTTCAGGAAAAACTATTTACAATTAACGCGACATTTAAGATAGAAGCATGGTGGATGACGCTCTCGCTAATTCTGCAGCCAGCTAACATGTCGTTTCTCCTTCAAGCACCAGCGTGTCGGTGGTTTCACCAGAGAAACTAAAGCTTTTGTCATAGGGCTGCGTGTGGAACGGACGGCCCTCTGGAGACGACATGAAAACCGTCTCCATTCGTTTCTTCATATAGAGCGCACAACCTAAAAATATGAATTTATCCGCACAAAAATAGTTACTTCGATCTAAAAGCTAAGATTTTAATATTTCTTTTTTTTTTTTTACAAACTTCTTACAGACTCTCTATACATTTAAATATACCTGCCCTAAAGAAGAAGGCAGGAAGACCATTCCGCCCCTGATGGGGGAGGAGTCTTCTCTGCAGACATTTTTTTAACATATAATCCTCAAATCTCTTAAAATTCTCTGGTTTATAATTTTATGTTTAAATCATTCCGTCTTATGAACATCCACCCTGGAATTAGTGCCGTTCTTCCTTTGAGGCCAAATTTCCCCTCCACTTCGGTTCAGTTAGCTTCCTGATGTGGAGGAACATACATGACCATATCTGGGGAATTTACTGCTCGTTTAAACGTCTAACCATGTGTGATTTGGTTTTACATGCACACACACACACAAACACACTACATTTTAGCCTCAACGAATCTTTAATCAGAGGGATTGTTGTTTTGCAGATTGAGCGTCCTTCCCACCTTCTTATGCAGCTCAGGCATTAGAAGTCTTCCCTTAAAAACAAACAGAGAGGTGATTGGTTGATTTATTCTGCAGTGTGTATTTAAACAAACATTTTCTGACAGAGGGAAACTCTCCCTACCTGCTGGTCTCAGAATAAAATGGGCTTGCCAGTAGTTTTTTCTTGCACGTAGGTGGTGAAGCGCTTGAGGAACTTGGGGTACTCCCTCTTAGCTACGGCCCTGAGCACGGAGGCAGGAGCCCAGCCCCCTGGATTCACTGCAAACACACGACACACGTTAACATCTAAACTATGTCTGAAAACAAAGACCAAACAAACAGATTTAGGAACAAATCGGTCCATTTTCTAATTATGGGCTGATTTATCATCCATCTTCCATAGGTTTGCTGTTTACTCATTTTGTTTTATTTTTAAAGTATGTATTTTGTTAGGTTAAGTAAACACATGGTTTGTCTGTCACTGTTTAGTTTTCTATTATCTTTTCTAAACATTTGATTACGTCCTAGAAGCTTACAGTATGGAGGGTCTGTTTACATTCTGGTGTCACCTACAGATTTATTAAAGTTAAATTTGTTTACCTCATTATATTGAGCATTAAATATAATAATGAATGAAAAGTATGAGGTACAGAAGGAACATAATAAAGCTTAGAAATAAAAATGAATGACATTAAATAAGGAAAGTCTCAATGTTGCATTTATTTATGATTTCTTCATCAACCATCAACAAATTTGTTTATAGATGTTTGAGATCGGCCTGTTTTCCAATGTAGTCCTGTTTCTCTGACTGTGACTAACTGGAGGTGCTCTCTTCATCCGCTGATGTGGGAGTTGCCTCGGAGCTCGTCTGCCTGGCTGTGTGTGTCTGCCTTTTACAGTTGCTTTTTGTATCTCTGCTTCTGTCTCCTTGAACCCCAGTCGGCCTCGGCAGATGGCCGCTCACACTGAGCCTGGTTCTGCTGGAGGTTTCTTCCTGTTAAAAGGGAGTTTTTCCTCTCCACTGTCGCTGCAAGCATGCTTAGTGTGAGGGATTGCTTTCGAGTCAATGAGTCGATGCAATCAACTGGTTTTTCTTAGATAGAAAACTTTGAGTATGATTTGGTGAACTGTAAAGTGCCGTGAGATGACATGTGTTGTGAACTGGGGCTATAGAAATAAACGGAATTGAATTGGCATTTTTTTATTTCCTTTGCCAGCTTTCTGCTGTTAGCAGGCCTATCTAACGCTCTAACATCTACTTTGCACTAATTATCTCGGTTAGAACAGCGTTCATTAAGCTTGATAACTTTGATGGGTGAGACAAATAAAATAAATTCCTAACCAGTGGAGGCACTAAATAAATCAATAACTTTTTTTAAGCTAAAGAAATATTAGTTACATATTTAACTTAAAATACATTTTATAAATTGTGTATTTTTTCCCCCTTATTATATTGTTCTATTTTGCACATTTAAAAATATAGCTGTTTATAGAGAAAGCAAACAAACTTTGAGCACACACCGTTGGCAACATAGGTGATTTTACACAGGATGTTGTCCCTGCTGATCTCTTTGTCTCCCTCTGGTGGGCTGACCAGGGTCTGACAGATCATGGCGATGTTGATTTTGGCGCGCACACATCTGCTGCTTGTCTGAGCAAAAAAACAAACAATAGGGTTCTAGGAAGAGCAAACAGGTAGATTTTTTTTTAAAACAGAGGATCTGAGTTCTCACCTGCGCTTCATCGTGATCCACAGAGAAGTTACACACCAGCCAGGTGTCGGGATCGTTCTCGTTGTTGGCCAAAATCTTTCTCATGGCAGAAAGGTAGAGCACATCCCTCTGAGACGCAGGCCACACCCGCTGAAACACAGATCCATTCAGGATGCCGTTTGTCTACCAGCTGCAGGTCCCTACAGGAGTCACTTCTGGCTCTTACCTTGTGTGCTTGGTAGATGATTGCTGCGTTGTCTGAAAGTCTCTCCACAACATTGAAGTTTTCAATAGTAGCTGAAGAAGTAGAAGAAGAAAACGATCATTATTGGGATCCAGGAAGCAGCTGCCTGATCATGGGCTTCATTCAAACACCTACTTTCCCAGTCGTTGCGGTACGTTGTGTCCCAAAAGTAGTGGCAGACTTCATGGCCTGTGACCCCCTTCACTGAGTGGGTGGCCTTTAATGGATCCAATACGATCCCGTTTTCCTCCACCTCTCTCCGGTAAACCTGTGGAATTGGAAACCGTTTTAACCCTTCCACCAAACTTCGATTTGGCAACATGGAAATGTAGAAGCTATCCATAAAAAAAGGAAATATTTTCTTTATCTAAGCTCTTACCTTCATTTCTCCCTCTTCTACCACCAGCTGCCAATTAGCATCTCCACCGACATCCTGCAGCGAGTACGTCATGTGGTTCTGCACCATCTCCTCCACCTACAACACCAGGCTAGTGTTTACTTTTCAGATCAAAGGAGTTACATGCTGCTTTTATTTATGGGTAACACAATAAATTACTTTTTACACTTTAAAGCTGTTAGTTACAATTAAAACAAAAGATTACATTGTAAGAAAATAGGCCGATGTGAAAGTGCGCAGTAGAAACCCTTTTTTTTTTTTTTTTACATCTAAAGTAATATCACTTTCACCAAAAGATCATGTTATTAAACATTTTGCTCAACAAAATTTGTTGATTGCATCAACAAACGTACTTTTTATAATATCATATCCTTTAAAAGCAAAATCTTTTTCATTTTTTTTTTTTTTTTGCAGTTAGATATTGATGAGGTTTCATTCTATAAACAAAAATTTTACTTGATTTCTTTTCTGGTTCTGTTAAAATCAATTTGACATTTTTTAACTAAATTATTACTAAAGATATGTGGAGATTTGCAAAGCTTTATGTTAAAAACTAAAGTAGATGACAGATAAATACTAAAATAGTAAATACTGAACAAAAAAGCAACTCGTTTTTGGGGTCATGATGAGTGAATGATGCAAAACGGACAAAAACGTTTTGTAACATTTTTCTTTCCAATTACCTACGGAAGAGGATTAGGGCCACTGAAAAAAAAAAAGTTAACTAATTTTAAAATTTTATTTCAGTTTAACATGGGAAAAAAGTCAGAATTTTGACTTTAAACTCAGAATTCTGACTTTTTTCTCAGAATTCGGACTTTAATCTCAGAATTCTGACTGAATTCTGACTATAAAAAAAGTCAGAATTCTGAGAAAAAAAGTCAGAATTCTGAGAAAAAAAGTCAGAATTCTGAGAAAAAAGTCAGAATTGTAAATTTTTTCCCATACTAAACTGAAATAAAATTTAAAAATCAGTTAACTTTTTCTTCTTTTTTTTCCAGTGGCCCTAATCCTCTTCCGTAATATACGTATTACGTGCACAATAAAAACACTGCATTTAGTTGGACTCAGATTCAGAAAGTGATTCTGTGTTTCAAAACAGGACAAGTCGACAAACGGCCGATGATGCAACAATTGGAATCTATCGACTATCATGGAAAGATCAACAAAGAGAGACATGGGAGACAGAAAGATGGCGGAACTCCAACCTTATCGGAGAATCTGTGGGAACCGGAGGTGGAGTAGACGTCTCCTGGGGGAGGAGGGCTGGATCGCTCTATTTTCGTCTTCTCAGCCTGAGACTAAACCAAAAAAACCAGCATTGGGACATTGAGTTGGAATCATTGCAGGAACAGGAAGTGCAGGCTGAGCTGATAGGAAAAGCGTCAGCATCACCTGCTCTTCGATTTTATCCTGTCTGTCCAGAGCAGCTTCCACCGCATCGAAGAACTCGTCCTCGTTGATCAGACTGTTTGGACCTTCCTATATAAGAGACGAGCATTAACTCATTCATCATCATGATGGTTTCTATGCATAACGGAGGAATTTACCTCATAATCGGGACCCCCAAAGTGAGACTTCTTCTTCAAGTCATTGAGGGCCGATTTATAGCTTTCCTCTATCCTTCGTCTCTTTTCCATTTCCTACATGGAAATGAAATCACAGTTTCAGTAAAAAAGCTTGGAAAGATGCTTAATTCAGAGCTAAACAGCAGTCCAGATCTCCCAGACCTTGTCCAGTCTCTTCTGCCAGCTGTCCTCTCTCTTAACCATCAGATCAATGCAGTGGGACAGGGTGGCTAAGATCCCAGCTGTGGTGGCCTTGAATGTGATGGCCTCTCCCTTAAAGTCTATTCCATTGATTCCCTTTGTATTCAAGGACTGGAATACTGAAGAAAAAGAATAGAAAAGAAGACAATAAATGCTATGGATAACAAAGACCAGATTTGTGGTCAGAATAATTATAATCAAGCATCCAAAGTTAAAGAGAAACCAAAGAGTTCAGTGTAAATAGCTGCCATATTGGACATAATGATGATTAAAGGTTAAGAAATCATAGCTGAATGAACTGCTACTATACTAAATGACAACTAAAGATTACATGACTCATTTAGGAAACTCTCACTCCCAAAATACAAAACCATCTGTTTAAAATAAATTAGAAAGAGAGATTCTAGAGGAGCCGTCATGCTAACATACGCTCAAAACACTTTCTTTTTTATATTCAAAAATACTATTTTAAGAGTTTCATTACGATCAGAGCTGCCTACTTAGTTACATGTCTCCGAGTTAAACAACATCTACAGTGATGGTTATGTGAAATCCAGCAGGCCCGGCACAGACAGCTAGTTCGTTTGTTAGCCTGCGCTGGATGAGCTCTGATGCAGCGGCCATCTGCTGCTTTTATTTTTCTCACGTCATATAAGGAGCCTTGGCTTCTGTCAGTCCTGTTTTCATAAAAATGTTTAATTTTTACCCTTCATTTTGAGTAATTTGAAATAATCAAATGTCACTCCAAGGCCTCTGTAGTCTGTCTCCCACGCTTAAAGAGGGAAGCACCAGTCTATTGTTTGTAATTCATTTCAGAGACCACTAGATGGAGGTAAATCTGACACACTGTCCCTTTAAGATGTCGACTCAGAGTGAAAGTCTCTGTTTGAGGCTGTAGACTGAGAGGCGGGCGGAGTGCATTATTAGGAAGGCTGTGAAAACACGTCCAAGGTCGGTGCGAGCGGTTGGTGCGAAGCGGAGAAAAGGCGGTTGACATAAACTGGTTTGTGACTGGATCGGGATGTCAACTAAGTCAGATGGGGGTGGTGAGGATGATATGGATTTTGATGAGTGGACACCGGTAGGAAGAGGAAGAGGTAGAGGGAAGGCGAAGGTTCTGAAAGAGGATAGAGTAATTGGTAGCCAGAACAGTAAACGAACTTTGGAAGAGTACAGCTCTGATGAAGAAAACAGATCAGTCAGGAAGAAAATAACAAACGAAGAATTTAAGGTAATTCCTAAATTCAGGAACGAAGATATAAATGTTAACCTAAGCCCGATTCAAGTTTCAAGGGAAATAAAAAAGAAACTAGGGGAGGTGGAATTTGTTAAAACATTACGAGATGGAAACATGTTGATAAAATGCAAATCTGAAGAACAAAAGAATAAATGCATGCAGATTGACAACATTTGCAAAAAAGTTGTTAGTGAGAAACTAATCGTTGGAGAAAATAGAGTATCACATGGTGTTATCACTGGTATTCCGCTGAAGGAGGATTTAGAAAGACTCAAAAAGGATATACAGGGGGGAGAAGTTAGGAGATTGAAAAGATTGCAAAAGCATGTAAATGGAGAAAAAATAGAGAGCCTAACGATTCTTTTGGAGTTTCAAGGAGAAGTCCTTCCTGATGAGATTAAAATTGGATTCATGAGTTTTTCTGTAAGACCATATGTCCCTCCCCCTTTGCGCTGTTTTAAATGCCAAAGGTATGGTCATATCGCAGCAGTATGTAAAGGGAAACAAAGATGTGCCAGATGTGGAGGAGATCATCGATATGATGAATGCGGAGTGGATGTACAAATGAAATGCTGTAACTGTGGGGGTCAGCATAATGTAGCACATGGAGGTTGTGAGGCAAGGAAAAGGGCAGCAGAAATTCAACAGCTGAGAACAATTAAAAACATCACTTATGCAGAGGCAGCAAAAAGTGTTCAAGAGAAAAGAACGGTTCAGAAAAGTCAACAAGTAATGTCTAGCACAAGTGCTGACCCCAGCCAAACTTCAAAATCTGGAATGGAGATCACAATGGATAAATTAATATTATTCATGGCATATGTAATCAACTGCACTGATCAAGTAAAACAGAAAACAGAAAAAATTAAAATTATAGTGAAAGGTGCAGAAAATTTTTTGGCCGTGAAGGATTTATCTTGGGAACTAATAAATAAAAGGCTTGAAATGGATGGAAAACAAGGCGGAGGAAAAATTCAATGATTATCTTACAATGGAATGCAAGAAGTCTAATAGCAAATGGTCAAGAATTGAAAGGATATGTAAACTGTTTGAAAATTAAACCAGATATTATTTGTGTTCAGGAAACATGGCTTAGACCAGAACTAGATTTTGTGATTTCGGGATATGATAGCATTAGAAGGGATAGGGAGAAAGAAAGTGGAGGAGGTTGTATAATATTTGTTAAGCAAGGGATTCAGTATAGGTTTGTAGATAAAGGATCATCTTTAGAATGGGTATCTGTGGAAATTTGGATTAACAAAGAAAATATTAGGATAATAAACTTTTATAATCCCTGTAAAAAACTTAGTTTGGATGAAATAGAGGAAATGTTTAAAAATCTAGGAAAAAGTCTAATCTGTTGAGGAGATTTTAATGCTTTTAGCACTGTATGGGGTCATAAAAATGATGAAAACGGAGAAGTGGTAGAACAAATAATGGAAAAGAAACAATTGGTCTGTATTAATAATGGAGAAGGGACAAGAATTGATATTAGAAATGGAAATGAATCAGCGCTAGATCTAACTCTAGTATCAGCGAATTTTGCTGGGATTAGTAATTGGAAAGTTTTAAAAGAATCAACATTAGGAAGTGATCATTATCCTATTGTTATTAAATCGGTTTAGAAATAGAGAAAGTTGTTAATAGAAATATAGAAAAATTGAATTTTAAAAATGTTGATTGGGAAAAATATAAAATAATAAGTGATGAAAAAAATGCTAAAGGTTAATTTAAATTTGGATATAGATAGTGTAAATTCTTCTATCTGCGAAGCTATTTTAGGCGCGGCCCGAGGAACGATTTAAAAGAAAAAAGGAAATTATAAGAGAAAAATAGTACCATGGTGGACAAAGGAATGTGATTTGGCAATTAAATCTAGAAATAAAGCTTTTAGATTGTTAAAGAGAAATCAGAATTTTGAGAATTTTTTTGGCATATAAAAAGTCACAAGCTTTGGTTAAAAGAACAGTTAAAAGTGCTAAAAAGGTTTATTGGGGAAATTTCTGTAATTCAATAGGAAGGGAAACAAATATTTCAAAAATCTGGGGAATGATTAAAAGAATGAATGGAATTAGAAGGGAATATAGTTATCCAGTTCTTAAGAATGGAGATGAAATGGCTCTAAATGAGGAGGAGAAGGCAAATATGCTGGGTAGGAAATTTGTTGAAATACATAGTAGCAATAACTTAAATATAGAAGAAATAAGGAAAAGAGCTTCTATTATTAAAGAAAATAGTAATCTATTAGAAGTAGATACAGAATTTAATGATCTATTGAATAATTCCTTTTCATTATTTGAATTGAACAACTCTTTAAGGAAAACAAAAAATTCTTCTCCAGGAAAAGATAATATCTCTTATATTATGATTAAAAAACTTAGTAATTCATCTAAAAAGATATTATTAGATTTCTTTAATAAGATATGGGAAGAGGGTTATTTACCTGTGGCATGGAAGGAAGCAATTATATTTCAAATTTTAAAGCCAGGGAAAGAGAAGTCAAATCCTACAAGTTATAGGCCCATTGCTTTGACATCACATGTATGCAAAATAATGGAAAGAATGATAAATGAAAGGCTGAGTTATTTTGTGGAGAAGAAGGGGTTTTTGTCAAAATTTCAGAGTAGATTCAGAAAAGGTAGAAGTACTATGGACCCTGTTTTGTGTCTAGAACATGAAATCAGAAAAGGGCAAGTTAATAAGGAGAGTGTGGTGGCTGTTTTCTTCGATATAGAGAAAGCCTATGATATGATGTGGAAAGAAGGTTTTTTAATTAAATTAAGAAAAATGGGAGTCAGAGGATCAATGTTTAATTGGATAAAAGATTTCTTACATAATAGATCTATACAAGTAAGAATAGGTCAACAATTGTCAGAAAAATATTTTGTTGAAAACGGAACACCTCAAGGAAGTATTGTGAGTCCTTTGTTTTTCTCTATTATGATTAATGATATGTTTGATAAGTTAGAGAGTGGGATGGGTTGTTCATTATTTGCTGATGATGGAGCAATCTGGAAGAGAGGTAAGAACTTGAAATTCATAGTTAAGAAATTACAAGAAGCAATTTATAGTATCGAAGAGTGGTCATATAATTGGGGTTTTAAAATTTCAATAGATAAGACAAAGACTTTATTTTTCACTAGGAAGAAAGTATCTAGTGATTTAAAATTATATTTGTATAAACATGATTTAGAAAGAGTAAAGGAGTTTAAGTTTTTGGGTTTGTGGAAGGATGGAAAACTGACCTGGAGTAGTCATATTCAAAGAGTAGTGGATAAGTGTAAGAGAGTTTTAAATGTTATGAGGTGTTTGGTGGGGAGAGAGTGGGGCGCTGAGAGGAAAGCGTTAAAATCAATTTATACGGGTTTAATAAGATCTGTATTAGATTACGGTAGCCTGGCATTTGGATCAGCATCAGAAACACTTCTTAAAAAATTAGATATTATTCAGTTTCAGGCCTTGAGGTTTTGTACAGGAGCCATCAGAACAACTCCAATCTCAGCTTTGTTAGTTGAAATGGGGGAAATACCACTTTATGCTGATGAAGGTTCTCAGTCATCCAGGTCATAGTCATTCCGTAAAAATTCAAAAAATATCCACTGGACTTGGTTTCCAAGATTTGAAGACAGTTCGCCACCTCTCCAGGAAGCTTTCTCAATTCAAATGTCTGGATCCGCAGTCAGTTTGAGTCTTATATGGACAAGGCCTTGTATTGCTTGGAAACATGCAAATGGTAACCGATGAATGGGTCGTTTAGTTCCATCGTTAGCCTGTAATATCTGAACCTGTCTATCATTCTAGGGGTCGGTCTTAAAGGGGGGATTGCCATTAAGGGGGGGGGGGGGGGGGGGGTTGTCTCCTGTAATACCTGAAACCTGTCTATGATTGTTAAGGGTCGGTCGTTAAGGAGGTATTGTTCACCGGCTGGAGCGGGTAGGTCCCTCGTTCCTCTGTGATGGGGTGGGGGGTTTGGTGATATCTGGAAGGGATCATGTCTATGATTGAATTGTATGTTTTTGGAAGCTGGAATCTGAGTCCACCCCCTCTGTTTAAAGTTGTTTTTTCTCTCTTAACACAGATGGCTTCCTTTTTTAGAGGGGCGTGAAGGAAGCCATCTATGTTAAGAGACATCCATCAGGAAATTGTGAATTTTGTTTTGAAGAAGAGACAGTAGAACATGTTTTGTTGTTATGTCCAAAGTACTCTGAGGAGAGAAAGAAATTGGAATATCGACTTAGACTAAAGAATAAGTTACAGTTAAAAATATCAGATATGTTGGGATATTGCTCCTCTTCTGAATATTTACGTTATTTAATAAGCTTTCTTAAGAAAACTAAACTGATAGAAAGGATTTAGTTTTTTGTTTTTGTTTTTTTTTAAGTTGCGTCCTGATCCACACTCCTTACCAGTAGGTGGCGGTAATGCACACCAATAAGTTGCTTGTCAACCGCCATTAAAACAAGAAACAACAACAACAAGTCTCTGTTTGACTGTTTGGCTAGCTGCCATGTTAGTCTTGTAAAAAGCAGCTGTCCTGATGAGTCATTGGTTTGGGAATAAACCTGCAGACTCACAGGAGCATACTGACCAGCAACCAGAGAAGTTAGTGGCAAAGTAAACAGCTGTTTGAAACAGAGTAAAAACATTCATTTAGACAGAATCTGCTTAAATCTGAGGCTTGGATTAATTTACTCCATGAAAACTGGATTTATTTCACCCACACTGAGCAGTTTAGCTCAACTCCAAGACTCTGAAGAGGCTAAGCTATAGGTAGCTCCACACATCCATCTTTGGTCAAACTAAAACAGTCACAAAATAACAGCCTTCTAACTGTGCTTTTATGTTTAATCTGTCATTAAAACAGAACAACTGAATAAAATTTTGATGCAGAGGGTTTACTCACATTTCTCTTTGCTTCCATTGTTGTTGTGTAGAAACTCTCCGTCTGTGCGGGTGTTGGGAAAGTCGTCTTCATCGTCTTCTACAACTGAAAAAAAAGAACGAAGGGTTCAGCGTGGAGGTAAAAAACACCAAAAGGTGTAATTACTACATGGCAGTCTTTCTTTTAAAAGCTTCCTTAAGGTCAGCGTCTCTAGACAGGGTCCTGCCTAGTGACTGAGGAGCACAGAAGATCAACAGATCCCAACATGACAATGGTCTGGTTTCATCCTCCGAGTGCAGCGAGTTGGAGAAGGAAGACAGGGAGGGAGGTCAGCAGAACAAAAGCAGGGTTTCATTCACTGTGTTGCTACAAGTGCAAAGCCAGCCAAGATGCAGAAAGGAGGTTTCTGGTATCACTGCTGTCTGAGTCACACAACACTCTTTTCAAGATTTATCGCATGTTTGCTTCCTGTAAATAATAAATACCTTCACAGGTTCTAAAGCTAAGGAACAACAACTCTTCACCTTGACTTCTGGACTTAATTAGAAGCAACTTGAGAAAACATGTTCAATTAAAAGTTTAGCCAACAAACTCTTAGATTATCGTCTAGTTTTCATCTAACAGTCAACAAACAGTTAATAGATAATGGAGAAAGATTCTGTTAAAATATTTGCTGTTATCAATACTTCTATTATTATTAGATAGTCTGATGCAGATGTTTGAAAGCTGACACTGATAACGAATATTTGGACATCGGTCTAACTGATTCCCGATATGTGCTGCCAATATTTTTAAGAGCGTATTCTATAGGTTGATGCTGCTTATTTTTCCTCCATTTACATAATAAAAATGAAACCATCACAATTTTAATAACAAATGTCTAAACAAAAGTCTACATTCATATAAAAAATGGATATTTAATTACAAGTCAATTAAAACATTAACGATGGATTATTGTCGCAAGCAATGAATCTATTTTATGAACAAAAATGAAACACTTTTTTAATTTTTTTTTTTAATTGAAATTTGATAATAAAAAGAAAAAGCAATCTAGAAATTCTAAAAAACATCTTAATCCAAAAAAATAACTTTGTTTTTTGAGATTTTCTTATTTGGAATTATTGTCTTTTTCCAATATATGTTTCATATTTATTTTTTTTATTTCATTTTTTTAAAACATATCCTTAGAGATTTTATATTTCACATTTATTATGTAGTTTTCAATTTTTTTAATGATTTTATATTTACATTTTTGTTCCTTCAAATATCTGTTTTTCAGATGGAGTTTTCACAGATCATATTCTCTTCACTTGAAACCCGATACGAACGCTCGCTGTTGACCAATAAAAATGTTGCTAACATCCAGCAGGCCAACAGAGATTCATCTTCAGGCCCGCCTCCAGAAGTGAATTCATAAAGAACACAATTTGAAAAGAATGTAATTCATAAAACTCAATCTGTAAAAGGAAAAAAAAAAATCAAAAATCTGCAAAAAACATTGAAAACTATTTGAAAAGGTTTTTTTAAAAACATAAACCAATGCATCGGTGTATCTTTATCGTTGTTTAAAGTCAAAAATTTGTTTTAGCAGATTTAAAATCATTTGGAATCTCAACTTAAACTTGATTTAACTGATAAAAAACATAAAAGCATTTGAACATAGATATTTTCTAAAATAAAAGAATTAGTAAATGTTAAGAAAAAAAAAAATGAAAGAAATGTAGACTAATACTTTCCTAACCTTTTATTTAAAAAAAAGTGTAATTCTTTGAATCTAGGTTTACTGGAGGAGTTTACCTTACTCACTGAGCGGCACAGCTATAAACATTTAAATGCTAGGAGAAGAATACTCTTTCTACTTACTTTTGTCTCTCTGCAGCTCATCCTTGGAAACATCAGCACAGCTATCAAAGTACTTCTGAAGCGTGTCCACCTGTCTGCACAAGATGTCTCGGAACGTCTCCATCTCCGCCAGCTTCTCACGTAGACTGTGACCCTTCTGAAAGGTTAAAAGGGAGAAAAGCCAGAGGTTATTTGTTCATTCTTTTCGTAGCTCTATACAGGCTTTTCAGTTTGAATGCAGGAATAAACCAGCTCAGTTTTTCTAAAGAGTCTGCAAATAGTGGGAATGCACACAGAATGACCCCTTTCCAAACTTCACGCTGTGTCATCTATTCTGATAGTAAACTAGTTAGGGTCACAATGATTCATGCAATTACTGGGAAAACGTTTGATTTTTGAGTTTTTCATTAGATTAATTCACTGTAAAGATCCCCGCAACTGAAATGGAGGGTGGGTCATCTCAGCTCTTTCTCACCAACAACGCCCATTCCAAATCCTGACCAATCACAAAGCAGCTATAGAACAAGCAGCAAGAAGCCTCAAGACAGAAAATGACCTCAGCTGTGATAGAAAGGAAAAAGCTCTGATAGAGCATGTAACAAGCTGGAGGCCTGTTACTGGCCTCAGAACAGAGTTACTCACCTTGAAGGAAGACGTGGAGGTGGCAGAGTAGCCACTAGCGGCTGACGTGAGAGAAAGCATGGAGCCATGTCTCGGCAAACTGGACTCTGAGCCGTATCCAGAATCAGCCTGAGGAAAAGCAGACGGGCGTCAAACACAGAAATGATGAACATGAAAACAAAGAAATTCTGATTATATAATTTAAATTCACATTTTTAGAGCTCAAATTTAAGTAAAGACGTTTACGTCTCAAGTAAAGTAAGAGACCATTGTTCAGGTAACAGATTTAAACCACATTTCTAAATTAATTTCCATTTAGAATACAAAAATATAGAATTAACTATTGAATTGTAACCAAAAAAAAAGACAAGGCTAATCAAAGATATCACATAAAATAATCCCTGATCACAGGTGAACAACTGCTCCAGCTTCCCTGTAAAGCCCTGCAATTAGCCTCCCTGTTATACAGGTGCTGGTCATAAAATTAGAATATCATGAAAAAGTAGATTGATTTCAGTAATTCCATTTAAAAAGTGAAACTTGTATATTATATTCATACATTACATACAAACTCATATATTTCAGATGTTTATTTTGTTTAATTCTGATGATTACAAATGACAACAAATGAAAATCTCAAATTCATCATATCAGAAAATTAGAATATTGTGAAAAGGTTCAAAATTGATGGCCCCTGGTGCCACACTCTAATCAGCTAATTAACTCAAACCACCTGCAAAAGCCTTTAAATGGTCTTTCAGTCTAGTTCTATAGGCTACACAATCATGGGGAAGACTGCTGACTTGACAGTTGTCCAAAAGACGACCATCGACACCTTGCACAAGGAGGGCAAGACACAAAAGGTCATCGCTAAAGAGGCTGGCTGTTCACAGAGCTCAGTGTCCAAGCACATTAATAGAGAGGCGAAGGGAAGGAAAAGATGTGGTCGAAAAAAGTGTACAAGCAAGAGAGATAACCGCACCCTGGAGAGGATTGTGAAACAAAACCCATTCAAAAATGTGGGGGAGATTCACAAAGAGTGGACTGCAGCTGGAGTGAGTGCTTCAAGAACCACCACACACAGACGTATGAAAGACATGGGTTTCTGCTGTCGCATTCCTTGTGTCAAGCCACTCTTGAACCACAGACAGCGTCAGAAGCGTCTTGCCTGGGCTGCTGGTGAGTGGTCCAAAGTCATGTTCTCTGATGAAAGTAAATTTTGCATTTCCTTTGGAAATCAAGGTCCCAGAGTCTGGAGGAAAAGAAGAGAGGCACTTCATCCACGTTGCTTGAAGTCCAGTGTAAAGTTTCCACAGTCAGTGATGGTTTGGGGTGCCATGTCATCTGCTGGTGTTGGTCCATTGTGTTTTCTGAGGTCCAGGGTCAACGCAGCCACATACCAGGAAGTTTTAGAGCACTTCATGCTTCCTGCAGCTGACCAACTTTTTGGAGATGCAGATTTCATTTTCCAACAGGACTTGGCACCTGCACACAGTGCCAAAGCTACCAGTACCTGGTTGAAGGACCATGGTATCCCTGTTCTTAATTGGCCAGCAAACTCTCCTGACCTTAACCCCATAGAAAATCTATGGGGTATTGTGAAGAAGAAGATGCAATACACCAGACCCAACAATTCAGAAGAGCTAAAAGCCACTATTAGAGCAACCTGGGCTATCATAACACCTGAGCAGTGCCACAGACTGATCGACTCCATGCCACGCCGCATTGCTGCAGTAATACAGGCCAAAGGAGGCCCAACTAAATACTGAGTGCTGTACATGCTCATACTTTTCATGTTCATACTTTTCAGTTGGCCAACATTTCTATAAATCCTTTGTTTTTATTGGTCTTCAGTAATATTCTAATTTTCTGATATGATGAATTTGAGATTTTCATTTGTTTTCATTTGTAATCATCAAAATTAAACAAAATAAACATCTGAAATATATGAGTTTGTATGTAATGTATGAATATAATATACAAGTTTCACTTTTTAAATGGAATTACTGAAATCAATCTACTTTTTCATGATATTCTAATTTTATGACCAGCACCTGTATAAGAGCCAGGCTTTCACATCAGCAGCCCTCTGACAGAGAGGAAAGGCTCAGCTACACACAGCCTCTTAGAGAGACTCTTACAACTTCTGCCACCAGGGGGCATAATATGAAAACACACCAGACCGGGATTGAAAGCAGACAGAAGTAACTATCGGTCAATGACCAAACGTAGCACTGCCAGTGCTCACATGGATGTCAGTCAGAGCCACTCGGCCTAATCTGCCACTACACAGAAGCTGATTAATGCATGCATGGAGAATCCCTCAACTATTTAACAGGAAAAATAGAAAATAACCAACAATGCATGACTAAAAATAACATTCATCACATGCGCATCAAACTGCAGTAACACATGCAAACATGCATTAGACGCATTTTTAACACAAATTTTGAACGTTTTAAAAGAACAATCACATTTTAGATAATGATAACCTTTAAAAGATAAGATAATTACTTTTTTTTTTAATCAGGCCTATATAAGGAATATAGAAATATGCTCTTTATAACTAATCAAAAAACATGATTATCATAAAAAAGGAAATATAAAGGAATGAATTTTTTTGCAAAATATCATTTTCAGGTGTTTCATAACTGATCTATAATTAAATGCTGATCTGATTATTCTTGTCTCTAGGGAACAAGTATTATTTCCTGTTTAGCAGGTCTTTCTGATGTTTTGTTTTGACAGATCAAGTGTTTTGTGTCTCCCTGGCAACCCTGGCTCCTGTGAGTAATGGTGGCTGAAAAGTGAAAAGGGTCTCGCTGGAGAGAAGAGTTTTCAGTGGTGACTCATGATGGCTGAACTGAATGTGCAGAGGATTCTCTGCCGCTGATGAGTCACTGCTGCTAGAAAGGGATTTCCCCAAACCAAGGACCGTATCTGAGCTGCATGATTTCCACTAATGTTTGGATTGTTGGTACGAAATAATGAGCAGTGCCTGAAAGACATTCCTTTCGAGCTGTTTAATTGTGTTATAATAATTGATTTTCAACAAATAAAGATCTACAAATCATGCTGTTTATGCATCTCTCATCCAAATGGGGAAAGAAAATGGACTAAATACCCATCCATCCATGTCGAACGACAAACAAAGCAAGGAGAGCATTAATAGGATGGAAGACCTAACTGTTCCAGGAACAGCAGTGTGAATACATGCCAAGATAAACAGCCTAGAGATCTTTATAACGGAGGAGCAGCTGCAGGGTTCCAGAGCTCAGGTGGAAGAAGATGCCAACACAACCACTGATGCTTTAGAAACATGTTCACTAACTCTTCCTTTATGGAAGAGTTAGTGAAAAGAACACGAATCCTGGAAGAGCAGGGGACAAAATAAATGGGGAAAAAGTCCTCTGTTGAGAAGTTTTAGTAACTAAAACTTCACATCACACTGATCACACGATCCCGCTGCCAGTTCTGTTATCTCTACGCCTGCTGAAGACACAGACGTCCATCCCCGTGAACATTGGGACAGAACTCAATGGGAAAGTAATAAAGAATAAATGATTCTTATTTCAATCGTTGCGTATATTAGCTGCAACGTATGAATCACGATGCTATGACAAAAAAAATTTGATTGAAAGATATATGATTGATATATGATTGGCCGAATTTAGGTGTTCAGGCTAATGTATAACTAACTGGCCTGCATAAGATAAATAAAACAACACAGATTTTAAGATATGATTTCTTTTTTAAATAGAAATGTTCTAAATTTTGGGACAATATCATCTGATAAGGGTTACATTTATATACATGTTTAAGCCAGAATGATTTGACAATTAAAGACTTTAAGAGAACTGCTGTCAGTTCAGGACACTAATTTAGCTCTTAGAAAAGGAGAGAAATGAAGAATACTGTTGAAAGAGAGTCAAGAAAGCTCCCATCTTCAACCTGATACCATCCAAGTTGAAATAAACGTGTTAGGAAACACATGTAGGTCAGATTAAACTAAACGCTGCTCATCAACTAAGCTGGCTGGTGTTAATGGGACGATAGATGGAGCTAAAAACAGGGAATTCAGGAGATCTATAGGGTCTATTTTGTACCATTATTGTTGCACGCAAAGAACATTCTGTAAATAGAAATAAAAAAAAATTAAAAAAAACATGCAATCCAGAAACTTAATTTTGAAATAATTCTTAATCCAAAAACGCATTTAGAGTAACTACAATTTTATCTTGGGTTTTATTTTTTCAAAGATTTTTTTTCTTTTCACAATTTATTTTTCTATTTTTTCTTTCTGATTGAGTTTTCAGAAGCACATTCTTTTCACTTCAACCCTGATACCAACGCTTGCTCTTGACCAAAAGAAATGCGTCTTCACTCCTGATTCCAGGGGAAAGTTCGCCCCCAAAAGTGAAGAGAATGTGATCTGGAAAATGCTTATGTGAAAAGAATACCTCGAACACCTATAACTCGATCTTAAAAAGAAAAAGAATTGAAAATATAAAACATAAAAAAATATATATAAACGTGCATATAAAGTACAATTTGCAAAACGGCCAGTTACTCTAAAAACTTTTTTTATTAAGAAGAAAATATCTTTACTGGCAAAAATAATGGAACAAAATTCACTCAATAGAGAAACCACTGGAGGAGGCAAAAGTCTTGTATTCTACAGTCAAAGTTGTGATAAAGCGGTTCAGATGAACACATGTCCATGTATTAGAAGGAGAAAATCCAGAATCCCTTTGAGGATCCATGATCTGAACATTAATGTCCACTGATGCTTGCAGACAGATCTGACTGAGCTCGGATCTTTTCCCAAAGATGTGCAAAGCTTTTAGGGACAAACCCCGAAAGACTTTCTACTGTAACTGTTGTAATGACTCTTTTTTCATATTTAAAAAAAACAGCTTTAAACCATTTGCTTTCCTTTCACATAACTGAATGAATACTTAGGTAGGTGTCAGAAAAGATAAAGATATAATATGTTAGTTAGTATAAAAGGGTTGGTTATGGGGTTTTTGACAGTAGTTTTTCCACAATAGGAACCAGAAATGGCTCCTCCCTCCCTCTGCTCTTTACAAGCTTTTCATCTTTCACACTAACAATGATCCTTCAGAGCATTAATGTGTAAAATCATGCTGATTGTGGGTTTCAGTCTGTTCCAGTCCAAACTGCAGGGTTCACCTGGTCAATCCTAACACATGCATATGCACTTGCTGCTTTGTTATTAGGAAAACATGCTCTAAGTGTTTGGTGCTTAAGACTCCTAGAGAACCCCCCAACAAACAAACCAGTGATGGAGGGATGATTACTGCTCCCTGGATTCCTCCCTTCTGTCTCCTCCCTTCTCTGATACTCTAACAGAAAAACACACACACCACACGATGAACACCATATTTATGAATCCAAACATGGTTGAGAGGATACTGATTAGCTCTGAACGTGACTGGGTTCTGGTGTCTTTTCAGACCATCATCTGCTGTGCGGGACTCACCCTGTGCAGCTCGATGAACTCGATCCATCTGTTTCTGCGCTCTGGGTCTTGGGCACGCAGGTACCACACGCTGTCGTTTACGCTGATATCCAGCCGGCACTCATCAAACTCATGTGGCTAGAAGAGGCACAAATCAAAAAAGAGAACAAAAAAAAAAAAAACAGTTACTGAGTCATTTAGTTCGATTTACATGGATGTTTGTCATTACAGCATGAAGTACTTTATCCAGCTGTTATGCATACTTAAAATGTTTTTAATGAATGACGTGACTTTCTGCAGAAATGTTGGCCTCTCTCATTCTAAACGGAAGGTTTTTGGTAGTATATACAAAATCTAAGAAAGTGAAACATATGAAATATGTCTGCTTGGTTTATGTCAAACTGATACAAACTGCACAAATGCTAAAAAGAAGAACAGCTCATATCAAGGCTGGACATGGATTGAAATATCAAGAATCGATCATTTTCCATCTGATCTTGACAAATCTCAAACAGATTACTGATATTCAAATCATATTTTTTTTTTTTTTAGCTGTAACCTAAATTACTTGAGTTTGTGGCTATGCAACCAACTGATACTAGTATTATTTACTAGTAAGATTCAACAGCACATTAAAAAGGTAAAAGGTAGCTAATGGAGGATATAAGTGCAACGGAGTATTATGGCCAGGCTAGAGATTTTATTTTTCTTCTAATTTGAGAGTAAAGTCGTAAGATTACGAGAATAAAGTCGCAATGAGAATAGTCATAATTTTACAACTTTATTCTCATAATTTTATGACTATTTTCGTTGCAACTTTATTCTCGTAATTTTACAACTTTATTCTCATAATTTTATGAGATAAAGTCGCAACGAGAAAAGTCATAAAATTATGAGAATAAAGTCGTAAAATTACGAGAATAAAGTCGCAAAGAGAATAGTCATAAAATTATGAGAATAAAGTCGTACAATTACGAGAATAAAGTCGCAACGAGAATAGTCATAAAATTATGAGAATAAAGTCGTACAATTACGAGAATAAAGTCGCAACGAGAATAGTCATAAAATTATGAGAATAAAGTCGTACAATTACGAGAATAAAGTCGCAACGAGAATAGTCATAAAATTATGAGAATAAAGTCGTAAAATTACGAGAATAAAGTCGCAACGAGAATAGTCATAAAATTATGAGAATAAAGTCATAAAATTACAAGAATAAAGTCGCAACGAGAATAGTCATAAAATTACGAGAATAAAGTCCTTAGATTACATGAAACAAGTTGTATTTTATGACAACTCTTACAAGAAGCACTTTCTTCTCTAAAATGAGGAATGTCGTTCATTGTGTGAAGTTAAACTTTGGCTCTGGTTTGACAAATAAGGAAATCTTTTAGCACCAGCATCAAATTGGGCAGGATGTCAAAGTGGACTCAGGCTGCTGTTTGGTGGAGCTGGTCAGAGCTCGAAGCTTTCTTTCTGAAACAGGTTGTTGTATGATGACTTCATTCTCTTAATATTACAGCATTATTCTCTTAATGTTATGACTCCGTCGTATATAAGGACAATGAAAGATGCTTTTTTTTTATCCATCTTTGGTTATATGAATTGATCTCAGGAATTAAGGAGAAAGGATTTTTATTTTTAACAGCTCTAGTTCATATTACTCATATTCTAAGGTATCTGCATGAGCTACCTGTAATATTTCATGACTAGCTGTTTTTAAACTGGTCTTAGTGAGGATGGTTTAGTGGTGCAAGCCATCCACATCCCCCAGGGATGAGTCACTCTATGTCATGCTTCAGTCCTGATCTGTGGATCAGTCATGCTGAAGAGCAGAAGGCAGCAGAGAGCATTGATTTTGACTTATGGCCAACTTATATATAGATCATTATGCCTCTAGTTTCTTCTTAGACTTAAACAAACTTTATTGTCATTTTGTATACCTATAGTGTATACAAAACCAAATTTCAATGCATACTTTTCAACAGTGAATGAGCAGCTTACAATGGTGAAATGAACAGTACCACTTATAAAGTGCAGCAGTGGTCAGAATATAAACAGTGTAGGAGAAAAGGAAAAACAGTTTAAAGTCATGGTGCAAAAGGCATTGATATGGAAAGGTTCAGTGCAGTCCAAATAAGTACATGTGGTGAAAAATGCAGTAGAAACATTGAGTTGTGTTCTACTTAAAGGGATTATGAAAAAAAAAAATCAGCCATGTAGTGCAAATATGATGTTTACAAGTGTGTTTTACATTTTTACTTGATCCATATTGAATTTTGTTATTCACTAATTTTACACATTTTATCCATTTTCATGGGTTTTGAGAACCTAACTTCCGCACACAGTTAGGACTAAGAAATACTTAAGTGTCTCGTCATCATCATCATCATCATCACAACTGTTGTCATCTGCTTCCACCCAACCAACTTCATGTTTTTGTACACTTTGTTTTGCCTTTTCTCTCCCTCCGATGCTTATCCCGATTTAACTCGGTATTTTCCTGAAATGTTGTCGTTTGTTCCCATTGTCTCCTTTTGTAAAGAACTTTGTGTTACCCTTGTGCTCTCAAAATAAAGACTTGCTGATTTATCTACTGACTGATAAAAACAACAAAGAGCCTTGTCCGTTTTTTTTATATGTTTTCAGAGAAACAGGAATGATAAAACTGTGCTGAAATGCATCACACCCATCCTTCTGTTTGCTGCAGACTAACTTCCCCCTCCAAAAAACAAAAAAGCACACTTTCACCTTTCGCCAGCTCTAGCATTTTATTGAGTAAAGAGCTTCACTTTTCTGTGCGTTCAGCTCAATTGGTGATGTTTGTTTTCGATTGGCCCAAAATTTATTTTCAGGCTACAGAACAATTACAGGAGCAACTCCTTTTTTTCCCTCCATACTCAGGAGATCAGAGAACTGATACTAACTGCTACCTAAAGGTCACACTGCAAAAACTAAACTAAAAAAAGTAAAACTTTCCGCTTGATTTTAGCAGGTCAATAAGATTATATGGAAAAAGAGTGTATTTTTAACCTTTAAAATAAGAGATGTAGATATTATGAACTTGAAATAAGATAATGGATTTGTTTTTACTTATTTTAAGCATACACATCTTATTCCATCGGCAAATTGCTCTGCTTACCTGCTTAAATCAAGGGAAAATCTACTTATTTCAAGAAAAAATGACTTTGGTTTCAAAGCAAAATTGCTAATCTCCACATTGTCTATAATGCATTGAGCAACAATCAATGTTTCTCACAAAGCTTTAACTGGAAGCACAAAAATCATCCAAACACTCAGAGGTGGGAATGGAAAGATTCCTAGGAAAGCTTATCTGTGAATCTTACAGTGCAGAGCACATTTTCTTTCTGTGCACCCGTTTGAGAACTCAGATGTAGTTGAGAGGATAGGAGAGCATTTATGCATTCAGCATTTAAAAAATGAAAAAATAAAAACCAGGGATGTCTGAAAGGACACTTTAACAGATATCCTCAAGGTTAAACTGCTCTCTAGGTCAGAGGAAAGCAGCAGAACAAGCTGCTATATGAGTGAAACAAGGACAAAGAAACTGGAGATAAAAACAGTAATAAAATAAAAATAAATACTATAGCAAAATGAAGAGAGAAAATTTTTTTTATAGCTGGACAAAAAAAGTCCTTTATACACAACTGGAATCTATGCGTCACAAACAGCCTACGAACTGCAGCAATAGAACTATTCACTGGCAAAAATCCCATCCCACCAACAGAAAACTGAACGTTTACAGCATCTAGATTTTCAGAACAATTAGTTAAAGCCGGAGTCAAAGCCATATTAACAAGGTTTATAAATATGCATTTATAAACCAGCACTGAACACTTCTGTTCATCCGCAGCCATTAAAAAAGCATTGTAGACTTTCACTAAAGCAGCCTCTGTAGAGCACTGCTTTAGAAAGCTAGAACTAAAAGAATCGGAAACCTGTAACTAAAGGAGTTGAAACATCTTTTTCTATTATTTTAGAAAGAAAAGGTGGCTTTCATATAGGGCCAAAATTTGAAATCAGACCAGCATCAAGGTTAATAAAGTGAGGTTTTATTTAATTGTTAAGCCCAGGACACTCAGAACACTAGCTGCTTCCTAAAAAGTTTTTAAAAAGTTAAAGAAAACAAACCACTGGACCTTGTTTTTCAAGCTTGAAGACATTTCGCTTCCCATCCGGGAAGCTTTTTAAAATCAAAATGTCTGAATTAGGGTTGTGTTCCAAGTTTTATAGAGTAGCCTAACAAATACCTTTTTATGGCTAAGAAAATTGCACTGTATTGAAGCCATTTTGTTTAGCTATTCTATAGAAGAGTAAAATGGAACTCAACGCTAATCCAGACATTTTGAATTGAAAAAGGTTCCTGAATGGGAAGTGAAATGTCCAGTGGTTTGTTTTTTTAACTCTTTTGGAATGACTATGACCTTGACGACTGAGAATCTTCAACAGCAACACTAGCTGCCTTTCTATAAAAAATGTGCGCAAAAAAAAACAATGTTGATATTCTGCTAATTTTGAAAATAAAATTGCAGTATTTCCATTAAATAATAAAGACAACTAAAGTTGCGCGTGAATACGTTTGTTTATGTGATAACTCTCGAAAACACCATGGCAACGGCAGACACAATAAATATATTTCCATATTTCAGGCACGGCTCTAGTGCTCATCGTCACCAACTAACTGTTAAAAATGGTTTCCTCATGAATCCAAACATACTGCGCCATCACCCTCCAACTACCGGACTCCCAGTCTACTTCTACTTCTTCTTCATTTTTCTGCAAGGCAGTAAAGATCCAGCTGCAGATCAAGTGACTCATTTCAAAGTGTTTCAATTGCAGTTTTGCAAAATCTAAGAATTTCGAAATGATTGAAAAGCCACTCAATTAAAGTGTTAGAATCTTTCAAGTTTTTCTTTTCCTTGTTTAAATTGCAATATTTCCATTTAGCCAATTTTTTTTTTCTTGTAATTACAACTTGTGTAGTTGATGGTTAATGGAAACTCAGCTACTGAGATTGTTGCTCAAACTGAACAGGAGCAGTGGCTGTTTAATCATTGTTAGCTTTACCTCTGGGTAAAATGATCAGGAAAACACTGAAACCATCCTTCTACTTCACTTAGCAGTGGTGACAGAAGAATTTCATCTGCAAGAGTCTGATTAACTAGCATCAGATCACCGGTCCTAAAAGAGAAAACAGGAAGCACATTCGAGGAAGGAAAGAGGTGACAGATCCATATTCCTGCACACGAACGAAACTATTCCAGAACAGATCTTCTGTCTTGAGCTGAAAAGGCCAAATGAGAGGCTGAGAAGAGAACCTCCAAATAAACTCTGTCAATCATGAGTGGTTAAATTAAACTCTATTAATCTTTAGTTTAGTTTAGTAAAAAGGAAACAATGAAATGAGGAACAGATCTGAAGCAGGAAGTGACCTGTTATAACGCCATGTCAGACTTGTTATACAATATCATTATGCAGTATGTCCTCAAAATTGTGTAAGAAAAAGAAAAAAGAGAAATATCTACTAACAGGGAAGGTAGTTTGGATTGTGCCAGCATGGGTGAGACAGATTAAAAACTCTTCCTTACTGCGACATTGGAGAAGACATTAAATGAGAAGAAAACCTCAATGAAGACTATTTCTGTCACTAAATGTTTGCATTGCCCTGCTTCAGCCCTTATCTAATAGGGCTAACAGAACATGACACTGGATCAGAGGTTTTCAAACTCTAAGATATTTTACAGGAGGGAGCAAGGTTAGGAGATAAGTTGGCAGCCCTTAGAATTAGTGATACTTGGGTCTCCAGCGCAGGACGTGATATTATGCAGAAATATGAAGGCGGGTTAGCTTGACGCAGTCTGTTTTCTTCAGACATAAACTTCCTTCTCGGCTTCAAAAGAAACCCCTCCTGTCTTCTCCCCTCCAACCTGCCTCAAAGCAGACTACGTGTCTACGGCCACAAAATCCCAAAGTAAATACATTGGAGAACAAACAAATGTACAAAAGCAAGGCTGGATAAAATGGTTTCATTAACACAGCTAAACTTACTTATTGTTTTCCTGTTGAACCCATTAAAACTATTGCAGTGCCTTAAAAGCAAAGATTTCTTTCCTCATACTGAAACGACAAACCTTCATATACTTTATTTCATTAGTATTTCATGGAAAACCAGTTTTCTGTTTTGGGTTATTTTGGGGTTGACGTTTTTAGGAGATAAAGCAATCCAAAGAAATGTGCTGTTATTAAGCACCCAGGCCCTCTAACTCAATATTGTCTGAAACACTATATAGTCAAATTAGCTCTTTTAGGGTATATCTCTACTAGAGATCGACTGATAAGGGTTTTTTAAGGCCGACACTGATACCAATTACTTTACCATCAACCTAACCGATCTAAGTGCCATTTTTTATCCATTTACAAGATCGAAAAAATTGCACAAAATAAATGTTACAAATATATATTGTTTATTGTTAATTCCTAATGCACCTTTTCCTCCTTGTTTGCACCCTCTTTGACTTCTATGCCAATATGTGACAAGTGAATTTCTCCGCTGTGAGATCAATAAAGCTCACCTAATCCAATCTAATCTAATCTAATCTAAGTTGTAGTTCAAAAAACAAGAAACATCTATATAAAATTAAGCTTTAACTATGGATAGTACATGGAGGGAGCATTACCTCAAGGCTTGGCTGCTATAACATGCTAAGGAATCGGCAAATGAATGCACCTATCAGCAGATACCGATAAAAGAAACAAAAGCCCCAATATTGGCCCGAAATATCAGCTGGATTTTGAAAAAAAATGACACTACATTTCTCAGTCCAGCTCTATAAGTGGGCGTTATGGACCTTAAAGTGGGTTTTCCGCCACACTGAACTGAAGAGAGAATAGCAGATCCATTCAATAATAGAAATAAGAACCTTTTAATGCAAAGGTTAAAGTAGAGTCCTGAAACAATGGTCTACATGCCTGTGCTTAATGCAAAGGAAATTTGCAATAAAATCGCACACATAAAATTGGTTGAAAACAATTGCAAGTTTAATTTTTGGCAAAATCGTTCAACCCTACCGGCCGATGTATCAGTAACAGTACACTTTAATATAGAGAGTTTACCCATGTTTGTTAGAAAATAATAAAATCTCTACCCAAGTTAGATTAGATGGGCATCAATGAGCACCATTTGTAGAGTTTTTGTCACAGATTTTAGATCAAATTTATGTTATATCTGGACTAGGGTTGTCACGATACTAAACTTTTCAACTCGATACCGATACTAAGTAAAATATTCGATACTCGATGTAATTTTCGATACCACAAGGATAAAAACAAAGACTCCAAACTTCAACCGAAATCTTTTCATTAATAAACATAATACAATAAATAGATAAATAAATACAATAAATGATATTTTGAGGTTGTATGCTGTGCACAATATTAAGCAAGGTTGATAAAAAACTTACAAAATTAAAATTAAGTGTTCCTTCCTTGGCTATTCTTTACACACATAACAATGACACTAGCCAAACCAGTTAAAAAAACAAAAATAATTCTCAGCAGCTGCACCGTTTACAGAAAAATGTCTTAAACCGAAAAGTGCACAGAATTATTCAATCACACAGTGTTCAGAAAGTGCATTTTCCTCTATTGTGCTCTTAAGATGAATTACTGTTTAGGTGCCACTGTTGGTAGCACTGTATCGATACTTTGGAAAATGAGTATTGTATCCGGTACAACGTTTCAGTATCGATACTTTTTTGAGTATCGATACTTTTGACAACCCTAATCTGGACATCTTTTATTAGCCTGCTTCCTTGAAGGCTCTGCTGTTAGAGTTAGTGTCCATGTCCTGCCCATTTATACTGAGATTAAATATCATTTAGGAAGAATTCATTTACTAAATAGTTAACCTCTTAAAGTCGTGGGGAAACGGCTTTTCCAAACGTTGCAGTTCCGAAATCTCCCGAGAGGTCCACGACTTTACACTTTTTAAATATGATTTCCCTATGACTGTACGAGTTTTCTGACTCAATGATGGTTTATTATATGAAACTTCCCCTAGAATATCAGAGTTTGTGGCTGTAATATGAGAAAATGTGAGTAAGTGAGAATGATATGTACTGTGTATTTTTGTAGTCTTAATCTTTCAAAGTTCTCCTAATGACAGAGCAGCAGGAATGCATTTTTGCCGACTTTGGGCAAACAAAATCGGGATCACTACAGCAGTGCAGGAATGAAGTAATGAGTCACCAAGAGGTCAAAGAAAAAGAAGGGTAAAGGGAAGGCTACATCAGTAAGGATGAACAGCCATGTCAGAGCAATCCACATACACACACATTCAGACTAAGGTTTGTTTATCTTGACCCTCCTCATAACCCCTGTTGAGAGGGAAGTCATGTGCTATGAGGAACAATCATATTTCCTGGCAGAAGACATGTTGCAAATGTCCCGAAAAACATTGAAATGCCCCATCTGACTTCAGCTTGATCTCATCTGATCTATTTAACCAATGCAGTTTTATGGTTCAATGATAAAAGGCTGATTTTTACATCCTGCCACAAAAAGTCCAAACAATCCAGGCCGAATCATTTAAAGATGGATCCAGCCTGTGTTACTCACCAATTCCAGAAAAGGGGGGGGTTACAAGTAGGCCAGTGTACTCCTATTAACTGGCTGTGGAGCTAAAAATGGCAGCGGTGGTTGTCAGGCTTTGTAGGTGGCAGTTAGAAACCCACTTTTTTTTCACTGGTAAGAAAACTCACTATCACGCCAAACAAAAAAATTAAAAAGGCCAAACCAACCTCTGAAATCCTACACAGGAAGGAGGCCCTTCCTACCAACAGGTTGTGATGCTTCTAGTCAGTTCATTTGAATTCTTAGTTATCATTAAGCAGTTATTCTTAATTAAAAAAAAAAAAAAGCCTTGCAAATAAGCACAACAAACAACTAAGTCGTTTATGTTTTGTTTTTTTTCCACAGCTCTAGAGTTCCAACTTAAATCTCAAAGTGACTAACCTCTGACCTAAATAACTCCCATGAACCCCTGTCTTGTTTGGAAACGTACTGACCTCATTTAAAAATCTATTTCTACTATTTCTGCAAAGCAAGAGGTCTTGACATGGGAAAGTCACACATAAAAGCTTTAAACCTCCTTTGCTAAACCACAAAAAAAAACTTAACACTTTTTACATTCAAAAAACATCTTTAAAAGATCAGGATCAGTGGAGGGAGAGTTCAGGGCCACAGAGCATCACATGGGGGCTAATATTTACATATGCTGGGAATGGATAAAGCTGAACAAACAGAACAAACTGCTTTCCAATGCCTGGGAAAAGTGACTTATTACTGTTTGGAAAAAGACACATCCTGGGCTGTCAGGAAACAGACAGAAGTAAACTGATGACTAGTTTTAGGTACATTTCTGGATGCTTGGAAATGTAGGACAGAATCCATGACAGGATAAGCTTGTGTGGCTTAGCCTCAATCGCTACGTCAATCAAACAGTCTGCTGCTATAATTCAAGCTTTATCTCATGCCGTATAACAACAAATGGGGGTGGGGGTGCAGTTTCCAAACAAAATGTTACTACATGAGTAACTGTTTAGTTGCTAAATCTGTCACTGACTCTCATCAAGCAGAACTCTTCGACACGAGCAAGATTCCTTGGTAGAAGAAACGCAGGTCATAATCTGCCATTTGAGAGAATTTTTTTTTTTTACCATGAAAGTGAGAAAGAGCAGCGTCCCAGCAACAGAAGAAAAGCCCGGTGCCACTTTTTAAAAATTCTGAAGGCCATTAGAAAAGCAGAAAAAAAAAAAAAAACAAAGCAGATTATTGCAGTGCATAATTTGGCTGGTTTATCAATAGCCAATTCTGTAAATCCAAACAAGTGGAGTTTTTAATCCCCATGACAACATAAGACTGCATGACATGGGAAACGGATTGGGAATAAACATCCTTTATTATTATTCCCTGTCCTTTACCTGTATAGGATATTCCTAACACTGTCCAGGATATATACTAGTAAAAATTATCCTCAGGTATGGAAATTTAGAGGCCAGATAACTGATATTAATATGCAACATGTAGGGTTCATGCAGTCCTTTGCATTTATGATACTACAAATTTATATTATATACATAATACAGATTAATATGAGTGAATACATATATTCTTCAGCTCTGTTGGCATCATAGCCTCAAACAACTGCATTTAAAATCAAAGATGGCATCTCTCTCTGACCTGTGTGCCGAGTTCATTAGTCGATTCTTAATGATCTCTAACAAACCTCTGAGGCCTTCATACAAAAACAGGATTAGTCCTGAGAAGAATCACATGCTAGTGGATTTATTAGACTGGAAACAAATAAGGGAAACTGGCTGCTCTGGTATAAGTTTATCCGAGTAAAGAAGGCCGACCCCATCTATTGCACTGTGTTGTTGTCCTGCCTGTAATATCCCATCAGAGCTCTTTGAAGTTTGTGATTCTAATACAACAAAACATAAAAATCAATACAGCTATTAAATTTGAACTGACTGTCAGCTTTAGCTGCAACACAAAAAATAAAAAAACAGGAGGACTCGGAGTGTTCAGTCACTGAAACTAATGGCATTTTGAAAATCTAATTTAAAAACAAGAGCAGAAAACTATGGGGTGAATTATTTCCATTATTGTTGTTATCAAATAAAATAAAAAAAACACAGTTGGTCAATTGAAATTTGAATAAAAAAACAAAAACAAAACAAACAAAAAAAGCAATCCGGAAACTGAACTTTGATGTGAGAGTAAGTTGGCTGTTTTCATAGATTTCTTGTTTCAAATTTGTCTTTCAAAGTATTTTTTTATCTTGCATTTTCACTTTTTTTCTACTCATTCTATATACTTTTATAAAATACCAGTCCTTCAGATTGGGTTTTACAAATTTCACTCATTTCAAATTGTGTTTTACGGATCCCACTGGCTGTGTCCAAATGTCCATCCTAAACCCTAAATCCCTCAATCACTATATAGAGCGGAAAAGATATAGTGAGCTTTATAGTGAACTAAGTGAACTGACCGTTCGGACAGATGATCATTACTTTCCGTGCCGCGTTGGTCATTTTAACTCCGCCTCCCCGCACAGTGCTTGCACCATCTTTGTTATTTTTCACTGCCACAACAAATTCCATGGTGCTTTGCGAGGAGAGTTCTTGCAAAGCATGATGGTATTTATCTGCTTGTCTAGTGACCATGGATGATCACTATTTTACAAGGTACACTGTGGTAAATTTCGAGTCCTCTATTTTTTCATCCAACAGACGCTCAGACACTCATCTAAAATTGTGGAACCACTTCATAGTCCCCTATATAATGATTAGGGTGGATGTTTGGGCACAGCGATTCCCTTCACTTCTTGGGGAGGAATTTTCACTTGAGGGAGGAGTGAAGACCCATTTCTATTGGCCTGCATGGACATTAACAACAACATCTTATTGGTCAATATTGGGCTAGAGGCAAGGAGAAAATCTGTGAAACTCAAAAGGAAAAAAATTCAACTAGTAAACTCAATCTGAAAAACAGAAATTGAAATTAATTTACAAAATATTAAATCTTTTTGTAAAAATTTCCCTTGAAACAATACAATTTTGAAAAATAAAATAAGAAAATATAAAGAATTCAAAATGTTCTTTTTTAACTAAAATTAACAAAACATGTTCTTTAATTATGGTGTTTAGGATCAAAATCCTAACTTTCTACACTATTCTGACGAGACATTCTAAAGGCTCAGTATGGAAAAATACTGCTTCCTTTATATGTTTTAAGCCAAAACAAGGCTTTGTTGGGCTACTCTATAAAGCTTGGAACTCAATGCTAATTTAGACATTATGTATTGAAAAAGCTTCTTGGATGGAAAGTGAAACGTCTTCAAACTTGGAAAACAAAGTCTAGTGGATTGTTTTTTAACTTTTTGGAATGACTATGGATGACTGAGAATCTTCACCAGCACACTGCTTCCTTTATAACCCTTCAGTACTCACCGTAATCACAGCTTTGCTCAGGCAGAGGGAACCCCTACAGCCGTACTCTGTCTCATCCTGAGACTTGTAGTAGCTCAGGGTGTTGTTCTTCAGCACAACCCAACGATCCTGCCAGCCATGGATGTAGTTTGTCCACTGAGAAAAAAAAAAAGAAAAAATATTAACAGATAATACAGCTGAATTTTCAAAACGAGGAAGAAAAACATATAAAATAAACTCTTTAGTTCACTGAGCGCAGCTTAAGAGCACACGACTGGTATGTTGTAGCATATTTGGAAGCTGCACTCTTTACAGCATTTTACACCCCTAGTGTTTAACTTTATACTAGAAAAATACTTTATCCTAAGACTGGGCAACAAAACAATATAAAAAAATATATGGCAATAGATACACGATCCTATAAAGAGAAATTATGTCTAATAGAAATGTTATACGTTTGTTAATTCTAACCCAGAGCCGCATGGAATTCTGGGGGATACATACAGGGGAAAGGAGTTGGTGTCTGAACCTCTCACAGCCAAGCTAACCAAGGCTGGTGGTAGGGCTGACCTATTTTTTAAAGCTTAATATGTTACATTTTTGATAGTTTTGTGAAAGTAAACACAAAGTAGTAGTGGTGGTAGGAGAAGTAGTAAAGGAAAATGATAAATAGTTTAACGTTTTAATAGCAATATCCAAAAATTTTATTGCACCACTTTAAATACATGATTTAATCACATGAAAATGGTGATGGGAGTATTGAACTTAAAGTCGTAGGGAAGCGGCCATTCCAACCGTCGCATTTCTGAATTCTCCCGAGTGGTGCCTGACTGTACACGAGTGAATAAAGTTAATTTCATTGGTCGTTTATCAAGAGTGCGGGGTTGTTGTGGCGGAAGGTTTGCAAGCAAGTTTGGTTGTGGCCGGTTTCTCTGAAGCATCTTGCTAACCAGGTAGCAACATAGTGCTAGTAGGTTCCCAATGGGAAATTACATTGGGACCAAATAGCACTAAACTGGTGACTTAGAAACGACACTGTCAAGGAACGCTCTTATTTCTTAATTCTAACCGTTGCATATATTGGCTGCGACATATGAATGAAGATGCTATGACCGAAAAAAATTTGTTTGACTGATGAGCTTTGATATATGATTGGCCGAATTTAGGTGTGCAGGCTGATGTTCAACTAAGTGGCCTGCATCAGATAATGAAGAAAAAAAAAACAGATTTTAAGACAGGATTTTTTTAAATAGAAATTTTCTAAATTTGGGGAAAATATCATCCAATAAAGATTTATATACAAGTTTATGCCAGAATGATTTGACATTTAAATATGACTTCCCTACGCTTTCAGGGACACTCTTCAGCAGCTTTAAAAAAGCTTTAATCAGGAAAAAGTGCAAGGATGGGTTCAAAAAATACACATAAACACCGAAAAAGATTTGGCAGTAGTAACTTAATTAAAAAAGGGGTTGTTAAAGTAAACCAAAAGCCAGACTTTACCAGTTTTGTTTGCTGTTTTTTTAAGAAATCAAACTACCCATTTCCTTGCGCTTCAAGGTTTTTCACAATTTAATTGATTTAAAACATAGAAGCCTAGTAAGAAATATTTATGATATTGATTAATTATGACCAAATGAGAAAAAGTTTAACAGATTTGTATTGTTTTACCTCTACATTTGCGACAAGAACAACTGAAGCTTTTGAACGAGAGTTGGCTCCGTTTCTCAGAAAGTCATGGCAGGGCAGAAAAGTCACGCCAGTGCAAAATCATCAATCCTTTCTGTAGTCATGACGTATATAATGCAAACAGGTGAGCCTTACTAAATGTGGATTTCTTTAATCTTACAATTTGCTTGGTTAGCGGGTCAGCATGCAATCTGTTTAGAGATAATCTGTGTGCACTTAGAAAGATACCACATTAGCTTCCTAACAGCTTATCACCTAAACACTGTGGTTACCCTGCAGAAAATGAAGCCTAAAACAAGGGAGGGAACAGCAAAAGAGGTTACCACAATGCATGGTGCAAAAAAAACAGAGCAGAAAACACATTTCAAACTATCTATTTATGACCAATGAGGCTATTTACTGATTTCAGGAGTATCTACAGCTGATATGGGACAAAGTTGTGCAACAGATATCAAAATAAGCCGTTAATCAGCACAGAAACCACATGATTGGCAAAGATTGAGTCATAGGTTTGGACACTCCCTCATTCATATATAGAATTTGTCTTTTCTGCGTGGGTTTTTGTTGTTACAATTTGTTTTTACATCAAAGTATGAATAAATTTGACTAGGGAAACATGATAATCAAGTTTAGTTAAATTAAGATCTGTTATGTCCAAACAGTTTGCTATCTGTGACACTGCAGTTTTTATGTTGAACTGCTGAAAAACTTTGTAAAGGATTGGAAAGGCATAACTTAACTGTAAACATGTCAACTATCCATCTTTCAGTTTATTATTCCATAATATACAACACTATCCAACATCCATCCGATTTTCTCTTCTTTACACTCATCCAGTTTGTCCATCAGAAATCCCTCCTTCATCCATTATCCTTCTCAACCATCCACACCTTCATCTGTCCATCATTCATGTTTATTAAGACTAACCATCCATGTAATAACCATCACCCATCCATTTGTCCGTTATCCACACATCCATACTTCTTTAATTCTTACTCTGTTTTTTTAGCATGTCCCATAAAATGTTTCCAAATCGATCTTAAAAGCCCGGAGAAACAGGTTTAAGGTTAAAAAAAAAAAGATGCTGGATGTGTTCTTCTGAAGAGGCAGAGCAGTAAAGTATGGATTACACAGACAGCTCATGTGTTTCTTTTAGGGTTCTGCTTTGGGATCATGGGGATTACCAGCCTGCATCTGAGATAACCCAGCCCAGAAACAGGCATGCTAGCATTTCTCAAACCTTTTTTTTTTAAACAAAATAATGAAAAAAAGCTTATTTATTGTAATTATAACAAAATATTCTGGAGAGATATGTCCATTTTTATTCATCCAAAAAAATCTTAACATTACTTTAACAGATAAGGATGTTTTGTTTGGGATATAGAAATGTAAACTTGTCAAAACAGGATTTTCATATGATATAATTTTTTTTATTATTATTATTATTTATGGTAAATATGTTCACACCTCCAAATATTTACAACAAAAACCTAATTTCCAGATTTCATTATCTTCTATTAATATCTATATAGAATCCTTAAAATTTAGTTCAAAGCCATGCAAATTATAACTGCCCTTAAAGAGTTATAACCATCGAGCATAGATTAGATTTTGACATTTTAACATAATAGTTCTGTTCTGTAAAGCCCTTTGTTGTTGTATAGGTTTGTAATTGTAATTCATGTATGTTATTTTTTTTTTTGGTTCTTGCAATAAAAAAAAAGGGTTTGTCAGACCTCTTCCTGACTGATGTGAATCTACTCCATCCTGAACCGTTAAAGTTAAACCATCCATGGCTGATTAGCTTAAGTTTAGGTTAAAACATGGCTTACCTTACTGAGTACTCCACTGTACTCTACAACACCAGCAGGGTGTCCATACTCCTCTCTGGGCTCTAAATCCTCCTCAGAGCCGGAGGAGTTCCAACTTTGGTTGTCTGACATTATTTTTCTTGAATATATCCGACTACAAACAACCAAACCAACGGGGCGTGTGAAATTCAGAAGCAGATACCGTTCATGAATCCATGCTGAGCTCTTATCGACTGATTAATAGCTCCGTCTGCTCGGACAGTTCACCAAAAATAGCGGAGGGATCGATGCGTAGCTCCCACCGGGCTGCCTCTGCTAGCTTCAGATGTTTCCAGTCATTCGGTGCTCAAACGGCAGTAATACGAAATAATAAAAAAAAAATGTCAGCTGAGCCCCAGACGTTAACCGTCAACTCCGCTATACCGACACTCCCCTTCGGCGAACTCCGGCTCTCAGAAGTGGCAGAAATGGATAAAATTCAGTATAATGCGTAGAGATACGCTTCACTAGTTGTTTTTTTTTTAAACGGCGCGTAGGCTCGCAGTCTCCCCGGTAATGTTTTGGTTTTGCTCGGTAAACCAGTGACAGCTCAACGCGTCTGCGACATAACGGTCGTAGCTTCCCCCTCCTCCTCTGATGGCTTAAGGAGCGCGTGTTGCAACTTGTGTGGTACGCAGGGGCGCTGGCCTCCAAGTGACGTCACCAGATCCGCTCCTAAATTGGAAGAAAGCTCCTCCCCCTTGTTTATAGTCCTCAAAATAAGCGAGAAGAGTTACTAGAAAACACAACTCAAAGCGAAACTTACGGAATAGGATTAGGGCCACTGAAAAAATAAAAAAGTTTACTGATTTTAAAGCTACAGTGTGTAATTTTTAGCGACATCTAACGTCCAGACTGCAGACCGCAGCAACATGAACATCTCCCCCCCACCGCTTCTCCCCCCCAACAGTATGGCGAGCGTTACGGGACAAAATGTCTTCCATGACGTCTGCATCACCTACCTTCTCAAGTGATGAGGTTTGTTTACATAGATAATTTTACAGATAGTATTCTCAGGCATAATACTGCCATCTATTGTTCAGTACCGTCTCAGTTCATCTCTCTCAACTTGCCGTAGTTACTTTCGAGCGTAATGGGCGATCTCGCAATCGCTAGTTTGTTGGCTCTGCGCTGCCGTAGCGCAAAGATGTCTGCCTCCATGGCTGCGAGACCCGCTCCTATGTAATTATAAATAACGAATTCTAAGGCAACGCAAATATTAAGGTTAAGAGGCTGAGATCGTAGATGATGATAAATAACATAGTTATGTTTAATATATTAGATTTCTGACTGTATATCCCTGTAATTATTACACACTGTAGCTTTAAAATTTTATTTGAGTATAATAACAAATAAGTCAAAATTCTGAGTTTAATCTCTAATTCTGAGTTTGATCTCAGAATTCTGAGTTTAATCTCAGAATTCTGACTTTTTTCTCACATTTCTGACTTTAATCACAGAATTTTTACTTTTTTTCTCACAATTCTGACCTGTTTCTCACAATTCTGACTTTAATCTCAGAATTCTGATTTTAACCTCAGAATTCTGACATTTTTTTCTCTGAATGCTGGCTTTTTTTCTCACTTTTTGACTCTAATCACAGAATTCCTACTGTTTTCTCACAATTCTGACTTTAATCTCACAATTCTGACATTTTATTCTCCGAATGCTGACCTTTTTCTCACTTTTTTTACTTTAATCGCAGAACTCTTACTTTTTTTCACAATTCTGACTTTAATCTCAGAATTCCGACTTTAACCAGAGAATTCTTAATTTTTCCTCACAATTCTGATTTTAATCTCAGGATTCTGACTTTTTTCTGACAGCTAACTAGCATGTTAGCATCAAGCCATAGCCATGTCTGTTTTAGAGATTAGCTCTCTTGTTTTAATCACCTTCAGCTCTTCCATTAATGAAATAGCATCACCTGGGAACCTACTGGCATGTAAAAAGTTTTGCCTAATTGCGCCATTTTCCACCAGTGAGTTACTGTTCCTCCCAAGAAACTCAAATTTTTGTAAGTGAAGCTGAGTGCTCCCACATTTCTTCCTTCATGGTGCCCATCTACATTAAGATCCAGAATTCTGAGATTAAAGTCAGAATTCTGACTTTTTTCCCATATTAAACTGAAATAAAATTTAAAAAAATCAATCAACTTTTTTTATTTTTTCAGTGTCCCTAATCCCCTCCGGCAAAGATAAGCAAACAAGTTTAAAATTAGAGTGAGTGAAATGCATATTGTTTGAGGTTTTAGCATTCTTAACTCTAATGCAGTTTTCACCAACTGAGCAAAAATAATTATGATTTCAATGTTTATTACATATATGCCTGTTTAAAAGGCACATTAATTGTAAGCAACAATTATATTTTACTGTTTTTATTTTACATTTTTAAAGTGTAGAAAATACCCCACAGATTGAGTGGCTTGCTTAAATTTTTTTAGTAATTTTCTAAAATTTAAATTTGGAAAAAATAATATTTTTCCTCAAATTTGTGACATTAAACTACTAATCTAAATCTATTTTATTGTTTGACCGACTAGAAAAACACAAAAAGATTGAAGAGGTATGAATATTTCTAAAAAGTAATGTCAGTATCTACTATATTTAACAGCAATGGTTTATATGCTGCATAATGACCAATGCATGGGTGTCACACTCATTTTGGCAATTATCAAGTCTTTCAAAGTTTTGCTTCTGCTATATAAATAAAACTTTTAATTCAAAATTTTATTTACAACAAACACTCTGCTCTGATGGTATAACTTTATTTTATAATGAATGACAAAAACTCAAAAATATTTGCAATTATTTCTTATTTCCTCTACCCTTTAAGTTAATTAACAGTACCTCATCTTAACCTCCATCCAACTGGTTAAAGCATACTGTTTTAATGTTCCTGTCATCAGTTTTACAGTTTAATCTTATGTTGAATTATTAATTTAGTAAGCACTTACCGGCATATTTTAAAAGCTACACGTAGACTGAAATAAAAGACAGCCATTAAAACAATTAACTTTATAGATAAATAATGAATCAATCACAAGTGACACATAAGCAAAAGCTGCAGAAGTCATGACCTCCTGACTCAAAAACTGTTAGGATCTTCATCATAAAAGCACATGACTGGACTTTGTAAAAGTAAGCAATGACTCTGCAGTAATTAGAGATATCAAAGATGCACAAGAAGCTAAGTACAGGGAGCTGGTGAACTACTTTCTGGCATGGTGTGGAAACAATCATCAGATCCTGAATGTGAACACAAGGGAGATGATTGTAGATTTCGGAAGGAAGAGAAACAAGTTTAATCCCATTAAAATCTAAAGAAAAGAATAAGTGAAGGTGGAGGAGTGGTATTAATACCTTGGTGTTCACCTGGACAACAAACATCACAACAGATTACCCCGTTTCAACCCACCTCCAGCCCCTCCTCCACCATCGTAGCTAAAACTTCATCAGAGTTCATTACTCCAAGACTCTTTCTGCATTCCGTGTCTCATTTCAGCCGGTGCGGCAGAAGACCACCATGTTGAGTCTGGTTCTGCCAGAGGTTTCAGGGAGTTTTTCCTCTCCACTGCCGCTTCATGCTTGCTCATCATGGACAGGTTCTCTCAGCCTGTGTTATCCAAACTGGACTTTCATCTTCCAGGACCCTGAGTGAAGCTCTAGCATCAGCTCACGCAGTCTACTGAATCTCCCCATAAAGCTCAGCATACCGTCTCACTAACCAGCAGTATACAGACTGACCAACTTCATCTATCTCCACTCCACCAGTTTCAGGCCTGGGGGGGAAACAGCCCTATTCCTTAGTCCTGCTCATGCATATTTATCAAAGTTCAGCGCTATGTTTCCTGTCGTATATATATATATATATATATATATATAAGTGTCGCATTGTAGAGTCTGGTGGCAGTAGGGATAAATTACCTGCGGTAGCGCTTCTTTTTTGGGAGCTTTCTGATCATAGATCTAATCGTTTCAGAACAATGCTTCTTGTTGGATCTCCAAATAATGAGCAGATATATTATTTTTTTGTCCAAAAGTTTACAGTCTGCTAAATTTAAACAACAAATTTAATTATTTTGAACATATTAATTAAACTAATTTTTTCAGCCATAACATCAGTGGTTGGTGACAGCAAGGACATAGTGGTGGTGGTGCCACTGGACCACATGATGGTGAAGACTCTCATATATTCCCTTGTAAAATATCTGGTAACAACCAAGCATTTGAATAAAGCAGCTCAGTGGGACAAATGTAGCAATATACTGCATAGAACTGCAATGCTAATCATATAGCTACTACTATAGTGCAGTGACATAAGGACGTCATTAATAGCATATGTTCCCATCCGTAACCATGAGTCATGTGATAATCCTTAGGTGATTTACTCAGCACTGTGTTTGTCTGGTGGATGTCAACGAATTAAAGGAGGGAAAAGGAGAGCATTATTATCTGGGCCGGGTGGTTTGTGGGCTAGCTTGTTTTCAGAAAAGTCATGAGACTTCTAATAAGAGCAACAGTGAGGTCTGCACTTCCATTAAGATGAGGTTAGAGTGGGAGGAAGTGAAGGTTTCACCCATATCAGAGTAGTGAAAAGATTGATTTGCTGTAAAGTATTGCTTTTAACACTTGTAGAATCATTGACAGAAACCTGTTCAGACTATTTGGAGTCAGAGATAGGGGAGTGATCTGGGTTTGTTTTATAGGAGCAGAGCAACAGGTGGCCTGGCAGGTCAGACCCTTATCTCCAACATCTCCCAGGTAAAATAAGATCTGGTTTCCTGCAGCCAATCCGTTTGTTACACATTACCGCCCTGAAAACCCTGCTGGTCGCCTGGCAACGTGCCGGATCTGGCTGGGAAAGGGGTTGTTGTTTGACTGGAAAGGATTTAGGCAGTTGATGTAATCATAGTGACATACAAATTGTTCCCCAGTCAGAGAATCTGTGATTCATTTAGAGGCCAGGAGAGTCAAGGATCATGACTCAGGCAGGGATGACGGAGCAGTAAACTGATTAAATCACATCCTCCTCCGAGCCTTGTTTTCCTCTTGGATCAGCAGCTCAGAGTGGCCAAAAAGGAAGGAAGCAGATGCTTCTGCAAGATGGGGGATTTTTGTTCATATCAGTCCAGAGAGAATTAGGAAAGCTGAACAAGTTTTTTGCACATGTCATTAAATAAATATAATTTTAATGGATGCTCAAGAAGTGAATCCAGGGATGATGTTAAGTGGAGGTTTTTGAGGACCCAAATGCAGAGGTGGGGAGGCTGGGGTGAGTTTTGTAGATTTAATTACACGTCCAAGGCAACAAAGCTAAAAATCCAAAAATACTGAGAACCAAAAAAATCCAATAACGTCAGGGTTAACACACGGAGAGCAAGGAGACGACAAAGCAACAAAACAATAACGACAAGGAACCAGCAAACAGTGACTAAACATGAGGTGTATAAATGGGAGAAGGAACAAAGACCAGGCTAATCAACAGATTGGGAGCAGGTTTGGACAGAGGAGTCTAGAAGGGAGCTAGGGGAAAAAAAGACTGACACAAGAGGGCAGCAGAGGGCAAAAAATACCAAGGAACTCCAATTCAATAAAAAATATCACAAAATGGAAATGAAATCAATAAATTAGAAAACACAGAACGACATGCATCAAAGTATAACTGAAAAGTCAAAGAAAGAAAACTTAAACAGAACCCAAAACATGCAGAGTCATGACAGCTGTCCGCTTTATAATACAATCTCATATTGATCATGGAGGATTGAGGCTACTTTAAATCCTCTGCTGGTGGTTTGTAGTGTGACATTGAAAAAACAAAACTGATCATCATCATATATATTTTTCCCCATCATGAGGCAGTTAGTAACTAGTTACATTTACTCGAATTTACAAGAATAACCTAGAATGAAGTGTACTTCAAAGAGAAGTTGTAATTTACTTGTAAGTAATTATCTTGTGAGCATAACACTACTATAACTTGAGCAGAATTTTCTGGTAACACCATGAGTAACCTGAGCGATTTGGAGATCAGGTGAAAATACATTAAACAGCAAATATGTTCCATCAAAACATATGTTAAACCCTTAGTGTAAAGATTTGGTTTTATACACTGCAAAACTGAAATATAAGTAGTTGTTTTTCTCTTGAATTAAGTTCCTTTTGTCCAGTTAAGTAAGATAATTAATCAGTGGATTAAGACAGTTTGCATTTAAGACAAAGAAAAACAACTTTATGACCTTATTTTATTTTGATATCTAATTATCTTATTTTATGCATAAAAATACTTATTCCGTTGGTAGATTATAATAATTACTTGCTCAATTGAAGGATAAAAGTCTTTATTTTAAGGACTTCTTTTTTTAGATCAGTTATTGCAGAGTTACTTTATGTTAAGAAAGTTGATATAGAAAAGGGCTTCTTCTGCTCAAATGTTTTATGTTGTGGCCATGAACCATTATTTATTAACTCTACCTGATATTTTAATACCAGAATTTGCACGTAGCTGTCTCTCTGATTGGATTATTTTATTTATCAAAGGTAGAATAGGAGGAATCTGATTGGCCTGATTTCAGATAAAACAGTCACATGTTAACAATCAAAATTCCGCCCCCTGTTTTTGCATACACATTTTGCAATGCAAAACCAACAAAGATGTCCTTAAACTAATTCTTGGAAGAGTAGTCAGTTTGTATCATTTGTAAATAAAGAAGACATGACAGGCTTTTGGAACTCGCAAACAAATTGAGGTAATTCAAGTAAAAAATAAATAAATAAAAAAAAAAAACAATAAAAAAACAAAAACTTGTGCCTCCTCTGATTATCAGGACATGAAAACCCAAATCTTGAAAGCCCCTTTTCTTTGTCTAACTCTGCTGTACAGCTGATATATTACTTGTTTTCTTTTCCACGCTTTCCATTTTGGCATTGAGAGTAAATAAAGACTTAAAATACTAATAATTTTATATTCATTTTAGTTTGCATTTTAACGTGTGATCCACACTAAATGCTCAAAACGACCTTCTTCTGTTACAACAGTTGTTCTAATAACCATCTTTGGCTATATGGAAGCACATAAAGCACCCCTATTTACATATTTATATATGACTTTATATATAAATTTATATATGGCTTACTCATCAGCAAAAACTAAATGCTATAAAGCTCTTAAATGCTAATTAAAAAGTCAGCTGACATTTAAAAAACAAGCTTTATTTTATCTTGAGTGATTAAAACTTATTAAATACAAACGTGTCATAAAATCAGAAGCACCATTCAGTGAAAAAATGAGAGCAATTGCAAAGGAAATACATTTTTTTTTCTTCTTTTTTATTGATAAAACATTGATGCTAATTTAAAAGTCCTACCTTCTACGACTACATCATTGTTTCTGCAGAAGCAAAACAGTATGATGCTGCCACCCAGAGGTTTGATAATGTATCAGAGTCATTTGTGAACTCTTTGCTTTCCCCATTTTAAAATTACAGCCATAAATTCATGGCAGAATGATAAATCTGAAGGCATATTTAAAGAGTCTTATTAGACAGTACCTTTAATTGAATTAATGAATGGATTTTGGACGGATCATGAAACATCCTTGCCCTCCCCCAAGTTTCTTATTTAAAAATTGATTAAAAAATTTTAAAGTTTGGCCTTTGGCTTGTTTCTTCTATTTTAGCAAACTCCTACAAAAAGAGCATTTGTAAAAAATGTCTCAAAAAGACTAAAAACACTAATTAAAGGGCTAAAAATCATCTTTAGTCTTGAGTGGAACACATTTTCAGACAGCCCACAGAAAGGACAGAGGTTTAAAACACCCAGATTAATACCTGATAAAAACAAGTTTGTGGTGATTGCCATGTAAAATCCTCCATTGGAGATCTCCAGTCTGTTTTTTGATTGGAGGCTGGGGTTCTTTTCCCTCAAGTTTCTCAGTCCAGATGCAGACCGGCCAGTTCTGAAGATGTATTTGGGTAATTGATTTGTGCACCTGTGGTAAAGGGCTTTCTGGTCCATATTTGTTAAAACCATTCTCTGTGGGTCCAGGCTGGAGAGCAGAGGTCTGCTTTGCTCGGGGAAGCAAGGGTCCAGGATCAAGGCAGGAAAGGAGTCCGTCGGGTACGGATGGTTCTGAACCTCGCAGTACAGATGAAGGAGGCTCCTCTCCTTGGTCGACAGTTTTTCTCTCCATTTCATTGTAGTTCTCTGTCCTAGCTGTTATGTTTCCCCCAGAATTAGTGTTGCTCCTTCAGTCTCACATCTTTTAGCTTTTTCTTTCAGAATTGCTCCATTTATTTACCATCAATGTGTCTTTTTTAAAGGAAACTTGCCACCATGTAACACTATTGTGGATGTGCATTGCTATTTTTTCCCCCCCAAACACAACAGATTCATCCAGAATATCTGCAGGTCCTCCATAACTTCCATGGGCCCTTTCTCTCCTTGTCACCCTTGCAGTTTCCTCCTTCTATTCACAGATTATTGATTGAACAGCATTTTATGAGATGCTCCGAGCCTAGGACATTTTTACAAGCTAAATCTGCTTTAAACTTCTCAATATTCACCTGATCTGCCAGGTGTCTTCATTCATTTTCATCAAACACTTTCAATCACAAACCCCTGAAATCCCCATTAGACAGCTATCTTCACACTAGAGGAACACTAAAGGAAATTGAGAGTTGAAATCAAATAGTTTTCTTTTTGCATAATTTTAAAGTTCTAAAACGGTTTAAATGCATATTTATCCATTTTAAAATCATGCACTAATATGTGTGGTTCTATCACACACAATCCCATAAAAAATGCATTAAAGTGTGGATTTGACAGGACAAAATGGGATAGTGCAAAATGCAAAGTGCTTGAAATGCATGAAAGAAAACTGTGAACAGTTAGACCAGTAGGAGGCAGTATGGCTTTGTTAGTTCAGCAGTAATATGAAGCACAGAGCTCTGTTCCACCCTTCAGAGCTCATATTTTATAAATCATTTCCAAAAGAAAAAACCTAAAGAATTTTCCTTTTTTTTAATGAATACGCTAAATTGTGATTATGGTCAAATTAGCATATATTTGTGTAAAGACTAAGATGTTAGGCTGTATTAAAGCTGAATCAGTGTTGCTGTAAAACAGTTCACATGAGATTTTAAGAAAAGTGCCTGAATATTCATCAAACAAGCTTATTTATTCTAAAGACTCTAAGATGTTAAAAGGTCTTTTTGGCCTCTTATTATAAAGGATGAAGCCAGTTGTTGTATTTCTCCATTAGAGCTTTGAGCTGCAGTGGTCGGAGGCCCACTGTGTCATTACCTGCTGATTAACAACAGCCAGAACTTCTCCCTGAGTCATTCACACTTGTAGTTCCTTCAGTCCTGTACTGAAAGACTTTGCCATGGTACAGTACACTTACTAAGCCATTTCCATAATTGATTTAAAGATTGAAGCTCGTCTCCTGGAAGAGGATGCATTGAGGCGCTGAGCTGAGGGGAGCTTTGTAATGAAGACAAGCTGTTATAGATGTCATAAAGAGAATGCCTTTGTTCCATGAAGAAAAGCCAGAAGTCAGTTGAAGGCTATTATTTACATCATGCACATTACCTGCTGATTTAGATTTATTTTATTGAAAACAACCAGAATATTAAAATGTCTTATACACAGTAAGGAATTTAAATGTTGGTAACGGTTTCTTTTACAGTACACCAATAACCATGTAACAACATGGTAATAACATAGGAAGTCGCACCATATTACTTGGTAACAGGAAAAACTTTATTTGGTATTTACCCTAAAATTAAGGTATATATGTGGGTAATTACCTGCATGTAATAATAAAAGTTGTATCTTACTTTGTAGCAATGGATACTTTTGGTGGGTATTTACCATAAAGTTACCACATAACAGTTTCTATTATTGGCCACCACCTACCAACGGCTTACAAAGTAAATTGTAACTTGTGATCAGGTAAATAAAGCATCATAAAACTGAACCAAAGTTACATGTAAATAAGTGTTTATTTAAGAAGATTGGCTTGCTGTATTCTAGTTTTGGTTTTCGGTTATATGCCAAGTAATAAACTGCATTTTACTAGATAATTTAGTCAAATTTATTGCTGTCGGTGAAATTACTAACCCTGTCTGCCTAAAATTTGAGCACTTACCAAAATTCTCCCTAAAGTGTGTCTTGCTTCCTAGTAATGTAGTGTAACTTGCTGTGTTATTACCATGTTATTACATGGTTATTGATGTACTGTAAAGAAAGTGTTACCAAAATGTTAACCCTTTATAGGGCAAGTTAGTGTTTTTGGTCACTTGTATGTCCCTTACAAATGTATTCCCCTCTGTCCCTCAGTGAGGTCTAGAAGCACAAGATCCTAATCCAGCCATTCAGCAAAGATACTGCTACATGGCTGCTACCAACAAAACCGCTCCACTGAGGACGCCATCTCTGCTGCTCTCCACCTGAGCCTGGCACACCTGGAGGAGAAGAACACCCATGTGCGGACTTCATGTTCCTGGACTTCAGTTCAGCTTTCAACACCATCATCCCACAGCATCTGATGGGCAAACTGAAACAGCTGGGATTCAATACACCCCTTCGAAATTGGCTGCTAAACTTCCTCACCAACAGACCTCAGTCAGTCCGGGTCGGACAGAACACCTCTGATGTCATCAGTCTAAGCACAGGTTTACTGTGCATGTACTTTTTGCGGAAGATGAAGAGAGCCCACCTGCCCCCACCCATCCTCCTCACCTTCTACAGAAGCACCATAGAGAGCGTTCTGACCAGCTGTCTCACTGTGTGGGGTGGAGGCTGCAGCGCCTCAGACTGGAAGAAAGTAAGAAGAGTGGTGAGAACAGCAAAGAAGATCATCAGGGCTCCTCTTCCCTTCATTAAAGACATTTCATCCCAGAGCTACATGTCCCGAGCCCGTAACATCATAAATGACCTCTCACCCCCCCCTACCATGGACTGTTCTCTCTGCTGCCCTCTGGGAAGAGGCTTCGAAGTATCCGATGCAGGTCAAGCAGATTCCACAACAGTTACTTCCCAACTGTCATTAGACTGCTGAATGTTTTGTAAAATGGGCTATTGTATTGTATTTTATTATATTTTATCATTAATATATATATATATATATATATAAACATAAAAATGTTAGAACTGTAAATTTACAGTCATATCTTTATATTACTGTTTTTATATTTTGTTTTACTATTTTTCAAGGCTGCACTTTAAAAAAATGAAATTGTTCTTTTTGTTTTAAACTTGTGTAAACACAATGACAAATTAATCTGTCTAAGTCTAAGTCTTCCTTGCCTGTTTCTTCTGGATTATTAGCTTCTGTACTATCAACATCTTCATTAAATCTGCAATAAATCATCCCTGTCTTTCCGTCTCTGCATCTGGATCCTCAACAAACATCCACAAAACCTGACAATGGGAGCATTGAATAAATAAAAACATCGATCCATTGATCCATCAATCCATCAGGGTCACAGTGGGGCTGGTTCCCATCTGGACAGGTCACCGGTCTGTACAGGGTAATTGAAAACATCATCAGAAGTAATTCTATGTTTGTGATGCTTATTTTCACCTCCCAACACTTATTATCCATGTACTCCACATTTACTTGACCAAAAGAAAAAAATATAGTCTTTGTTAAAGGAAAGAAAACACAAATTCCAGTAAAGCAATTGTGATCGAAATGTGACTAAAAGTGAAATCTAGAGGCATTAATGATTCTGTGAAGCACTTTGTGTTTTAGGTCTCAGAACTCTCCTCTTCCAGATCCTCGTTTGAAAGACAACAGAGCAGAACTGCAGCGAGCAGCAGCACGATATATAGCTCATTTGTCAATGGCACGGGAACGCTTTGACCTTCGTCAGACAGGCAAGCTTTTAGCTCAGCACTTTTTCTCTCTATAACCAAATTACAGTCATCATCTGCATTACTGAGAATCGGTTCCCGCACTCAAAAAGTATAACTAGACATCCCTCTTGTTTCCATTAGAACCATAGACTTCACAGAGAAACAATCAGGATAACAACAACCACGAATACTTTACAAAAAAATTATTTCAAATGCATGAGTAGGAATTAATAGGGTAAGTAGCAGACAATGATAATAATAAAATGCATTGGTTAGGTAAATCATTCCTTTGGATGATGAGATACAGTAGAAGAGAAAACGGTTTTACTTTTAAACCAATTAAAGTTTTTCATGAAAGGCTGGAGGAGCTGTCCAACATTTCAGCATGCTCCTGCCTTTTCCATGATGGTGAGTGAAATCATTTTTATATGGAAGGAGAAGCTTTATGAAATTCCAGCATATTAAGTCTGTTATGATCCTGCAGAGAGATCAGTCATGTCAGTGAGATACAGACAGCTCTGAATCTACTTCACTGAATGATGGAAATTACAACTTTCTGTGGTTTTGATTCATTGCTGTAATATAAGTCTGTAAAAGTGTGGAGTGAATTTTGTTCCAATAATGTAAAAAGCAAAGAACCTGTTTTCTAAATGGATACAAATGTTTAAAAAAAATTCTTTAAGGTTCTGAAGAGTAACTTTGATGTTTTCTCAGATTGTATTTTTTCCACTTTTTTCATATTTTATTTTCAAAAATGTATTTGAAAATATTAGATTTTTAGCAGATCATATTTTCTAAATGTTATTTTTCAAATTGATCACATTCTGTTCAAACTTCATTTTATAGATCAATGAAGTCTCTTCATTTCTTGGGGCGGGCTTTCCTCTGGAGTGAGGAGCAAAGACCCATTGTACATCAAAAGTTAATGTTTGTAAAGGGCTGGAAGTGATGAAATTGGAAAATGCAATATGAAAAGAATGTCATTCGTAAAACTGGATCTGAAAATCTAAAGAAATTAAATTGAAAATATAAAATCTGTAAAAAAAAAAAAAGACAGAAAGGAAATTTGGAGGATATCGATGCTATTTTCAAAGTTTATTTTATTGAAGGAGCCTGTTTAAAGCTTCATTCTGAATTACATTTGTTTGGTTTTTTTTGTTTTTATTTCACTTAATAAACTGTGAGTTTTGCTTGCAACAACAATGGAGCAAAAATAAAGTCTCTAATTGTAATGTAATGAAAATGAATTGTTGTATGTCAGGGAAATTTAAAACAAAGTGATGTATTGCATTTATACATCTAGCATCATTCTTTATTAGAAAAAGGACACACGAATTTCAAACATTTTCACAAATTTCACCTTTAAGCATATAACCCTAAAAAACACCAATGAATTTACTTACCTTTGTAGTAAACATAACTGAACAAATACCAAACAGGTCGACCACAATGAGATGGATCAGTTTAACATGCAAAAAACGGAAAGAGTATAATGGCTGTAAACCTGCCAAGGTATTTTTTTTTACGTAAAACTGTAGCTTCTATTTGGTCAGCACATGAAAATCAATCTAAGAGTTGCATTGCAAAAAAGAAGCATCTTAAGCGACATCATTGGGCCTGAAAAAACAACCTTCACACCTCATCAGGCATGTTGTATTCAAACTCTCTCAGGCAGGTTCTGTGAGGACAAAGAAGGCCATGCAGTGCTGCAGAGCCAGGGGGAGAGCACAGCAGTAAAGTGTAATACTTTACATCTCAGGTAAAATAAACAACATTGACTTTAGCAGCATACAGAATGAGTTTGTAGGCTTCAAATCTTTATATGCTCTGGTTTAAAGTCATCTCTTACCCTTTGAGCTGCTCAAATGGATTAGTGGATCATAAGCATTCTGTAATTTGCCGCATTCGCTCTTCCTAATTACTGTGGTTTTGTTATGTACACTTTTACAAAATTATTAGACACTGAGGACCATTAACAGATTTCATGCATAATTCAGAGTAGATTTTGGGTAAAACCTGCTTAGCTTTTTAGTTTGAAACATGCTTCAATCAATTCAAACTAGCTCACATGTCTGTGCTAAAAAAAACCTCCCTATAGCATAAATCTCATTATTAGGTGATTTAAAATTAGTTAGCATCTGATTTTTTTTTTAAGTTGGCGTTTTTTATGGTAAGACATCTATGGCAATAAAAACCCAGAAATTAATTATTATGTTCATAAAGGTCCAACAATCAGTACTATTTTAAATGTTTTTCTAATGGCAGGCAATTTATTATATAAAATAAAAAATACCAATATGTCTACAATCTACATTTTGGTCTCTTAAGACTAAAGCATTAAAATGAGCAGACTACCCACTAAAGCCAGTTTGAATGCCAGTGTAAAAGAAAGATGAGGTTCTTAGCCATGTACTTGGAGGTAATAATGATAGAAGTTATTAAAAAAAAATAATTATAGTACTAAAAAACATTTAGAAAGCACTTTCATGTAGGTACATCTCTTAGAGCAGTGAACACAATTAAGAATAAAATAAAGAAAATATCTGAAGTAAAATTTCTAAATATGAAAAACGATAAAACCAAAATTTTTCTTTTTCTTTGATTTGGGGAGTTTGGGAATTACTTTCATTACCTCACTCAACTTTAAACTTTCCCACTTCACCTACAGAACACATATAGAGACTAAATCAGGGGTTTCTAACCTTTATTCAAATATCGTGAAGTAAGTATATTATTTTTGAAATGCATTTTTATATAATTCACAATTTAAGATTATTTTACATTATTTAATTGGATTTTTTAATTTTTTTGTGCATTTTCTGATTCAGTGGTATATGCACTGCAACATTTATATAATATTAAAAAAATCGACTGATTTCCTGGTACATTAATTAATGTAATTGGATATTCACATTTATGTATTTCATCATTGATTTTGACCCACATTTACTTCATTCACATCACAATTAATGTGAATACCGTCAGCCACACTTAAAGGAATAGTACACCCAAAACATGATTAGCCTTCATTTTCTACTCACCCCCATGCCGAACAACACTCTGGAGTACTTTTTTGATATCTCAAATGCATCTGGAGATCTGGGAGGCTTCTTGCTGTCTGCTGACATTCAAATAATGGAGGTCTATGGTGCCCGAGGCAGAAAGGTCCATAAAAGTCCACAAAAAACGTGTCAATATTCCTCCATACTGCTCGTCCAATGTATTCCAAGTGTCCTGAGTTGGTAGCGTCCATAATTTACTTGAAACAAAGTCATTTAGAATGTTTTTAGAGCATAAACAGTAGTGTATAGGATTTCCTAAAAGCGCGCGCCTGCGAGTTCCCGAGCCTACGGAAACTGCGGCAGACCAAACCAGATGAAAGTGCGCATTCAGCTCGGCAAAGAACTCATGCTCTTCCTCAACACTGAAGTCGTCAGAGATTTTTCTTTCGTTGTTTCTTTCTTTTCACAGGTAAACAGCACATTTCTTCTTCTACGCTTGCATTATCGGCAGAGCAGACGCTGAATGCGCACTTTCATCTGGTTTGGTCTGCCGCAGTTGCCGTAGGCTCGTGAACTCGCAGGCGCGCTTTTAGGAAATCCTATACACTACTGTTTATGCTCTAAAAACATTCTAAATGACTTCGTTTGGAGTAAATTATGGACGCTACCCACTCAGGACACTTGGAATACATTGGCCGAGCAGTATGGAGGAATATTGACACGTTTTTTGTGGACTTTTATTGACCTTTCTGCCTCGGGCACCATAGACCTCCATTATTTGAATGTCAGCAGACAGCAAGAAGCCTCCCAGATCTCCAGATGCATTTGAGATATCAAAAAAGTACTACAGTGTTGTTCAGCATGGGGGTGAGTAGAAAATGAAGGCTAATCATGTTTTGGGTGTACGATTCCTTTAATGTCTCGTGACCCAATGGGGGGTCCATACCCCCACTTTGGGAACCTCTGGATTAACCTAAACACATATGGTCTCCTACAAATAGCTTCAATAATTTCTACATAGTGAGAATAAGGAAGGATGTGGATGTGCACAAATGTTTTCTAAATCTTTTCTTAAAATAAAATGAAAACATATATCTTACCACTTTACAAGCATATTTATCACATAAGATCCCAGTAAATGTTGCAGTGACACTGCAGCACAAACTGTTGTTTACTAGCAACAGAAGATTTATTTTAAACCCCAAAGTACAATAAAAGTATAAAAGATAAAAAAAAAAAAGTGAAATGCCTAGAGCCTTGTTCTTTTCATAGTATTTTCCAAATAGCAGTGCTACCTGGTTTCAGTGCGTTGAAGGAGTAAATAGTTTTTTTAATAAACCAATTTATTAAAACAAAAGAATATCTGATAGGCTTTTATTGTAACATTAGTAAAAACAGCTGTGGGAGTTAATTTAAAGCAGGCTAACTGCTCTAAATTTAATGCTTCACAGCATGTATAACTTAAAAAGGCAGAATAGCTTTACATAATCAGGTGAGTAAAGTATTCATGAGCCTGGGTTTATTTATGAGTTTAGTTTCCTGTGCCACAGCAGAAGAGTTCTGCTTACATAAGAGGAAGCTTGAACTAGGTGTCCCTTACACATTTGGCATTCTGATTGAAGTCTAAGTACAGCTTTTAGAAGAAATCTTCGCTTAGCAGCGGCTTCCTCCTAGACAGGCTGTGAATGGCAGTAAAACTCAGTCATGACTGAGTTTTTCTGCAGTTTTGTCGTCACACCACGCTGGACAGGGAAGCACTCTGGGAAAAAAACGATGAATGATTGAAACAGAAAAGGCCTTTATAACATATTGAAACAATTGTTTATGTTTTACTCTGCTCATGATTGTTTTTTAGATGCCTACTTACTCATTTAAGTAGCGAACCTTCACTGAACTCACCACAGAGAAGGTGATGAAAATGAGTCAACCTGAAAATGAACTCAGGCCGTTAATGTGGTTAATGTGAACATGGTCACCTGAACCTTTACACCAACATGATGTTTTCAGTGTGTATTTATTTACAGAGAACCCTCCCTTACCAAAGAAAAATACATTTAAATCTCAGAAATGAAGAACTGTCGTCTGGACAGTGGCCTAGGCCTACCACAACAGTCTAAAACTCTGGCGTCCTTCAGCTGACTGAAAACTCCTTTTAAGCTCCAGTCAGAGCAGCCCCAATGATCCATAGGTGTGGGGCCACGCAGGGGCAGATTTACCATTAAGCAAAACTAAGCAGTTGCCTAAAGCCCCAAGTTCCTGGGGGCCCCATAAAACTCCTTTTCCATACAGCTATTACTTATTTTTGCACACTAATTATGTTTTTAATAAAAATCCCTTAATTAAAACGCCATCAGAATGCTTATAATATTAACCGTGTCTCAGGCACAGGTGTATTCAGCGACTTTTCAGACCCCTCTAGCGCTTTTATTTCAAAAAAGCACCTAGCTCCAAATCTAGTGCCTTTTTTCTGCTACTGGAGACTTTGGTGACAGCATATAAAAGCAGCGAACTCTGATCTCCAGAGCAAATAGATTGGTAACCCTACCTCCTGCTCTCCTCTATCTTGTCCGTCCGCTATCATGATTCATGCAGTTATTATTTCATGCAAATGAAAAATGGAGAACAGATTAGAAGATCATAGCTTGTCTACAGTGGAAAGAAGGACTGGGTTATTTACTTTTACTGTCGCCTTTTTGGAAACACAGGAAGGAGCAATTGTTTAAGCGAGCTTAGTTTCATTCCTTTTGAAACGACATGAAAAGTCAGCTGAGTACAAAACAGAGGAAAAAAAGAATAGGGACAAAACGTAGAACAAATAATGTATGTCTATAATATTAACATTTCTGTATCTGTGGGTCTGTTTTTTGTTTTGTCTTCTTAATTCAGAGGGCCCACTGCCTGTCTTTGCCTAGGGCCCCAAGTTTCCTAAACCCACCCCTTGGGCCACGCCAACCTGTCAACAACAGCCACCTGTGGAAGAGAATCAGCAGGGCATGGAACACAGAACCCTGACAAACATAAGAACCCACAATAATATACCAAGATTTGTATATGTTTGCGGGGTCTACTGTTATGCTTTCTATGAGAACAAGCAACACATGGAGCCAAATGGAAAAACGTAGCTTTTCTCTATTTAAGGCAGTATTGTTTTCCTTCATTAGCTCCTTCCACCTTGGGAAGGCTTCCTGTTTTTTTGATGTGTCTGGTTTTATATCTTTTAATTTCTCTTTTGGGCTTTTTTGCAGGTGGTAAAACCATTTCTTGTGCTGCTGCTGCTGCATAAACATGGTCCTGCATTGTGCCGCAGTAGTGCAGACTTTCAGTGGTTGGGTTAATGTGTCAAAATGTTCTTTACGACCACCTGTCAATCACACTTTAGTGCTTTAGTACTATTTGATGTGCCCAGCCATTTATAAACTAATATAACATTATTTGCTAGTGAAAATGTACCTGATCAGTAATAATACACCATTAGTAACACATGTGTAAATGCGGTGATACATTTCAGGCAGTAAAGAAGAAAAATTCTTACCTAATGTCTGTTTAATATATTTTGTTTGTATCCACCAAAGAGTTCCTGTTTGGCTGTGACGTCATCCAGGAAAGAAACATCAGCTGTGCTGCTTCCATCAACACCCTTGTTTGTAGATGTTGGAGATCGGCCTGTTTTCCAGTGTGGTCCTGTTTCTCTGGCCGTGGCTGGGTGGATGTGCTCTCTTCATCCTCTGGCATGGGAGCTGCCTTGGAGCTCGTCTGCCTGGCTGTGTGTTTCCTGGACGGGGCCGCCTTTTACAGCTGCTTTTTGTATCTCTGCTTCTGTCTCCTTGAACCCCAGTCGGCCTCGGCAGATGGCCGCTCGCACTGAGCCTGGTTCTGCTGGAGGTTTCTTCCTGTTAAAAGGGAGTTTTTCCTCTCCACTGTCGCTACAAGCATGCTTAGTGTGAGGGATTGTATTTGAGTCAATGCAATCAACTGGTTTTCCTTAGATAGAAAACTTTGTATCAATTTGACTGTATGATCTGGTTGAACTGTAAAGTGCCTTGAGATGACATGTGTTGTGAATTTGGCGCTATATAAATAAACTGAATTGAATTGAATTGAATTGAATTGAATTGAACTTACATTCTGAATGCATTTCTTCCCAGCGTTGCTATTGTAAACTGTAATTCAGTAAATTTCTTTCATTTAAGAATGAAGCGGATGATTTGGCACGGGCACTTATGGCCTGTAGAGGATTCTGAAATGCATTAAGAGCTCTTTTATGATTGTAAAATGAGTCTAATGAATACGATTTGGCAGCATGATTGCTAATAAAACTGAAGAGTCTTATATGCTCACCAAGTCTTAATATAATTGCTTGGTCTTTGAAGCTTTTATAAACAATTGGTTTCAGGGGTTAAACCTGTCAGATACAACTACATGAAAGTGCTTAGGTCTGCATGTACTGTCACAGCCAGAGTCCTTATCCGAGGACTTCCCAGCTATGAGTCATGCATGTTTTATTGATGTCTGATTCATGAGCGAGTGGGAGGGAAAGCCGTCTTGTAGAAACCTTTGATTTCCCCCATCTCTCCTCTGCATTTTTTTTAAGAGATCCCGATGTGATGTGAATAAGTTCTGAGGTGTCAGGGAAGGAAGGATAAAGCAAAACAAAGCTGACAGTATTTCTCTCTCAAACTTTATGCATCTTCCACAAGTCCCATGCAACCATATGACTGTTTTCTCCTTCCTTATTTTTCCATAAGCACAGATATAACTCTCTGCAGTCTCTCTGCAGTAGTTTGTAACTAAAAATGTTATTTCCTAACCATTTACATTGATCCATTATAGCCACTAATTTAGGTTAAATGTCTAAAACTGTTTAATTTTATAAATGTATCTAAAGAAAATAAATGCAGTATGTAGAGCTCAGAAGGATCAAACGTCTGTTTTCAGGGACACTGTAAATACAATCTTGCCAAGGTACTGCGAGCATGCTGAAAGCTACTACTTGTGTACGTGCATCACGTATCTTTTCAATTTCTGGCATGAGCACACCCTTTAGCTTTTTACAAAGTCCCCAGCTCATTAACTTTGGAAGAACTTTGCAGAATAGCCTCTGGAATCTTGGCCACTACAACCCCCATGAGTTCAGCATCAACTGTATTTTGTCACTTAAAAGATTATCACCAGCAACAATGCAGAATGCCATATGGTAAAGAATGAATAATAAGATTCAAAACACATTTATGCCTTTAATAGTATAGATTTTTTTTCTGATTTACATATATAAAGCCAGGGGTGAGCAATGAAGCATTGCACTGATGTGCAGTAATTATGAAAAGCAAAACAAATCTTTGATGTGGATAGCAAGAGAGCTGATGGTAATGCATTTTTGAAAAAGCACAAGATGGTCTTTCTTTTTAGCAAAAAGAAATTAATGCAGTTCATTCCTCAGTCTATTTGGTGGAATTGGATGTACCACTGTTAGGATGATTTCAGCCTTTAAAGGTGTATGACCACAATATCTGCCATTGCCAAAAATTGATTATGATAAAAAAGGCTTTGAACCCCCAAAGGCCATCCAGATAGTCGACTAACCCCACACAATGCTGAAGCCGGCCTGCCTGTAGCACTATCATTAAGAACACTCACACATCTATCAACTAAACAGCGACGTCAGAATGTTAGGAAGTCAATTGAAGCATGAGGTTAATCCAATCTAGTCGTTTATAAAAAAAAAAAAAAAAAAAAGAATATAGCGCTACATCAGACTTATAGGAGATAACAGAGAGACTAGAAATATTGTTCCAAAAGTGCCGGGAATTTTAACATAAGGAACATACCAGTGAATTGCAAAACCAACAACACACTCAAACAAAAAATGGTTCATCAGAAAGACGGAACAAACAAACCTATGCTTTGTTTATGCAATTCAGTGGATATATTGGAGAAACCAAATAACAACTACATAGAGTCCCTATTGGGGTCAGTAGGGGAGCTGGCTCCCTGGGGGGCGTCCGTTACCCATTTTTTTTTCTCCTCATCCCCAGATGCCTCAACTAACTTGCTCTATCACAACCATGAGGTTGAGGTCACCACCAGAGTTGGTCTTATTAACTTCAATTCAATTATACTTTATTAATCCCAGAAGGGAAATTCAGTTTCTCTGAAGGGACTGTTGGTGGTGGCCTATGCCCCAATATTAATGAACACCGTACTGGGCATGAATAATATCAATAATATTGTGTAATCACCATAGGTTTTGCTTTCCATCTACATAAGCCTCTTTCCCACTGAAAATACGAGTTTACGTGTGTTTTTTTTAAAATGGGTTGACCCGCTAACAATCAGCATTTGACTCTCTTTCCACTAGCAAATAAAGCTGGGACTTACCTCCCCTTCCGTCTCTGTGTCAGTTGCATACAAATGTATTTCCCAAAAAAATATTTAAATAAAGTTTTATATATAATTACCAAGCAGAACCTTATGGTAACAACTATAGCTTTCAGGCAGTCTACGGGCTTCTTAGGTGTATTGCTGCCATCTACTGCCACCCTTCAACCCTCTTTACTTGCCTGACTCACATTCCAGTATAATAGCGATCTCTACAGTAACCAGTTTGTCGTCTCTTCACTGCCTTGGGCCAAGATGTCTGTCTAAATGCGAGACATGCTCTTGTGTAAATATAAATAGCAATTTGTAATGCAGGACAAACATAAGGATTGACACTTTCGCTTTGTAGATTATTATAATTAAAATATGTAAGCATAATATATTAAATTCTGTCAGTAAAACCCTGTAATTACACTGTAACCTTAACAAAAGTAAGATTAAGTTCAATTTCATTCACATGTATGAGGACGTCTCCAAGAAATGAGTCACAGACACTGACAGGCCTCTCTTGTTCCATTAAGCTGGTGTTGCATGACTGTGACAGTGAGGTTGTTAAAGGATGACAGGAATGTTGTTATAATAAGATTATCCCTCATTTCTAAAAGGAATCTGCTCTGTAAAACCGGTTATGCTCTATATGTTTAATATTTGCACAAAACTCACACTTCTGTGACTATGTGACATTTACTCATCACCACATTCTCTTTGATAGGACAGGAAAATGAGTAGTGACAAATGTCCACATTTGCACTGTCCTTCTTCAGTTTGTTTTCCATTGATCAATGCTTGTAGTTTCTTCTTTGACTCTGTTTCATGTTTCTTTTATAACACATGAACAGTCCTTCGGACAATAAATCAAAAGTGAATTTTTGTGATGAGAAGTCAATATTTCATATTTCTGCTGTCTCCCTGTGCTGAATAATTCACCCTTAGGAGCACAGCCCTCACAAGCAAGTTTTGCTGAATATCGCCTGACTGTGAAATTGGTTTTACTCACTTGTTGGCCAGTGATTCTATTAAAATGACATTTCACTATAATAGTGGTTAAAACCTATTGCATTGTCAGAGGCAGACATGGGTGTGATAAATGTGAGAAGATCCAAGGAAAAGAAAATGATGGGTAACATTGTACAAATGTTTCTTATTTAAATAATTAAGCAAACTTTGTAATTACTGTAAAACATTTCCTTACTTCATTATATTTCAATACATTAAAGTTGATTCTTCACAAACATTAGCAACTTTACAAATGTAACTAATACTGGATAGGTAAAAGCTCTTTTGGGTGACATTTTCATCTAGAGAAAAGGCAGCTGAAGATAAATGAAGATGGTATTAAAATTTGCCACATTATTCATCTACACTTGCTTTGCCTCCCAAAAAAGTAAAATAGATTCTAAATGCACAGTGAACATATCCAGGCATCAGCTCATGCCACACTTGTGTATCTATATGTTACTGTTTTGTTCCTTGCCACACCAACTTTTTACCAATTAACTAAGATGTAACCAAACCATCTTAATCTATTACATATGTTAATTTTAGCAGCTGTGTTTGAAAAACGCATCGCTTTAAACAGAAAAAAATCTAGATCTTGCATACAAGTAAAGTTCATTGTATCATATCATGAGGGGAAGATGGAGTGGGAGATCGATAGGCGAATTGGGGCGGCGTCTGCTGTGAAGCGTGCGCTGTACCGGTCTGTTGTGGTGAAGAGAGAGCTGAGCCAAAAAGCAAAGCTCTCGATTTACCAGTGAATCTACGTTCCTACCCTCACCTATGGTCATGAGCTTTGGGTCATGACCAAAAGAACGAGATGCCGGATACAAGCGGCTGAAATTAGTTTTCTCTGTAGTGTGTCTGGGCTCTCCTTTAGAGATAGGGTGTGAGGAGCTCAGGCATCTGCGGAGGACTCAGAGTAGAGCCACTGCCTCTCCACATTGAGAGGTGCCAGTTGAGGTGGCTCAGGCATCTGATTAGGATGCCTCCTGGACGTCTCCCTGGTGAGGTGTTTCAGGCACGTTCCACCCATTGAGGAGGCCCAGGGGGAGACCCAGGACACGCTGGCAGCACTATGTTTCTCGGCTGGCCTGGGAGCGCCTTGGGATTCCCCCGGAGGCGCTGGCCCAAGTGTTTCAGGAGAGGGACGTCTTGGCCCTACTGAAGCAGCTACCCCCCCGACCCAGCCTCAGATAAGCGGAATGAAAATGGATGGATGGATGGATGGATGGATGGATGGATGGATGGATGGATGGATGGATGGATGGATGGATGGATGGATGGATGGATGGATGGATGGATGGATCATTTCAGAAAGTAAATTAAAAAAAAAGAAAGTACAGTCAGTACAGTTTTTTATTTTTTTTTTATTTTGCTTCTGCTTACTGTTTTGACCAGTAGAGTCTAATAAAAATGTATTGTGGTTCCCGCCCCACAAATTAATTAACACCTCATTCACAGACATACTGGGCATTGTATAGTACTGTCATAATCTTGGCACTGATCATTAAACTATTAGTTGATTTCTTCCACCAGCCTAGCTCCGCCCAGATTTAATTTTCACTCATCAGATTCCACCTGTTCCAGTTCCCATTTAAACTGCTTTGTCCCAGCTCTCAGTGCCAGATTATTCGAGCCGCGTGTGAGAGTTCTCTAGCGTATCCAGTGTTTTTCTGATTACCTGATCCTGACTAGTTTCAGTCTCTGGACTTCTGAGCTTTGCTTGCCTGTATTCTGATCTGTTTGGCCTGTCCTGTCTTAGGACTGCTATTTGGATTTAGGCTGCTAACGACCTTGGATCTGTTTCCTGATTACGGCTTGGATTTCCCTTAGGTACATCTTTGGATCTCTGATCTTCTGGCCTGGGAATCGGCTCCTGTATCGACCCTGACTTTAAATTTTCCTTCCGGACACTCCTGCTTTTCCTCGTCTGCTGGCTTCTGCTCCTCAGTCTGTTCTGCTTCACTCCTGGAACTCTTTGGCCGGCTCCCGCCAAATGCTGTGGAGCAATCATCTGGCTGGATTCCAGTCCTTCCTCTGGGCTGGGACTGAACTTAAAAAAACTAGGTTAGTGACTTACATGCTCGCTATCGTTCCCTGTCTGAGTTTTATGGTCACCTAGCTGAATTTCTACCTCTTCAGAGATTCCAGTCATCCTGTCCCAGCTGACAAGCCGCAAATTTCTTAGCAGTAATGAAACACTTTGTTTTAAATCACTTGATCTGTCTGCCTGAGTTCTGAGTCATACATTCCTAATCCTGACATCTACAGTTTATTTTTGTATAACCCCCCCCTGAAAACTTCATAGTGCATTAGATGCTACTCTGCTAAGTGGGAGGAGTCAGAATTGCATTTTTGACATCAGCAAATCCATTCCATTTCGCATGTTTGTCTTCACAATGATGCAAACATATGCTGATTATCATAACCAGCAAAATACAGGGATAGGTATATGCAAATATAAATACCACCCTCAAAACACTGTATGAAATCTCAAATAAAATATGACAGATTTTTCTACATCTGTTATATTTACCATGTTTAAAGACACACATTCCCCTGCACACAATGATGCATATCTGCAGTCATTGTGGAAAGCGGAAGGCATTCATGGAACAACAGACAGAGACAGAGAGAATTCTCCATCGGTGTGTCAACATATTTGTACAGTCAGAATTAAAATTCTAGGGACATTTTGACCATCCAGCTTGCACTAAATGAGTTAGTCTGGATAACCGATTATTGAAATAAACATCAACTTACTTAATAATGGATTAATCAATAGGTGGAGTATACAAAAATGCCCCTAGCTGAAAGAACAACCCACTCAGAGTGGTAATTATGCTACAATTGTAAAAGAAAAAAACAAAAAAAAAAATATTTTTTATTTCTCATCTTCATTTAAGATGAAAAACATTTTTTGTCTCTAAATTTGCTCTATCCAGAACTTCCCAAGTAAAATATATAGCTTCACTTTGCTTTAATTTTGTATAAAACCCTTAAAACACCTTTCGCAATCCAGTTACTAATTGATTGATTGATTGAAAAAAATACTAGACGGATTAATCAATTACCAAAATAATTATTAGCTGCAGCTCTACATCCAGCAATGCAGTTTCAATAAAAAAATAATAATTTTAACTCAAAATTTCCAGATGCAAGAAAGGATGAAAGGAAGTGGGGTCTCCCAGACTTCAGAATTAATTTACTGTGTTAATGTGTACATGTGTCTGTGCTTGGATTTCCCTATCAAACTGAGGACAGTTTGTATCTAAGAGAGGACATTTTGTTGGTCCTTGTCTTTTTTGCAAATGGTCATAATTAAGAGATACTTTCTCATACTTTGCTATCTTATAATTATGATAGTAAATATAATTATGATGAGATGAGATATTATTTTATAAGGTACTATCTCATAATAATGAAATAGTAAGTCATAATTATCATGTAGTATATCATAGTTATAAGACAGTCAAGCCATACCATTTTTTTTCATCAGATAGTGGTGAAAACAAAGTTCCATAGAAAAAACAGGAATGATAGAAAATTTCTTAAATAGTTGAACTGAAAAAGAAATGTTCGACTGGTGAACCAGCTGATGGGCCGTCAGTGCTGAACACTACTCGTTATATGTGTCAGGATTTGGTTGTGGTTTGAGGACCCAAATGCAGCAGGGAGATAGAGGTGAGTTTCTTGTTGGTTTAATGAAAGGTTAACTGAACACAGAGGCAGGAAACCCAAAAATCCAAAAAAACTCTAACATGAAAAAAAAGTCAAGCAATCCAGAAACCGGGGGGGGGGGGGGGGGGGGGACTATCACGACGAGAAAGACTCAGAGAGACGGAGTTGGCGGAAGTTAGACGAGGAACCAGGACTGAGGAACTGAACAGAGAGTGTATTTATGGGAAATTGGAACAAAGAGAGGACTAACGAGCAGATTGGGAGCAGGTGTGAACAGAGCAGAACAGGAAAGGAGCTAGGGAAAAAGGAGAACACAAGAGGGCAGCAGAGGGCAACAAATAAAAACCTGAAAACTGAAAAGTAACCAGAGAAGACAACAAAAATATGAGTTAAACCACTAAATCTAGAAAACATGGAGCAAAGTAAAACTGAAAACTCAAAAGAAAACATAACAGAACCAGAACAGTGACAATATGAGTCCCTTCTGTACCTGAAAAAATTGACTAAAAGAGCTATATTACAAAATTACAACCCCTATTTACAGTTAAAAAAACAAACAAAAAAACATAAGGGTTAGTGATAAACAACCAGTTTTATCAGCCAGGACAAAAATATCAGTTTCACTTTAACTGATCCAGTGATCTTGAATGGGGTACACAGCAGGAAATAAGCCGCATTCTGTTTTTCACAGTGCTAATTATTTATCCCCTGTCACCTAAATGAATTATAATATAGCTTCCCTGAACCTCTTGGGTCTATACACTGCAAAATATAATAGAGTATGATATTTTACTGGGCAATCATGATGTTGGTCTACTACCTCAACTAAGTACCAAACTTCTGTTTTTATCATTTATAAGCAGGAAATTAATAAAAATAAATTATTTTCTTCAATCTAAGCTATTAGTTTATATGTTTGGTTCTGATACTGATATTACTATGGTGTCTCATCATCAACTTCCAAGTCAACTTGTGGGGAAATGGGTCCAGTGTCATCCTGTGTTTAATTGCTGATTTTAGGTTCAATTTCTGATCTGAATGATCCATCCAAATTCAGATCAGATAACTTACCTTAAACTTATGCACCCTGTATGGCATACGCTGGCATTTGTCAGGAAATTTTGAGAATCTTCAAAATTTCTTGACATACTCATTATATGTCCACGTGTTTCACCGTTTTTCAGCATACTGCAGCAAGATTATCACTTATACAAAACATACCCATAACTTAAACAACGTAAGTCAGCATTTTTGCCAGATTTTTATCAGGCATACGCTGGCTAAATTGTCAAGGCGTGATAGGGGCTTGATTTATTTTTAACCACTATTAGGAGGTTAAGTAATACAATATATTTAATGCTGTTTATATACCATGATACTGCACAGATCTGTGTCTTTATCATTATTATGGTTGTAGAAGTAGCTGCAGTGGCCATGAAGAATACAAAGGTCCACAAAAGGAAAACTGGAAGGCATTTATGTAGAAAATGACATTCAAATGTGAACTATTACCATAGTTCACATTTGAATGGCATCAAGTTTGCAAAGCTGAAGAATCCTGCTGGCCCTCTTGAGCTTGGAATCCATGAAGTGACTAGAAGCAGGTGAGAGTACAATACAGTAGGAGTACCCCGCCCTCAGGGTGAACAGTAGCATAGGGGAGGAGCAGAAGACAGCACTTGCACTGTTTCATAAAATACGAGTTTGAACAGAAAGTGTAGTCAATGCAAAATGAAGTCATAAAGAAGGAAACCTGATTATATTCACATTATTATTGTATTGGAAAAACCTCAGCAATGGTTAAACTTTTTACTACTTTACTTGTTTCCCTTCCTCCTGCTTCTTCTGCTGTCTCTTCCTCCAACCTCTGCCCGACAAAGCGGGGGAAAAGCAATTAGCATCACTGTCACTATCCATCTATTATCCACCATCCTAATAGAAGATGACAAATTATAGCATGCACTATGGGATACCATGCCTACCTCCTGAGTGTGTAAGAGAGGATGAAGCAGAGCTGTTTCAGACTTTAACTCAGATACTGTTCCATAAAAAGTGGGCTTGTGCAATTTGTGTGGCTGTTGCTAAAGGAATCAGAAGGTATGGAGAACAACATCACCTGACAGACAAGTGCCATCAGCGTTCTTCAACCTAAACATGAAGATAAATGAGAATAAATTTCATAAGTGATGTGTGGGTGGATGCTATCTTGACGGCTCTGTGAGGTTATAGTATACCCTAAGCTGCTGCTCTATAGGAACCCACTTGAGACACAACAAAAATGTTTTTGCAAATTCTGAATGATCAGTTAAAAGGTATTTAGAGTCCTTTTCTGTAACAAATACAGTTTGTTAAGATAGATAAGCTTACTGAAGAGTCTCAATAAAAAGTCTGCAGCCTTCCAACTACAGAGTGCTCTGTTGCCTACATTTACGTAGCCAATTTCATTTGATTTGAAGAAAATGGAGGGACTGGTTGACCTTTGGTGACCCCTGGAAACTTTTATTTATATCTTAAAAATGATAGCGGCACAAATGGCAATTTTCACAGCACAAACATAGCACAAATATTTGACACAAATTTTGTTAGATTAGAAGAAGGTGGTGGTGTGGATTTACCTTTTAAGTTTCCTTCATAACTTTAAAACAAAAACAGCACAAACTTAACTTTTGCTGCACAAACCAGCACCACTGTTTAACACAAATTTAGTTATAGTTAAAGAGGGTGTGGGGCGCTAGATGACATTTAAACTTTATTTAATAACTAAAACGAAAGCAGTACAAATGACAAATTTTTGCAGAACAAACTGAGCACAAACATTTGATACCAATTTTGGGTTGACCTTTTTGTCATGATGGGTTTAAGGTTCTTAGCCCACATGCAGAACACAACGGAGGCTGGGTAAAAGTTTAACAAGGTTTATTGAATGTTTCACAATCATAAGACAATGTACTGGGTCAGGAACTGGTCCGGGCTGGTTCACTGAAGTCTGCTAAGAAGATAGTTTGATTAGAAGGCAGGCTGCTGAGAATGAGTCTTTGATAATTCAGGATCATACCTTGACTGAATCCGGGCTTCTCTTAGAGAGAGAGGGAACCGTTGGGTCCAGAGACTGTTTGTTCAGCAGAGTTCCAGAGCAGCTGCAGCGTCTAGCTTCTCACTTTAATGGCAGATCTTGATTAGAGTTTCAGCTCTTCACTAAGAGCAGCAGGAGAATCCACATAGGAATCTTCAGGTTTGGCTCTCCAGGGCAGATTGGCAGGTTAAGCTCATCCAGAGCTTCAGGCTAGAGACAGGTTTCCTGTGATGCAAAAACAGAAGAGAGTTAGAATCTGATCTCTCTCAAGAGACAGCTAAGATTCTTTCAGTTTCAAGGCTCAGGTTGCTAACCAAACTAAGGTCAACACTGCGGCGTCGAAGCAAGGTCTGGCAGCTGGTTATAAAGGGGAGGTCTCCTGATGAGTAGATACGTCTCAGGTGTGCTGGAAGACTCCAGCTCCAGGAGACCCACGGCGCACTCTGCTGGAGGAAGGTGGTACAGCTCCAGATCCCAACACTTTTGACCTGTTAAATTTCTTTAAAAACTTTAAAAACAAATGCAGCACAAACAAAAATTGTTGCTCCTCAAACCAGCACAAACACACCAGTTGTGTCAGATTAGAAGGAGGTGAAGGGGCTGGTTGAGCTTTGATCTAACTTTAATAACTTTTAAACAAAGGCAGCACACACAGATTTTTTTTTCCTGCACAAACATAGCACAAAAATTTGACACAAATTAAATTTTATTAGAAGAGAATCTTCCAATAACTGAATCAAGAGTGGTCTTGAACTCAGAACCTCAGGATTCCAAGCTCTAGGACTTACAAAAGATGGCCACCACCCTTACCCTATGACAACTAGTATTGGTATATCTTCTTTTATGATTGATTTATTGGAATATTAAATGATAACTCAATGCATACAGTATCCTGAGAAATTTCTTTGCTCCATTAGTCCTTATATTTTTACTTCAGCCTTGCTTATAGTTGACGCATTGAACTGCAATCAAGGGGGCACATGGCAACTGTAATGAAATTATGCCTTTTTTATGCACTATCGTGGCCTTATTTCGCACCTTTGAATTTTTGTAACCTTGGCAGTCACAGTGCATTTACTTCTCCATTCCCACTTTTGACACACAAATAGCACATTACTTTGAGTAGTCTTAGAAATGATAGAAATACAGAGAGCAAGGTGGGCAAAACATAAATATCAGTTATACGGTAGATTATACACATAATACAAGCATTACTTTTGAGACATCTATATATTTTTCAAAGAGATATAAAGTTCAGGTAAACATCGTCTTCAAAATCTCCATAGTGAATATTGTATTTTATCTAGCTGGACTTTTATCTCTGCTGAACTTTTATCATTTCAAAAGTTTTCTTTTCTGCTTACCTTGAATTTCACAACTGGATGGTTCAGTACCTAAGGGATAAACTAAGTCACTATTCATTTTTTATTTAGGAAAGAGATGCTTTACCCTAGGCACATCATTGCAGCGTTTTCTCCAGGGAGGTGATAACACCAAGAAACCTGCTCTCTCTTTTTATGTATCATAAACTTCTTTGTTCAAATAGTTATTTTGGTATTAAACCTCTTCAGTGAATGTTAGATCGACTACTGAGGAGATTCCTTTAGTCATCTCTCAATGCTAGTATTAGATTGATCATGTTCTGTATATTTAAACAGTTGCTTGGTCAACAGCTCTCTCTTTTTTTTTTGATTGCTAAACATAACTATTATTTTTCGTCAGCTACAAAGAAATGGCTGGGGAGATAACCTATTTTGACAGCTTTTCTTTCTAGCAGGATCATTATGCAGTGTGTATAGTAGGATCATTATACATTATTATTGCCCAGGGTGTTTACATGGGTAGGTTTTGCGATGGATATTTATATATATAGTTATTGCACTGGGTGTTATATATAGAGAAACATGTTATTGCACAGGATATCAAATATTAGAATTGCACATAAATAACAATTGAACTTTATTGATCTCACATTGGAGAAATTTACCTCTGCATTTAACTCCTCTTTCTCCATCCTCTCAGAGCGAGGCAGGATCCAGCCAATAGACTGCCAATCGAGATGCGGTGGTAGCCACCCAGAGTGAACCAGATGCTGCAGGCCCAGTGAACGAGCATGAATCCGAGCCAGGTCAGGGAAACAGTTCAGAACAGAAAGGCTCAGAGATCCAGAGTCTGTTACTCTGTCAGGGGTTCCAATCAGAACTGAAACAGAGAGATCCTGGGCTCCAGGAATCCACAGAGCCTTCAGGTTTCCATGAGTCCAACAGAGAGTTCAGGAAGAGTGAGCAGGTGGGAACAGGCAAGCTCAGTAGTTAAGAGGCAGAACAAGGTGTAAAAACAGGAAAACTATAGTACTTTAAAACTTGGCTACGGTCAGGAAAACTACAAAAAATTAAGACCCTCTCTCACTGCTGGCCTCTGAGAACGGGAACATGAACAAAACATGAGCTATGAACTCAACAGAAAGGCCTTATAGGCTGAAATCAAACCCATAATCTTCATGATGTAGGGCAGCATTGTTAGAAACTACAGAACCTTCCACACTAGCTTAAGACTTTTAAACAGTTACCAATACAGTGGACCAAGCAGGGCCACATAATAAGTCTATATGAAAATTACTGAAATTTTCAACAGGAAAATAGGAAAACATAGTTATGAGGGTTTGTATACAGTTAGACTGAGGGACCTAGAACTCACCATTTTCTTATTGCATAGTTCTCTTGTTCTAAATGGTTCAGCAAAGCGGTTACTTCCAACCTTATGTACACATTGCTTTGAGATCTGTTTTTTTTTCTTAGATATTTTTATGTTGCATTCACGAATGTTAACAAAAACAATAAAAACACTAACATCTCACCTACAAACCTTCATTATTCAGGTTCAATGTGACATGGCTGACCATCTAAAAGGATGTAGAGGAAGTAAATATTTCTTACCTTATCAAAGAAAAGATTAACATGAAACATATCAAAATAGTTCTTTTTGGAAAATTGACCAATTTACATAGATTTATTACCTGCTCAAAATTCTGAAAGCCATATAGAAAGAAAAATCCAGTGTGCATCGTCTTTCTACACATTTAGCACTGCAGCATTGGCAACTGTTTTTTTTTTTATTCGGACAACCACTCCTGAAATATCACAGTGATGACCCACTGATAATGTGTCTTAATATTATTCAACACGTTGTAAATAACGTAAAATGTGTAGAATCAAAGATTAATCAACAACAACATTCAAACTCAATTATGCCATGATCATGTTTTTTGATTTCTCCAGTGCATTTAACAAAATTCAATGTCAGGATTAGTGGATACTTGTTGAGGACCTAAATGTGGAACTGGAGAGGTAGAGATATTTTTTTGTAAAATTTAAGGAATTAAAAATAAAGAAGCCATAATTCAGAACCAATTAATAAACTCAGAAAGCAAAAAAAAAGGGAGATAGTGGGGAGGACTAAACAGAAGGAATAGAGGAATAAGGGTAATACAGCAAATAATTGCTGTGTTCCAATTCAGAGGCTGCATCCTCCGAAGGCCAGATTCGTAGGCCGATTACATCACAGCGCAGCGCCAAGGCCTGTTTGGATTGGAAGACTCCTGATTATGCAGCCGAAAAAATGCAGCCTTCTTTTTGCTGTTTTGAACGATGGGTCCGGTGTATCCTACGTGCTCAGAGGAAAAAGGTAAATGGTGCTGAACACTGGTGAATATTCTAAGTGCAGTTTAATCTAAAACAAGTATGTGAATAGTTCCATCTGAAATTGTTGAAAATAGTTGTTTTAAATGGTTATTGAGTCGGGTTGTTATAGGTTATTATGTGGTGGGTATTGTTTGGTTTTTTGAAAGGTTTTTAAAGTCGCGGGAAGTCATATTTAAATGTCAAATCATTCTGGCTGTATATAAATGTACTCTTTCAGACAATATGGTCCCAAAAGTTAGAAAATTTCTATTTAAAAAAAAAACCCTGTCTTAAAATCTGTTTGTTTTTTTCCCCGTTTTTTTTTTTCTGGCCAGTTAGTTATACATCAGCCTGAACACCTAAATGGCCAATCATATATCAAAGGTCATCTGTCAATCAAATTTTTTTGGTCATAGCATCTTGATACATATGTCGCAGCTAATATACGCAACGGTAGAAATAAGAATAATGTAATTTACCATTGAGTTCCGTCCCAGTGTTCACGGGGATGGACGTCTGTGTCTTCAGCAGGCGTAGAGCTAACAGAACTGGCAGCGTTGCGAGGCAAGGGCTCAAACATGTACGGCTGTAAGCCTTCTACACCAAATCAAGCTTCTGCTGCCCTGGCGTCCTCTTCCACAACATCTTCGTCCCCACTTTCCTCCTCTAAATAAAAAACGTCTGACGAAGGAGACTCATCCATGACCTCCGACACAAAACTCTCCTCCTCTTGCATGTTTCCTCTGTCCATAGCGTTCCTTGACAGTGTCGTTGCTTAGTGCTACTTGGTCCCAATGTAATTTCCCATTGGGAACCCACTAGCACTAAGTTGTTAACTGGTTAGCAAGATGCTTCCTACAAACCAGCCACAACCAAACCTGCTTGTGAACCTTCCGCCGCAACAATCCCACCCCCTTGATAAATTACCAATCACATTCACTTCGTGCCACACTCGGGAGAATTCAGAAATGCAACGGTTGGAACAGCAACTTGCCTACGACTTTAACTGTCCCTGTGCAATGGTTTTGGCAGACATTTAAGCAAGGATTCCAATTTAGAACACAACCAAAAATCCTAACCAGGAGATGATGACATGCAGCCTTATTTACTTTGTCAGAAACTCTAGAAGACACTAGTGGAAGCATCAGCAAATGCCTAAATCAGAGACTAATTAAAAAACACACAGTTTGTTAGACTGAATCAAGTAGAAATACTCAAATAACTCTGCAGTCATTGGGTGCATGAAAGATGGAAATGAAGTTTAGTACAGAGAGATGGTGAATTGCTTTGCTACTGTTGGGATCTGGAGAGGTTCCACCTCTCTCCAGCAGAGTTCGCTGTGGATCTTCCTGAGCTGAGCCTTCGACACACCTGAGACGCATCTCATCATCAGGAGGATCCTCCAGTATATAAGCAGCCTTCAGACCTTGCCTCAACGCCGCAGTGTTTATCCAGTTTGGTTAGCACCTGAGCCTCTCTTCCTCTGTGAAATCCTTGTCGCTCTAAATCTCCTAGTTGGATTCTTATTCCCTTTTGTCTCTGCTTACAGGAAACCTGTTTTGCTTTGTAAGCTCTGGATGAGCTTAACCTGCCGAGCCTGCCCTCTGAGCCCAAACCTGAAGACCTTCCTCTGGATTCCCATGCTGCTCTGGACTAAGAGCTGGAAAACCAAGGTCTGTCCAAACGCTAGATGCAAGACGCTGAAACTGACTTTGAACTCTGCTGAAACAAACAGTCTCTGGACCCAACAGTGCCTCTCTCAAAGCCAAACCCGGACTCTTCAAGTCTCCTGAGAACCAGTCCTCCAGATGTGAACCAGTTCCTGACTCATTTCCATGTGCTTTATTAATAAACTCATTTAAACCTTTCCCTGTTCAGAACACTGCGGCCAAACACAAGGCCCAGCAGACCAACTTCATCGTCGGTTGGAGGAACAAGATGCCCACAATTCTCTCAAGTCAGCTTCCACCGGTCAGTCCCCATTTCAGGTCAGTCTTGGTTACCAACCTCCACTTTTTCCCGCAGACGAGAGAGAGATTTCGGTCCAATCAGTCAACCACCACATCCGCCGTTGTCATCGTATCTGGAGAGACACCATAGCCACCCTCAACCGTTCCTTGGAGACCACCAAACGGTTCGCCGACTCTAAGAGACGTCCTGCCCCAGATTACTCCGTCGGTCAGGAGGTATGGCTCTCCACTCGGGACATTCCCCTCAAGGGGAAGTCCCGTAAACTCTCCCCGAGATACATTGGCCCCTACAGGATTTCCCAGGTCATAAATCCGTCAGCCATACGCCTACAACTTCCTCCGACTCTTCGCATTCATCCCACGTTCCACGTTTCCCAGATCAAGCTTGTCATCTCCAGCCCTTTGTGCCCTCCGTCCGACTCCCCTCCACCCGCCCTGGAAGTCGATGGACATCCGGCCTTCACCGTCCGCCGGATCGTGGACTCCCGTCGGCGAGGTCGTGGCTGGCAGTACCTCGTCGATTGGGAGGGCTACAGTCCGGAGGATCGCCAGTGGGTTCCTGGCTCCTACATCCTCGACCCATCCCTCATCGAGGAGTACGAGCGATCCCTCCCATCGACGTCTTCTGGACCGCCAAGAGGCGGTCGTTGAGGGGGGGGTACTGTTGGGATCTGGAGAGGTTCCACCTCTCTCCAGCAGAGTTTGCTGTGGATCTTCCTGAGCTGAGCCTTCGACACACCTGAGACGCATCTCATCATCAGGAGGATCCTCCAGTATATAAGCAGCCTTCAGACCTTGCCTCAACGCCGCAGTGTTTATCCAGTTTGGTTAGCACCTGAGCCTCTCTTCCTCTGTGAAATCCTTGTCGCTCTAAATCTCCTAGTTGGATTCTTATTCCCTTTTGTCTCTGCTTACAGGAAACCTGTTTTGCTTTGTAAGCTCTGGATGAGCTTAACCTGCCGAGCCTGCCCTCTGAGCCCAAACCTGAAGACCTTCCTCTGGATTCCCATGCTGCTCTGGACTAAGAGCTGGAAAACCAAGGTCTGTCCAAACGCTAGATGCAAGACGCTGAAACTGACTTTGAACTCTGCTGAAACAAACAGTCTCTGGATCCAACAGTGCCTCTCTCAAAGCCAAACCCGGACTCTTCAAGTCTCCTGAGAACCAGTCCTCCAGATGTGAACCAGTTCCTGACTCATTTCCATGTGCTTTATTAATAAACTCATTTAAACCTTTCCCTGTTTCCCGTGGTGTTCTGCATATTGGGCCTCTCTGAACCAATCATGACAGCTACATGGTGAGGAAACAATCATCTGGTCCAGAATTTCAGCAAAACAAGGGAGATGATTGTAGAAGTCAGAAGAAACAGAAACTAGTTGAAACCTATTAACATCACGGGAGAAGAAGTGGAGGTGCTGGTGGAGAATAAATACTTTGGTGTTCACCTGGAAAACAAACTTAAGTGGAGATGCAACCGTGAAGCTGTCTACAAGAAGAGACAGAGCAGACATTACTTCTTCATGCAGCTTAGGTCCTTTAATGTTTACAGCAACAAGAGGCTAAATATCTTCTGTCAGTCTGTTGGAGAGAGATTGATCTATTCCTCCATCATCTTCTGGGGTCATCAAAACAAATGACATTATGAAGCTCAAGAATCTGATAAAAGAAGGAAAGCTCTGTTCAAGGAACTTCTCAAGAAGTTTTGGAGATTATCTAACAAAGATGAATTCTTCTTAAAATGAAGAACATTATGGACGATATTTAAACATTAACAGAGTTTCTTCAGTAAGAGGATTTTCAACGGTGCAACACAGACCAATACAGGAGATTCCTCCTGCCTTCATTTATTATCACATATAACTGCAATATTACTGCAATATTTAATGTCCTTTAGCATTATTAGTTTTGAATTTAATTAAATATATCATGTAAAAGCTAATCTTTGGATATAAAAAGTTACGTAACCCATTCTGATGCCATTGAACACTGAATTTCAATGCCCTTGCTTTCAGTGCACATGTTCTATTCAATCCGTCAGTTAAAAACAAACAACATCAACACTATTTTTAGAACTAAATGGCTTTGTTTTTTCCACAAACAAACATACATGGTAAAGTAGGAAATTGTGTAGCAGCAGGTTCACTTCTGAACCCCTTGTTTAAAACTGAAACCTCTACAAAGAGTTTTTTTTTCTTCTTTTGTTTAAAAGGTTTCCTTTTATGAGGAGCATTGTGGGAGTTTAGGATTTTGCCAAAAATATACAGAACACAGAGAGGCACCAGGGTAAAATATGGGTCTCAGATATAGAAGTTGTGTCAAAAAACAAGCAGCTACGTTGCTCTAAGAATACTTTTTCAAAGTTGTGTTAGTGTGGGAGGTATGAGCCATAGAATGGCTACTGTATAATTAGAAGGAAAACAAAGCAGTGCATCCTGATGCATATACAAGCAGATCTTTCAAACAATACCTCTTTTGTTCTAATGCATTGCATTATGGGTTCTCAAAAGCATATAAATATAAATCAATTACACTCTACATAATTCATCTAACTAAACAAACCTGAACAGGTGAAGTCCTTATTCCAGGAAAACTGCTCAAATTTGAGGTTTGCACAAGATCGAACTGTACAATAATTTGGAAGGAAAGGTTTTAACTGGGGACCTGTGTCTTTTTTTACTGTTTTTGCTCATCAGCAGCACCTCAGGTTTACTCATTCTAATAAAACCCTGATTGAAGTTGATGTGATTTTTTTGGATAAAAAAAGCTGTTAGGGAGGGGAATATCTGCAATCAAAGCTATATTAAGCAGGAACACAGCTGTCACTAGAAACAGCTTGTTGCAGTTTGATAAACCAGCTCTGTATCATATTGGTGGTCCCACTTACAGATGTTGTTGACAGTGACAAACTGAAAATTAAACAAGCTTTTTGTCTTGTAATTGGATTGTTGTAGGAAACTCCCCTCTGGATGTGAAAACCCATGTCGTTAATCAACAAATAACCATAGAATGGGTTTCATATGTACAAACAAAATATGATTTATTATCAAATAATGAAAGGAACTCACCAAAATGGGTTCTAATCCCAGCTGATGGTTTCTCTCTATATAGAGCCTGTAAATTAGGTTTGAAAGCATTCATTTCCCCTAAAGGGATCCACAAGTATTTGAACATGCTGGCCTAAATATGTTGCAATTTTCTTCATACATAGAAATATTGCTATTACCTCATAAATGATATATCCTTTATTATATTTTTCACATAAAAATTATGCAATTTTTTCACCTGTACAGTTCATGCTAGATTGATGATTGATGACTTACTGGGCTAGAACCTACAGAGTAAACACAGGAAGGCTAACATTACCAGAGAATTGTTTTTTTTATATGGGGTTTGATAGGTGTGAAACTAGCTGTGTCAGAACGTCCGCCCTAGCCCCTAAAACCCTAGATCAATATATATATAGCGGGGACTATTTAGTGGACTTCACAGTGAACTCAGTTGATTGACAATTCGGACAGATGATCACTACTTTTCGCTCCCCGTTGGTAACTCCGCCTCCCCGCACTGTGCCTCGTTCTTTCTTGCCACCACAACCCATGAAGCTTCGCAAGGAGAGCTCTCCTCGCAAAGCATTCTAGGATATATCCGCTCCTCTAGTGACCATAGATGATCAGTACATTTCAAAGTGAGTGGTGAGAAGTTTCGAGTTCACTACTTTTTTATCCAGTAAATGTTCGGACACATGTCTAAAATGGCATAACCACTATATTGTGCCCCATATAGCAAAGGTGGGCTGTTAGGGCCTTCACTTTTGGCCTAAAATCAATCAGAAACACTAACATACATTAATAACCTAAACTTTTATTTATTTCTATCCAACTGTATTAATTTATTCCAAACAATCCATTCTCTTGATTTTGTAGCGTTTCTCTTGATTTCGCTGCTTCCATTACATTTATTTATTTGCTATATTTTTCTCCAATCAGATTTCAGACTTTGTGCTTTGCTCTGTCAATCAAATCTTCTCTGGCTTCTCAGAAACAGCAGTGCTGGCTGATATTACCCAAACAATATTAGCGAGGAATGTTTTCTTCAACCAATCAGATTCAAGATTTGCCCCAGGCGGCCAGCTAGCGGGCCCACCTCTACGTTTGCATTTTCTGTCCTCTGATTGGTCAGTTAGGGCAAAATGTTTACAACCAAGTTAAGCCTGTGACAATCTGCATTTTAGATTTGCTTTTGTGAAAAGATTTCTGGCCTCACTTGCTGATATTAAATGGAGATACTAAAGGCCAATTTATGCTTCTGATGCATAGCCTCTGCAACCATTAAAATCTGTCTCTGTAGACGACCACGTCCCCCATGCAGAGGTTCTGCAACCGTTGTCACGCACCAAAAAAAGAAAAGAAAATCCTGACTATAAGACAGAAATGCGCAGACAAAAAGCCGCTGTGATTGGTCCTTGGTATGCCTTTCTGGCTGTCTGTCTGGTGGTCTTTCTCGATTCGGTGCCAGGGCGCGCCATTTTTAAAAACCGAGGAACAACTACAATGGACAGCTACAACAAAAGGTTAATCAAGGAGGTTCGGAAGTACAACCACTTATACGATGCCTCAGACAAATTATATAAAGATCTCAAGGTCTCTGCTAAAATGAAGTTCTTGTGACCACCCGCCGAAGTTCTCATGAGTTCTCGAATAGGCTCCCCGTTGCGCTTTGGCGGGAAACTGCTGTGCGTTCCTAGAAATTCCAGACCAATGTTGCAGAAGCATAAAACATATCTGCAAAACTGGTTCACGACCAGACCCAAGAAACATTTGATGTATGCGGTTGCAAAGTCTTATCTTCCCTTAAGTATTCCTGCAAAGACAGAAAGATGGAGTTTGTTTATAAATATATCTGGTAAGTGTGATATATTTTATTTTCATACTTTATGCTCTACTTTATCGGGTAATCAGATCCATATTGAATTTTTTTCCAGGTTTTTTTTTTTTAAATTATTGTCATTACACATCACAAGTACAGAGCAATGAAATTAACTCTCTGCATTTAACCCATCCCCTTGGGAAGCACTGGGCTGCCATTGGGTCTTGCTCAGGGAGCCAGAGTGGCAGACTGTGGGCCTGTCATGAAACGCGGACAGAGGGACCCAGTATTCAGGAGAGACAGTGAGTAGGAAAGTTCAAAAGGTTTATTAAATAAACAAACAAAACAAAAACGGAGCTGTGGCTTGCGGATACTGCAGGATGGGGAGCGGGGCACTGCCCAATCACAGACACTCTGCAGGAGAAACACAGGTAAGTGACCATGATCATCTGACTGAAGATGATGTTCTCAGTGAGTCACTTACCTGGTTTAGCAGTTCAGTCCATGAATGTCCCCAAGTGCTGCAGTCCCAGAGGACATGCTGGAAGCCGATCCTTGTCAGGGATCCAGAACAGACAGGAACAGGATCCAGATCAGACAGGAACAGAAACAGGTGGCAGGATCCAGACTTCCAGGCATCCACAGGCTTCCAGGAGGGTTCAGAGTCTGACTGGGACCAGAAGTATGACCAGGTGGTCACGTACAGGAGCAGACAGGATCAGGTGCAGATGAGCAGGCTCAGTGGAAGAGGGTAGCCGAGACAGGACGTGGAACCAGAACTAGATGCAGGACTTTAAACTGGTCTCCTCCCTGGAGCCAGGCTTACTGGAATAAAAACGGAACCTCCCACATATAGAGCCAAAAACCCAAAGGACTCCGCGGGGGAGGAACAGTGGACGATCAGGAGACGAGACAAACACAAAACCATCTTTCCACTGGCCGCCAGGATCCAGGGCATGAAACAAGGCAAAAACTGAACGGACAGACTAACAAAAAGACAAGTAATGATCTGGCACTGAATGCTCAGGCTGAATTGAATATAAACCAGAGGAAACAGGTGAGAGGAATAAATTATAATTGAGGCAGGGAGAGAAAACGACAGGTGAAAGGAATGACTAATTAAGGGAGAGCAAACAGGCCAGATCATGACAGGGCCACCACTCCCCATATCCGAATCTAAACGTGTAGGCTATTGATAATGTAAAGGTAGCAGAAGAGTGGTTATAGTGTGGTGGATTGCTGTTGTCTTAACTGGGTTTCTTGCTTAATTGTCCTCTGTTTTCATTCTCACACTAATCTCCCTCTGTTATACCTATGCTTGTTACATTTAATATTTGAATTTTATTGGTGGTTTATCTTAGTAAAATGTTAAAGTGTGGATAATAACACCTTGACACCCATCACTGGTCTCCAACAGTACAAATATGAAGGTTTTGGACTTCAACGGATAAGAAGTAGATTGAGTGGAGGTGTACCCGCTGAAGGCCTAGGTACCATATGCACCGCCCACCAGTGCTAAACAGTGATTAGGGCGGACCTTCAGACACAGCCATTGTCACTATGTAGCTTCCCCAAAATTCTCATGAACCAATATACATGAGATACCTACTGTGATCTAATGTTTACTATATTAGCTAGAGTTAACACCATTAGTAGAAGCTAACACTAAATCAAAACAGAAGATAACGGACAACTGTTTAAAATAACAGAGCGTCTTTGAGTCATTGGAACACACCGACCTGATGTATCTGGGAAAATGTTTCGATTCTGTTGCTTACCGTGAACAGCTTTAATTACAAACTGGAGCTATTTGTAGCATCATTCTTATCTGGGTTAGCATCTACTAGCAGCAGCCACACAAACACCCACTTCTTCAGCCAACTTTCCTCTTCTTCCATTTGGTCCGCCTCATCTTTATGACCTCTTCTGATTTTACATTCTCATCAATGTCAACATGCTCCAGTTTTAACTGAAAAGGTTTGCTGTTACTCATTACCAGATTGGCTAGACAGAGCTAGTGCTGGAGGACCTAGCATACCTCATTTAACCAGAATGCATTGCACTGTAAAGAACATGGCCACATCTGTGTAAAATTCATTTATTTAAATGTATTAAAACTAAAACCCCTTACATTATGTTTAAAGTATTGCATTTGCCTCGAAAATAAATATTTTTTCAAATAAAATCTAATGTCATAACTAATCGAGAGTCCCTATAAAGATTTTATCCCCCCGTTACTTAACATCAGTGCATGTCATTTCAATTATATCCAGTGGTGGAATGTAACAAAATACTTTTCTTTGCCTTACTTGTGTAATTAATTAATCATTTAATAAATTTTTGTTGGTGGGGGGTAATTATAACTTTCGCTCTACTAAATTTAAAAGTAAAATATTGTTTTTTTTTGTATTAAAGAAATGTTTTCTTTGGCCAGCTCATGTTTAAGCTTAAGCACATTTTTGCTTTTTCAAGAAAGACAAAAACCTCAATTTAGCCTAAAATCTTTTTTGTTAAAATTAGCACAAATTATTCAAGTTTGCTATTCTCATGAAGCATCATGCCAAACTTTAAAATGCGCAACAAAATAGTTGATAAAGTAAAAAAAAAATGTTGCAATAATCTTAAAGATGTCAATTTCCCATGGGGATTAACCAAAACAATAATGCTTTTGCAATTGTGGAGCTCCATATGTAGGGGTTTGTAATTAAACCAATGAAGCTGCTTTGTGATCAACAGATTTTCTAGAGAAGTTTTGTACATTTCTTATTAAGATCCACTCCAGTCCCATCATTTGTCTCTAATGTCAGCATATTATCCGCATCCTCTCATTGCTTTTATCAGAGGATGTTAAAGTATATCAAATGAATGCAGACCTGCTGCTGCTGATCTCAGTCTGTCCACTACTACTACTACAGATCCATTTCTCCCTCCCTCCCTCCCTCCCTCCCTCCTCTTCTCTCCCCTCCCTCCCATCGCACTCAGCTCTTCCCCCGCAGCCTCTCTCTGTTTTCTTGGACTGCAGCAGAAAAACCCGCTGCATCGCACAAGAGCAGAAAGCAGAGATCTGGATGCGATGCCTAAATCCGTGTAAGTGAGGAGCAAAATCAGATTTACTGGACTCGCTGCGATGCTTTCAGGGTTCCCTGTAAACTGTAAGTAATTACAGTTCTTTCTTTATTTTCTCATTTTTGATTATTTTCAGCATCTAGCAACTCATCTCCTCTCCTTGCATAATTTAAACCAAAACCTTTTTTGTCCTTAAATATTCTCATCCATAAACAAATCCAACAATACCACGTATTGAAGACACAATATGCTGATCGGATGTTTTTGTAAAACAAGGAGATGATTGACAGGAAAGTTGGTTAGAACTTTTCCGGCTGCTTATCGTTTCCTTATTTATTTAAATGCTGTTTAATTGTGGTTTATTCTGTGCCATATGGTCGGTTTATTGAATTTGTGAAAGTTCCGTTGGATATGCGGCACATTGGGGTTGATAGAGCTACTTTGTGGTTAAGAAGGAGGTAATGAGGGGATCATTGGTTGAATAGCGCACGTGAAGCATGTGCAGGCGGTAGCTGCGCTTTCCGATTGATCTGCGTAAAAGAAGCGCAGAGCAGGTCCGCCAGAAGCCGCTGTTCCGTGTGGACACTGTGGTGTACCTCCAGCTGGGCGGATTGATTCCCAGGGTTGCAGGACAGCACCCCTGAAATCTAATTATGAGACGCTACTGGTGATTGATGCTCCTTCCTCTAAGTGATGTTCTGCTCTCGCCCCGGGGCGCCGCAGGCTGCAGTGGAACAAAGAGGAGGAGGAAAGTGACAGATGAGTTTTGCATACAGTAAAGCTTCCACCAAAACTTCTCTGTAACTGACCAGGTGTCTGCTTTCAAAAATATTTTTTATACCTGGTATACCTTTGCTATAGATCAGGGGTCACCTGATCATTATCAACCAGTAAAGGTCCGGAGGAATTTTTAATTATAATGTGTTACTTTAAACAGAATTTAACAATGAAATAAAAGAAGGTTTTTATGCATCCATGTTATACATTGAATTTTTTCATAAAAAATATACAATAATAATATAGAAAATGTTTCCATTTTCAAATCTAAATTGTTTTTGAAGTAGAGAACAACAATCGCTCAGTTTGGTATATAAAAAATTTTCTGATTCACATATTTTATAAAACAACTGAACTGACTGTTTTTTTTTTTTTGTATATATATTTTTTTCTTAATGAGAGAAGTGGGCTTTACGCTTTAAACCTGGGTTTGAATGGAGATAAAAAGCCATTCTAATGCACATATCAAGGTGCTCAATTTGACCCTGGATCCATATTTATTTTTGATTATGTTCAGAATCCTGCTTCCCAGCAGCAGATTGAGCCAAACATACTCAAAAGTATGCAGTGTCATCTTTGAGCACACCATTTCACTTTTTTTTTCACCACGCTTCTTCCAGCAGTCCATGCTTTCTCTGCTTTCTTTTTCTCATCGCCCGACTTGCCACAGGTTTGCCTGCAGTGTCACTGGCTACGTTGACACTGCAACCTAAAGTGGCCAAAATCCGATTTTTTTGCCCATATGGGACCTGTATCTGATCTCTTCGTCGCAGTCTGAACAACACAGATCCGATTTTTTCCAATCCGACCCAGGCCACTTGGCTATGTAGTCCTGAATCCGACACGAATCTGATCTTTTCAAATGCAATCTGTGTCTGAACGGACAGGTCGCTTTTATTCGACCTGAACGGCAGTAATACCCAACAAAGGTCACTATTTTGGCTCTGGATGATGATGCGGAGATCAGTATTTATCTTTAACCATCTTGAAAAGATTTTGTTTTTATGGTTGGGAAAGATTACTAGATGCGCTCTGGCACTACCATCCATGTTTACTTCAGTAAACACAGAGCACGCTGGCCTGTGACGTCATTGCGTCCTCTACTGCGCATGCAGGACTCTTGCGTTGTATGACTGCAGTTCACACAGGAGATCACATACAAGTCGCATATATTTGGAAATGTGAACGGCAGCGCAAAAAAAAAAATTGATTTCACCAAAAAATCGGATTTGAGTATCAAGGCCTGCAGCATGAACATAGCCTAAACCTGACACAGCTCATTGGCTAATTTGTATTACGTGTCGCCAGGTGCTGGAAGCTTCGGAAGGCTTTACCATATTAACAGGAGAAGCGGCGCAAGTGAAGTTAGACGCTGTCGTTGCACAACATGCAGTAATTTATAAATATTTTAAATCAGATTGGATCCGGAATTAGTCAGCAGGTGGGTCTGGATCAGGACCGCAGTCCGCTAATCCGTAACCTCTGCTAAAGGTTAACCAGGCATTAGACGAAACAAAAGCAGCACTACACTGACAAAAGTGAAAAACTCTAAAAAGCTGGCAAACCACTTCCATTTTTTTACATTGTGTCACAATAACATCAACATCAACATTTAATGTATCTCTAAGGATCTCTAAGGAATAGACAATTAAAAGGTTTTTGCGCAAGTTTCACAAATTAAAACTTTAAAGTGACTGTTTTTAGCAATCCACACGTTCTCACGATGGGGCGGAGAATTTTCAGGACCCAAATGCAGAGATCAGGAGGTAAAGGTGAGTCTTGAAGATTTAATAAGTTAACTGAGGCAAAAATCCAAAGTACAAAAATCCAAGGAACCAAAGGAGAAGAAAAAAAAATTCATGGGAACACTCACATGGTTAGCCAGAGATGAGGAACCAGCACTGAGGAGCTGCACAGGGAGAGTATATATGGGAGACAGAACAAAGACAGGACTAATGAGCTGACAAGGAACAGGTGTGGATGGAAGCGTCTACAAGGAAGCCAAGGGGAAAGGAAACAAACACAAGGTGGCAACAGTGAGGAAATCAAGAAATATATAAAAGCACTCAAATATATAACCAAAAACAACTAGAATGACACAAAATGGAAAGGAACCAAATAAACTAGAAAACACAGAAAGACGAGAATAAAAAGTCTAACTGAAAACTCAAAAAGAAAACTTAAACAGTACCAAAAAGTGCAGAGCTATGACAGACCTATTCTCATTGAGCTAATTTTCAATTTTCATTTTGCAAGCAAATAAAACATTTTCTTAATCTAAAAATTAAACTTTGAAAAACATCCTACTGGAAAAATGTTTTGAGAGTAAATATGCTGTTTTCCTAAATACAATTTATTTTAAATATTTTTTTTAATCCTCAATCCTTTTTTTTACATTTTATTTTTTCGTAGATTTAAAATTAAAATTTGTCTAACTTTTTTTTTTTAAAAGTTTTTTTTCAAAGGATATTTTTTCAAGTTATCCTTTATTTATATTTTTTCTTTATCAGATTGAGTTTTACACATTGCATTCTTTCCAAACTTATTTCCTGATCACAATCTGTTAATTTCAAGCCCAACACAAACCAGTTACCAATGACAATAAAAATGTCGTTTCTAACTTCCACGCACACCAATAGAAATTTGTGTTTGCTCCCCACCCCAGGGGAAGGCCTTCCTCCAGAAGTGAAGAGAGTGTGATCTGTAAAACAATTGCGAAATAATGTAATTTGGATCTCATTCTGAAAAAGAGAAATAAAACGAATGAGAAAAAAAAATATACTAATTGAAAGAAACTAAATGTGATTTTTTAAATTCAATGTGAAAATAAAACATGAAAAAAATGACACTTGGAAAAAACCCAAATTGAAATAATTAAAGTGGATAAAATAGCAAAGTTATCTCATAAAACTTTTTTGATTAAAAGTTTTTTTACAGCTTCATTTCTGGGTTGATGGCCAAACCGAAGTCCACAAACAGGATCCACGAGTAGGAGTATAATAATCATGTTTATACAATATACTATCATGTTTATACAATATAATTAACACATTTATACAATATACTATCACATTTATAAAATATAATTATGATGTTTATACAATATAATTACCATGTTTATACAATATACGATCACATTTGTACAATATAACATTTATACAATATAATTAACACATTTATACAATAAAATTATCACGTTTATACAATTATCACATTTATACAATATACTACCATGTTTATACAATATAATTATCACATTTGTACAAGATACTATCACGTTTATACAATATAATTAGCACGTTTGTACAATATATTACCATGTTTATTCAATATAATATCACATTTGTACAATATATCATGTTTATACAATATAATTAACACATTTATACAATAAAATTATCACATTTATACAATATACTATCACGTTTATACAATATAATTATCATGTTTATACAATATAATTATCAATTCAGTTCAATTCAATTCAGTTTATTTATATAGCGCCAAATTCACAACACATGTCATCTCAAGGCACTTTACAGTTCAACTAGATCATCCAGTCAAATTGATACAGTTTTCTATCTAAGGAAAACCAGTTGATTGCATCAACTCATTGACTCAAATACAATCCCTCACACTAAGCATGCTTGTAGCGACAGTGGAGAGGAAAAACTCCCTTTTAACAGGAAGAAACATCCAGCAGAACCAGGCTCAGTGTGAGCGGCCATCTGCTGAGGCAAACGGGGTTCAAGGAGACGGAAGCAGAGACACAAAAACAGCTTTAAAAGGCCCCATCCAGGAAACACACAGCCAGGCAGACGAGCTCCGAGCCAGCTCCCATGTCAGAGGACGAAGAGAGCACATCCACTCAGTCACGGTCAGAGACTGCATTCACATTTGTACAAGATACTATCACGTTTATACAATATCATTATCACGTTTATACAATATATTATCATGTTTATACAATATAATTAGGAAAAATTATTTTTTCTCAAGCGACAGCAATACGCTTCCGTAGTTACCAATTCTAAACCATTATGAAATTAATCTAATTATAATCAAGAACAAAAAAGGCAGATAAAATAGTAGTTTACATTGTTTAAAAAGAACATCACTAAAAATAAGCTTCACGGAAATGAAAAGTGGAGCATTCACACAGAAATCCCAGAGCAGCTGGACAATCTCCTGCAGTTGGTAAACCCTCGCAGCCATTATTACATACAAGCAATCAGGCAGCTCACTATCTGTGTGTTTGTGTGTGTGTGAACATCAAGGGGGGATCCCATACTAAGGACTGAGTTGTTTTGCAGCTCCCTCTGCGCCAGAGCAGCTGCTAATGTATGAATTCATGTGTTGCTGCCCTTCGTTTGTACTCCGCAGATCTCTGGACCTGGAGGTCACGAGGTTGATGTTCCATGCATTCATTGCTTTTAATCTTAAACTCTGCATTCACTCTTTTTCTTTTAAGGATGTGAGTGGGCAATACTTAGGCAGTTTTTCAATAAATATATATGTAAACACTCAGAGAAACTATAAGTGCTCAAGTTACATTGTTTGGGATGTTAAGAAAGGCTTTCATCACAAAATTCAAATTAAAAATATAAAGGAATTGTTTTCCATTAAAGTTCAGATCTGTTACCTCTACTGACAAGGTTAGATTTATATTTTCAGCTGATTTATCCAATTAGTGATTTGGATAAATCAGCTGAAATACTGCAGTTTAAAATGTAACAAGAAGCTGAGAAAGACGATCAGCATAATCAAATATTATTCAATTAAAGCAATAAAAAAAATTGCAATATATCTGGTGCACATTCACCAAGCTGGTGGAAACTTTTATTTATTTTGCCTTTTAAGCCTTTTAAAAAAAATACTTTCTTCGTTTTTTTATATCAAGAAACAGAGATACTGAAAGCATAATTATTTGGTTTGATATTGTTGAGTTTGTCCAGAAGTAAACTCATTCTGCATGAAGAAGCCCTACTTTGATGTTATTTTTCAGAGACTATGTTTTGTGGCATCTGCAGAGCTGGATGTGTAGCTCCATTCATATGATGTGCATGAGTAAATGCTCATCATGGCCATCTGGGAGGACCCTGCACTGCCTGCAGGACTCTATACATGCAACATGCATTTTTATGCTTTGATTTTATTTATTTTTTTGTTTTATCTAGTATGTTCTACGAATATGCAGGTTTCATCGGTTAGATCTGATGTTTTAAAGTTATTGGTTTCTTTTGATTGCAATCATTTCTCCATTTTAAATAACAGAATAAATATACAATATGACTGGAGCATCGCCTTGTTTTTAACTTTTAATTAATTATCTTTTACCTCAGCATTGTGGTAGTCCTAGCTCCAGTAAGACATGGAAAATAACAAAGTTAGTATTTATCATGTTACTTTAGTCCCCTGAGGATCTAAATCACAAACACACACATGCCAGAATCCATGCATAAAAGCACAATTATATATAATGAAAAATTCCTTGGCAGGATTCACCTCCAGGGTTTTTATTTCTAAGCTCTATTTGAAAGAATTAGGAGACTTAATTAAACTTGCTTGTTGTCCTGCATAGACCCGGCTTTCGTGCCTAGTTCACAAATTTTCTCAGGGTTGCCTTGGAAGATTGTCTCAGAATTATAATATTTTTCTGGTTTATCCATTTGAAAACCAGTGGTTGTAATCTATTGTAATCCTTGGTGGTGTCCAAGTTTAATCTGAGCAGAACTGTTACCCTGACGATTGGTTATGATGGTCTGGTAGGATGGCCAAGGCTAAATATATCAGGGCTGCAGCTATTTAATATTTTACTAATAAAATAATCTATTAAATTTTTCCCCCGATTAATCTAAAAATAGATTGTTTCAGTAAATTAGAGTACAATTTTTTTTAAATCTTGATTTGAAAATGATCATATTTTCTTGTTGATTTTTTGTTATAACTACTGCTGTAAGTGTTTTTTTTGTTTTTCTTCAGAAAATGTTTTACTAAATTACTGGCATTTAATGTAATAACCTCAGTAACTAGGACCCAATATTCAGACAGACAGACCAGGACGATTTTCAACAGGCTTTATTTTAAAACCAAGGTTAACAGCGAGCGGCTGGGCATCAGCGGGGGCGGATAACGGGATTCTCTGTAGAGGTGGAAAACCCAGGTCTGTGACTGGAATGCCAGGCTGATCGCGATTAGGAGCAAAAGTCCCTGAACTGATTCAAAGTTCAGTCTGATCCCAGAGGAAAGGGAGGAATCCGGTGAGAGAGGTTATCCATGGGGGAAGACAGGTCAGAATCAGAATAACAGACAAACTCACTCGAACGCTAGAGTTACTCTCTCAACAGATTGAGTAATCTGGTGCTGATGGAAGGCAGGCAAAGGACATAAATATCAGCTGTGCTGCAACCATCAACATCTTTGTTTATAGATGTTGGAGATTGGGCTGTTTTTCCGATGTGGTCCTGTTTCTCTGGCTGTATTCTCTTCATCCTCTGACATGGGAGTTGGCTCGGACCTCGTCTTCCTGGCTGTGTGTTTCCTGGATGGGGCCGCCTTTTACAGTTGCATTTTGTATCCCTGCTTCTGTCTCCTTGAACCCCAGTCGGCCTCAGCAGATGGCCGCTCACACTGAGTGTGGTTCTGCTGGAGGTTTCTTCCTGTTAAAATTGAGTTTTTCCACTCCACTGTCGCTACAAGCATGCTTAGTGTGAGGGATTGCATTTGAGTCAATGAGTCGATGCAATGAAATGGTTTTCCTTAGATAGAAAACTTTGAATCAATTTGACTGTATGATCTGGTGAACTGTAAAGTGTCTTGAGATGACATTTGTTGTGAATTGGCGCTATACAAATAAACTTAATTGAATTGAATTAAATAGCTGAGGAACTAGGAGGAAAAAATCAGTGTTAATCAGCCGCCGGGCCACTGGGACAGGTGAGCAGGAGCAAATGACAAAGCCAGCCATCAGTGTGAAGACCATGACATTCAACACTAGAATGAAAGTGATTTACTTTATTAGATGATCAAATATGAACAATGAACTGACACATTTAAGGGCAAAAGTGTAACCAATTAAATTCACAGCGGCTGCTGGACAATTTAAACTTTAGGAACAGAAATTGGGAAACCTAAATTGGGGAACTTTCTGCCCTGGAACATGTAACTACCAATGATGTAAATGTTTGTGCTCATGCATTTGATTTTCCAAGTGTAAGTTTGGGAGTGGTTTATTAAAGCACCTGGACAGGGTCAGCGAAGCATTACTACATGACTGTGAGGAACTAATTTCTCCTTTGCTCTGACTGCTGATTCAGGAGAGTTTTGCTGATTACCAAAATCATAGGAGAAGGTTGCACCTATAATAACCCCCATCACAACAACACAATTAGACGTAAAGGGAATTGCCTCTACAATGAAGTGGCCATAAGCTATATTTATTTATGGCAAAGGTTGTATGATGAAATGGTGTTGCCTCTCATGGGGAAGTGTCAGATAAAGCTGCTCTGGAACAAAATATTGGACACTTGGCTGGATGTGAAGCTGTATCCAAACTGCATTGAAAGAGTTGGAAATGTCACCAGTGATGGTCATTTCCATAAGAAGAAGAAAGGCTAGCCAATCACGAATAATGAAATGTCAAGAGAAGACGCAGAGGTTTTACATTTTGAGCCACTATCAAGACTCAGGCTTTGAAACTAAGAAGTTCAAAAGATGAAAAAAAGGGAATAAAGAAGCTGATAGACTGACAGTCACAGAGAATGGATAGGAGAGGGATTATACAGACTTGGCTGCCTGTTACGCACCAATATGCATTTTCTCCACGTCATTAAAAGTTTCCTCAGAGCTGCAAAGCAGCAAGTTGATTTCCTATTTTATTTGTGGTGACAGAAACTCACTAATTATATATTTTTTTATTTATTTATTCCTTTATTTAACCAGGAAAAGTCCCATTGAGATTAACAATCTCTTTTTCAAGGGATATCCGGATTTATGGCTTAGAGACCATCTTTTGTTCTGAGACATATAGGATTCAGGTAAAGAACAACGCTGTTATTAGTTTTCATAAGATTGCAGGCAGGAGAATACATATGTAACTTCAGGGAAAAATGTTACTTTTTCATTGAACAGAAATTTGCCCAATTCAATCTAAAAATGAACCCATGGTAAAAAAAAAAAAAAAAAGAATAATGATAATAAAAGATAAAAAAAAAAACAATAACATGAAAAGTTTTAATAGGGAAACCATTCCCATGAAGATGCAGATACATTTCTTGAGTTATTCTACCATGAACAAACTATGGAAACCCCACTGGGATTGTTTACTGCAAAATAAATAAGTTCCTGCTCATGCTAATTGATTTAAACACCTATGTTACAACTGTAATTTCAGGATTTTTAAAAGCAAAGTATTTATGATTTACAGAAAAAAAGTAATTTAAAATGAAATCACTGAAGCCAGATGTTAATATACACTTTTAAAAAAAAAATATCATCTTACATTATGGGTTTGCAAAGTGACCAAAAGGTAGGCTGTTTGACTGTTGGCAAATCCCTACGGATTCCCTAATGGCAACTGGAACTGGTGAAAGAGTTCATGTTGAGCTTGAGATTGATAGAGGTCATAGAAACTAAAAATGAGACTGGGAGGAAAACAGGCTAAACAATAACTGATGATGTGGGATTGCATCTCAGATAAAGCAGCAATGAAGTTTTTAAGCTGGTACTAAAGACCAATTAGAAATTTATTTTTCAATTTTAAGTTAGTATCTCAGTTCAAGTGAGGCAGAAATTATTACACAAAACTTAACAGTATTTTTCAGCCCTTATTTATTTTAGTTATGGTTATTTTTCCCTCTAGAGATAATGAAAACAGAAAGACAAGAATACAGTATCACATCAGACCATTAAAAGAGTTTTAACAGAGAAATGGGCTCAATCAAGTGCATTTATAAGGGCTGCAAAAAGTTAGTTATTTTTAAAATTTAATTTAACCCCACAAAACGAGCCTCATTGGAAATATACTTTTTATTAGATTAATATGACTTTACGCGCTCACAGATTGGCCTTTCCCTCTTGTTTATGCCTATAAGTATTTGCTTTGGTAAAGTTTAAGTCTATTTTTAACAATGCTTACCGGAGTTAAGCTCTCAACTCTAAAGATTCCTTTTCTTTCAAAATAAAAAAGAATGTAAGTTTCTGAACATTGGCAGCGTACAAAAACAAAACGCTTAAAAGCTATATTAAAATATATTTAACACAGTCTTTGTTCTAATTGGCCTTCTATAACAAAGGGCATATTCCTGTTTGTCATTGGATTCAAATGACAAAAACCCCACATGAGATAAACATATTAACTCCACACACTGAGTGAAACTAAACACTTGTTAAATGTCTTATATCTTTCTTTATACACAAATTCCTTTGCAAATCATTACTTAATGTATTAATATAAAACGTACATTTACAGATGCTGTTGTCCAAAAACTGCTGAGTACTAAGAATCCTCTCTTTGGCTTCATGCACAGATGCCTTCATAGCCTCAAGGAGTTTGTGTCCCATCATCTGGCTGTGAACAAAGTTAGTTAGGACACTTTTCATTCTGCTGCTGCATTGCACCATGCTATCTCGGGTAGCTTTTTGTTGAGCTCCCGGCGCTTAAATGTTCAATGACAGATCTGCGCTGATGTTTTATCTAATCCTGCCGAGCAACAAAGGTGAGCAGAAATGCCATTCATCAAGCTGCCAAGCTCCAATTCAGAGTCAAAAGACCTCAGTGTTTTTCTTCCACACAAGAGACACACCAGGGTTAAAGCAGATTGGTAGGACTTGTTGGCACATTTTAAGCATAACTATAACACTATATTTCTGTATTTTACCTCATGCTTTCTGTCTGTTAATAGTCTGTTTGATTCTAAATACTCTGATACTCTTATAAACTTAATAAGTCTTTGTTCTCATTTTGCCTTCTATAAAAGAGGGGATATTCCTCTGTTATTTTTCCTGCTATGTCAGCCTTAGAGATGTAATTCCCCTGTCAGAAATGGGGTACTGCTGAGGGGCTCCACATTAAATAATAAGGGCTTAAAGCAGCGTTTAAGCAGAAGAAACACTGATATGTTGACTTAAGAGACTATGCCAGTGTCATAGGACAGAAGAACCTAAGGAAAATCCCTCTGAAATGTATTTCCAAACACATCATAAACCAGAATCCGATTTGATGTGCATATTAACATATTAACATATCACAAATGGCTAATTTAAGAACAACTTAATCCCATATCATTTTGGTCTTATTTTACCATCAAAGTGTGACTTAAGAGACTGAAAAAAATGCACAGAGATAGAACTGCATGCTAGTCAGTTTATTTGCCCAATGGTTCATGCTGTAATGCCAGGGTCATTTTTAATTGCTTTAACACCAGGATAGAGACTCATTGGGGTTTTAGTAGGGAAGAGTATTGGCATGGGTGTTGCGATCTGGTACGTGTCACCATACTTTGGTCACGATACAATATTATCACGATATTGCGATATCACTATATCTTGCTATATTTTTTCCCGGCTATGTTCATCTGAAGATATTGATAATTTTGTTATTTTGGCATCCATGTTGATTGGGGCTTGAGTATGACACTGCGCTGTACAGCAAAAGGGCTCCACAGTGCAGTCGGTGCAGAGATAGGCCATTTTCCCTCATTGGTTTAGGTAAAAATGTTTTGTTTAAAAAAAATCTATAGTAAGAACTGAAAGACCGATATAATATCAGGTGGCCGAAGATCACAATATAATGCCAAATTGATTTTTTTCCACATCCCCGAGGATTGAGTCTCCAAAAATGTATCAATTGAATTTGGTTTGGTTTACTTTCAAGACTTGCTCTTAAAAGCTATTTTAGGCAGTAATCATATCTGCATGTTTGGGGCACTATCTATACAGTAAACCCTTGTTTATCGCGGGGTTACGATCCAAAAAGAACCCACGATAGGTGAAATCCGTGAAGTAGAAACCTTTATTTTTTTTACAGTTATTATACAATCAAATACTCCATACAACATTGAAATCAAGGAACAAAAACTTTTTACAGGCCCAAGCATTTGTTTAACAAATAAATGTATGGTATAAACGTTGTTAACTACTGTACTGTACTGTAAAATAATATAGTTATAAATAAATAAGTAATGATTTTAATCATCGATACAAAATGAAGGGTTAATATTGCGGGGATCAGCACCGCCCCGCCGTGACGGATTGGAACGGGAGAAAATGAAAAATGATTATGGAAAAAAATATACAGTACAGTAGGACAAATAGTGACTGACGTGTACAGAACAGTATTTCATTGCTGTTCTGACGGAGCCGCTGCATCCTGACTCTGCTCTGTGGCGTTTTTTTCTTCTAAAGCCTGCGGTGCAGGTGTGTTTTTTGGAGAGAAGAATATAGTTATCGGTAGTTGTTGTCGCTCTTTTTTCTTCTCGACCAAAAGATCCTTATAAACCGACATGCCACCATTAATATGTTTGACAATAAAGTTTAACAATGCATAATGCAAATCCGTGAAGCAGCGAGACTGTGAAAAGTGAACCGTGTTATAGGGAGGGTTCACTGTACAGGCTTAGATATGAGCAGCAGATGTCGGTCAGAGAGCTGTCCATAAAGTACTTCTGTGTGTTTAAATCAAATGCAGAAATACACAAAGAAATGGGAGAAAGAGAAAGACTAATACATGTGCAGTATGAGATATAATTTTAAGAACATAAATTTGCTCTCTTTGGCTCACTAGATTGTCCTGTTGAATTCCTAATTTAAGCAAAAGGCACTTGTAAAGTAAGTGAACAAGGATCCACAAATGTTCAGATGAGCATTTACCAGCAGAATTCAAGACACACTTTATTAAAGAGGCTTTGAACCTATAGTACCTTGATATACTAAATAAAGTTTGATTTCAGACGTGTCCAAATGATTTGACTCATCAAAGAAACCAACACTGGGCAGTTAAAAAGATAATCAAGGGTTAGGATAAAAAGGTGAAAAACGGTTGTGCCACTTGGGGACAGTGGATCTATTGAAGGGTCCCATGAGCTGCCTTTAGAAATTGATGTCTACTTGTTTTCATGAATTTAAAAGCTAATGTTGGTACTTCCCAGGGACTTATAGTACAAGCCACAGAAGATGGAAAAAAGCACTGATTGTCTGATCCAAATACAGATGGTACTAGACAGGGCTAAAGCTAGCACAGGAGCCATAATCAATTCAGGGGCCATACACAGAGAAGAAGTCCATGCAGCAGTGGTTTTCAGAAGGGTCACAAGAGGGGAATCCAGAGTCCAGGAGTGCATCGAAAACAGGAGGACCACTAACTGAGGCAGGAGATGTATCTGAATTCCAGGCTTGGGTCATACACATTTGACAGAAAAATCTAGAGGCAAAACAGACTTGTTCGTTTGGCAAAACAAGAGCTTGTTGACCAGAGATTAATAGCCGATCTGACAGGGCAGAAACAGGAATTAGACAAGTTGAGATCAGGAAGTCAAAATAAATATGTCTGCATTGTCTACCCATCCAAATTGCTTTCAAGAATATGGCGGTTACCCACTGGGAGAACCTGAAATATGTATGTGCACTTCCCAGATGCAGGAACTTCTATTCATTTGAGATGGTGCAGGTGTAACTGCTTAGGCTTGATTACCAGTTCAGCAGAGGAAGCAGAGAGTGAGTTCATAGTACTGCTGTTATTTCATTACTATTACTTTTTACAGACTCTTGGTATTTTTCCAACTTAAATCTCTCCACAGGAATTCTGGATAAAATTGATGAATAAAATATCGAAGAGTTACCATAAACAGTGGCTTAAGATACACAGATACACAAGATACACAACAGTGGCTTAAGATACACAGCCACAGAGGAAAAAGAGTACAATATTTACTAAAACAAGCAGATCGTCCACAAGCACACTTGAATATTTTTGCAACTTCCATCATATTTGAAAAAAAACTTTTTAACAGAGATGAAGCAAAAGTCAAATTGGTAAGTACAAGCTTAGAGAAACATTAAATATATAAAAAACCCTTCAGATATGACCAGATCTATGTTTCTCACTGTTATTTGATTAATGTTTCCTTTATTTAAAGAGTTCTCTAGGGAGGTGAGAGCAATGCTGCCAGGAGTGTAGGAAGAATTATTTTAGGTATAGTTTTAAATAGTTTCTTATACATGTCTGCTCCCTCAGATAGCAACCTGAAATACTGAACATAAATAATATATCAATTTTGTACATGGTAATGTAATGAATGCTAACAGTGGCCTAGTTCACACATTAACAGTCCCAACACCATACATTACCAACGTTTTCTCTGGCAGAAATGCTGATGGCATGCACAAAATAGTTTTTTCTGTTAATGGATTTGCTTAACTTTCAGTCTTTTAAAGTGAAACCAATGATACTTTTGTCCGTAAGATTTTGGCACTAATAACCCCTTAAGTCTTGAGTCTGTTTGATTTTTTCTGATGCCATTTCACTTTCCTACAAAAAGCAAAGATTTGGAAGGTCATGCCTAACAGTGAATTCCTTACACTCATGCCCTACAGATGCAAAAAAGATTTCACTAAAACAACATGAAAGATTTAGTTATGACAAGCAAGTTATCAATGCTAAAAGTCTACTGTTGACTAAATGAGACTAGTAGGTGGTTGGAGTAGATCAGATGAACCAGTCAAGTCTGACCTGCCCATGTTTAGGACATAAGCCCCATTTACACGCCCCTCTGTAAACCGAACTGCGCCGAGTTCGGACCGAGTTTGGATCAGTTAACCCTGCCAAGCTCGGTTGCTTACAACCGTTTACACACCACGCTAGCACGTTTCCTCACCTCCTTGGGACGATCTACGGTACTACTGCTCTCTAGAGGGAAACGATTATGTTATAATTGTGATATTTTGTTTTTTGCAGAGAGTCAGGCGAAGAAGACAGCCTTTGGTGAATTTAATTGAAAGAGTCAGCTTTTGGGAAGTGGATACAACAACGATAGTCTAATCACGACTTAAAGACACAGGATACAATGATAAACTTTGAGGTTCACCACACTAAGCAAAATCATCACTGGAAATCGTGTGGCATGGTAGGGAAGCTAGTATTTTTATGAATGTCTGAAATTTCATTATTACGGAGGCTAGGTGTAAGGATATGATGCGGTCTGCTCATGCGCTCTTTGTTATCTGAGAAGTGAGCCTGAACTGAACCGCCCCGAGCCCTACTTAGACTTAGACTTAATTCAATTCAGTTTATTTATATAGCGCCAAATTCACAACACATGTCATCTCAAGGCACTTTACAGTTCAACCAGATCATACAGTCAAATTGATACAAAGTTTTCTATCTAAGGAAAACCAGTTGATTGCATTGACTCATTGACTCAAATACAATCCCTCACACTAAGCATGCTTGTAGCGACAGTGGAGAGGAAAAACTCCCTTTTAACAGGAAGAAACCTCCAGCAGAACCAGGCTCAGTGTGAGCGGCCATCTGCCGAGGCCGACTCGGGTTCAAGGAGACAGAAGCAGAGACACAAAAAGCAGCTGCAAAAGGTGGCCCCGTCCAGGAAACACACAGCCAGGAAGACGAGCTCCGAGCAAGCTCCCATGCCAGAGGACGAAGAGAGCACATCCACTCAGTCACGGTCAGAGAAACAGGACCACACTGGAAAACAGGCCGATCTCCAACATCTATAAACAAGGGTGTTGATGGAAGCAGCACAGCTGATGTTTCTTTCCAGGATGACGTCACAGCCAAACAGGAACAGACGAGGCAAAGCTACTCTGAGGAAAAGCAGAGAGAGCAGAACGTTAGAGATTGAACTAACAGATTCTGCAGAATAGGAGAACAGAGAGAGAATGAAGCAGAATGATGAAATGGGGGTCCCTATGTCCTCCAGAAGTCTAAGCCTATAGCAGCATAACTATAGAGATAGCTCAGGATAACCTGAGCCACCCTAACTATAAGCTTTATCAAAAAGGAAAGTTTTAAGCCTAGCCTTAAAAGTAGACAGAGTGTCTGCCTCACGGACTAAAATTGGTAGTTGGTTCTACAGGAGAGGAGCCTGATAACTAAAAGATCTGCCTCCCATTCTATTTTTAGAAATTCTAGGAACCACTAGTAAACCTGCAGATTGAGAGCGAAGTGCTCTGTTAGGAACATAAGGAACAATCAGATCTCTGATATAAGATGGAGCTTGGCCATTTAAGGCTTTATATGTGAGAAGGAGGATTTTAAATTCTATTCTGGATTTAACAGGAAGCCAATGAAGAGAAGCCAGGATAGGAGAGATATGATCTCTCTTTTTCATTTTCATCAGAACTCTGGCTGCAGCATTTTGGATCAGCTGAAGGCTTTTAACTACAGTTTGTTGACTTCCTGATAGTAAATAATTACAATAGTCCAGCCTTGAAGTAACAAATGCATGGACTAGTTTCTCAGCATCACCCCTGGACAGGAGATTTCTAATTTTTGCAATGTTCCTCAGATGAAAGAAGGAAATTCTAGAAACCTCTTTGATCTGGGATTTAAATGACAGGTCCTGATCAAAAATAAAACCAAGATTTTTTACTTTATTATCTGAAATCAGTTTAATCCCATCCAAATGAAGTGACTGGCTAATCAGCTTCTTTTTCAGAGACTCTGGTCCAAAGACTATAACTTCTGTCTGTCTGCATTCAGAAGCAGAAAGTTAAGAGTCATCCAGGTTTTTATGTCTTCAAGACATGCCTGTAATCTATGTAATGGGTTAGCTTCATCTAGATTTATAGACAGATATAGCTGGGTATCATCAGCATAACAGTGGAAATTAATCCCATGCTGTCTAATAACTCTACCAATTGGGAGCATGTATAAAGTAAAGAGGAATGGTCCTAGCACTGATCCCTGTGGTACTCCACAGGTAACCTTTGAGCATGTTGAAGATCTATCATTAACATGAACAAACTGAATTCGAACAGATAGATAAGATTTAAACCAGTCTAGTGCTGTTCCTTTAATTCCAACAAAATATTCAAGTCTTTCTAAAAGAATATTATGGTCAACTGTATCAAATGCAGCACTAAGATCCAACAGGACGAGCACAGATACAAGTCCATTATCTGAGGCCATGAGAATATCATTAGTGACTTTCACCAGAGCTGTTTCAGTGCTATGATGAGCTCTAAAGCCAGACTGAAATTCTTCAAAAAGTTCATTATGGTGTAAGTGATCGCAAACTTGTTTGGCAACTACTTTTTCAAGAATTTTGGATAAGAAAGGAAGATTGGATATAGGTCTATAATTAACCAAGTCATCTGGGTCAAGAGACGGTTTCTTAAGCAGTGTTGGGATCTGGGGATGTACCACCTTCCACCAGCAGAGTGTGCCGTGGGTCTCCTGGGCTGGAGCCCTCCAGCACACCTGAGACGCATCTACTCATCAGGAGACCTTCCCTTCATAAGCAGCTGCCAGACCTTCCTTCAACGCCGCAGTGTTGACCTTAGTTTGGTTAGCAACCTGAGCCTCTGTTACCTGAAAGAATCTAAGTTGTCTCTAAGTGAGAAGACTTGTTCTAACCCTCCTCTGTTTTTGCTCACAGGAAACCTGTCTCAAGCCTTAAGCTCTGGGTGAGCTTAACCTGCCTTCCAGCCCTGGTGAGCCAAACCTGAAGATTCCTATTTGGATTTCCCCTGCTGATCTCTGTGAAGTGTTGGAAACTCTGAATAAGGTCTGCCATTCAAAGTCAGAAGCTAGATGCTGCAGCTGCTTGTGTACTCTGCTGAACCAACAGTCTCTGGACCCAACGGTTCCCTCTCTCACAAGAGAAGCCTGGACCCTGTCAAGGTAGAATCAGAATTATCAAAAGGACTCATTAATCATCTGTCTGCCCAGCTAATCAAACTATCCATCTCTGCAGACTTCAGTGAACCCAACCCGGACCTGTTCCAGATCCTGTTCATGTTTTTCGTGTCAACATCTTTAATAAACTCTGTTAAACTTTTACCCAGACTCCGTTGTGTTCTGCATGTGGGTTTGAATTAAAACCAATCATGACAAGCAGAGGTTTAATTACAGCAACCTTAAAAGCTTTCCCTGTAACAGAGATAGATTAATCACATCTAAAATGGAGGAGGAGATCAAAGGGAATACCTCCTTAAATAACCTGATTGGAACTGGATCTAACATACAAGTTGAAGGATTAGATGAAGACAATAATTTTGGTAATTCAGAAAGTTCAACTGGATCAAAGCAGTCTAAACCCGGTTCAGATTTATTTTGTCATTTTGTATACACTCGTGTATACAAAACAAAATTTCCTTTAAAACAGCACTAGACAATTTCATTTTTTAAAGTCCAGCCTTGAAAAACAGCATTAAATACATTTAAAACAATTGTAATATAAACACATGACTGTATATTTACAGTTCTAACATTTTTTTTTTTTTATTGTTTAACTTGTACCAGTTTAGAGAGGTTCGGTTGTGTCTGGCACTGTACGGTTCAGTTGTGCCTGCCTTTTACACTTAGCAGTTATCTTGGTTACTGTGCTTGGACTGAGGCTATAGACAGTTTAAGACTGACCTGTTTATGTTCTAAACATAGACAGGTCAGCCTTGACGGGTCAGTTGAACCAGTCAATGCTGACCTGTCTATGTTTAGGACATATTGGGGTCCTAAAAAACTTTTCGGAGTTAAAATATAAAGATATTATGATGAGCAATCGGAAATATCTCTTTCAAATTTGGAACCTAAAACTTCTCAACAAACAAAATGCTCCAAAAAATATCCAAACATCTTTACTCTGAAATCTTGTTATAACTCAATTAGTAAACCTTTACAGCAAAGGACACGTATTTTCAATTTCTATTATAGAACACCCAAAGCCTTGTCTTAAACATGTTATAAAATGCAATTATCAAAATGTGGGAATAGTTCTTCATATAAATATTTTAAGGCATATCTTAACAACAAATGCATATATAAAAATTCTGTTTGTACTCCCCACCCCACTAAAAGATTGAGACATCTCTTAAATGTAAGTAACTAAAAAATTCCTAGTAGAAAATATGTTATAATCTTCCACCAGTTCTCGACTTATCCAAATGCAGACTATTGGAAGATTGTTGTGAGAATAACATTGAAGGGAATGTTAGTCTGATGTCCATTGAATCATGAGGGTTTTAAAAATGTTTGGATCTTGCTGGATAGTGCTGGAGTTTTCTTCACACTTTAAGGTGCCTCATCCCAAAGCAATAGTTCATTACAGTCTGTGATGAGTCCCTCTCCTGTGACGCCATCAGAAAACTAATAATGTGTGAACAGAGCTCATCAGTGAGCTGAGCACAAACTGTGCTTTATGACTAAATTTCTGAGGGCTGCTGTCCTGGAAAGGCTTCAAACATAATATCAAAGCATGAGGTGAAATTAGATGAAACTCAGTTCTTGTCCTGCAAGCTTTACAGGAATCAAGGAAACTTACTATTAATCACACAGGTGTAAAGCCTATTGACAATCAGCCACAATATTAATCTAAACTTACTTTCATTTTAATTTGATTCTTTATAAGTCTAAGAGATCTTAGACTTACACTTAGATTTATTTTGTCATTTTGTATACACAAGTGTAGACAAAAAGAAATTTCATTTAGAACAGCTCTCTAGACAATTTCAAGTACCCTCCAAAGCAGAAAACTGAGCCTGACTGGCTCTACCTCGCTCTTGTTAGTCTGCATTTCTCATCCAACAGGCTTCGCCCCTCTCCATTCTCACATTAAGCGGTTGACAAATATCATACCAGCTCACAATGGACTGAGCCTATCGATGGCCGAGCTCACAATGGAATTCTGCCAATCACCGCCACAATATACGGAACCAATCAATGTCCGAGCTCACAATGGATATCGGCCAATAACCGTCACTATGCTTATGTCATGATGGGTTTAGGTTCTTAGACCATATGCAGAACACAACGGAGGCTGGGTAAAAGTTAAACAAGGTTTATTGAATGTTTCACAATAATCAGACAATGTACTGGGTCAGGGGCTGGTCCGGGCTGGTTCACAGAAGTCTGCTGAGAAGATAGTTTGATTAGATGGCAGGCTGATGAGAATGAGTCTTTGATAATTCAGAATTATACCTTGACTGAATCCGGGCTTCTCTTTGAGAGAGAGGGAACCGTTGGGTCCAGAGACTGTTTGTTCAGCAGAGTTCAAGGGCAGCTGCAGCGTCTAGCTTCTGACTTAAATGGCAGACCTTGATCAGAGTTTCCAGCTCTTACTAAGAGCAGCAGGGGAATCCACATAGGAATCTTCAGGTTTGGCTCTCCAGGGCAGATTGGCAGGTTAAGCTCATCCAGAGCTTCAGGCTAGAGACAGGTTTCCTGTGAGGCAAAAACAGAAGAGAGTTAGAATCTGATCTCTCTCCAGAGACAGCTAAGATTCTTTCAGTTTCAAGGCTCAGGTTGCTAACCAAACTAAGGTCAACACTGCAGCGTTGAAGCAAGGTCTGGCAGCTGGTTATAAAGGGCAGGTCTCCTTATGAGTAGATACGTCTCAGGTGTGCTGGAAGACTCCAGCTCCAGGAGACCCACGGCGCACTCTGCTGGAGGAAGGTGGTACAGCTCCAGATCCCAACAGCTTGAGCCTATCAACGTCCGAGCTCACAATGGACCTCGGCCTCTCGCCGTCACCATTTACGAGCCAATCAATGTCTGAGTTCATAATGGAAGTCGGCCAATCAAAGTGAAGCATAACTTGTAAAATAGATAATAAGAGAAAAAAATAAGTTGGTGATCTTATTATAAAATTTAGGTCTGGGTGGCCAACTTTTATTCCATTCAAACAAACGTAATTTCCCCTTTATTTCACATCAGCTAAAACTAATATACTATAGTTTGAATAAATTAATGGTATTATGATGTCACGTTTTTCTTCTTTATTACACATTAGCTAAAAATAATATACCTCCCCTTCCCTTCTTCCTCCTTCCCTTCTTCCCTTTCTTCCCGCCCCTAACCTGTTCTGTTTGTTTTCCTTTTAACTCCAATAAACTATATATTTTTTTACAAAATACGTGGAATTCCTCCTCATCCACAAGTTTACGGCACCGTCCTGTCAAAAGCAAAAATCGCCAAGCTTTAATTTCGTAATTTTTTTAAATCCTCTTCCATATTGTGTTAGTAGAATAGAAAGAGAAACACCTTTTCAATTTTGAACAATGGTCCAACACATTGGATGAAGGTATTTAGAAGGCTGATCATCAAAAAGATGTTTGAGCTATATTCACATATTGAGAAAGAAACCATTTCTTTGGTTTTGATGGAATACAAATATATAATTTGCCATACCTTGCCTTTAATGGGAACTCTTTAAAATGTCAGTGTAGTTAAGGGTCTTTGACATGATATACTTGTCACAAACTTTGTTTAACATTGACTCTGAAGGTGGTGAAAAGCATCCATCCATCCATCCATCCATCCATCCATCCATCCATCCATCCATCCATCATCATCATCCAGTTAATCACATTTTTGCTTTGTTTTACGTTTCGAACCATATTATCATTCCCAGTTATCTGAAAGCACCCTGGAAAAAAGGAAACTGAGCCTGACTAGCTCAGTTGGCAGAGCATGAGACTTTTAATCTTAGGGTCATGGGTTCAAGTCCCATGTTAGGTGTTTCAAATCTTTGTGGACTTTGCAAGTGTTGTGCTAGGTAGGGCGATCAGTTTTGATATGTTGACAATAGCAGTCTGGCTTGTCGTCCCACTCAATGACTGCATATATGCACTTGTATTACAGAGCCAACATTGTGGAACAGCTTCTGGCTTTGTGCAAAACTCTTGATCAATAGCATCACATTGTCTTTGATGCTTGCTCAACCACAGGCTGCTTTTGCAATACTACCCAGCTGTGCATTTATTAATACGCCAAATCTCATAGAATTTTGAGTCATCTTCTCATATTATCCACTGTGATTCACAAATGTAGAGTCAGAATGGAAGAGTGGTCCAAGGCGCCAGAGTCAACTGTATCAGTTTTTACCTGCTTAGAATTTTCTGGTCTCCCTTAGAAGGCTTGGGTTCAAATCCCACTCTTGACATTTCATCTTTTCTGTAATCGTCACCAATCATTTTTATTGGAAAATCAATAAATAGATGTAATTTATTGGCCTACAGTTTACTGGTTCTGTTTATTTTCCTTTTAAATGCCTTAAACTATATATTTTTTTTACAAAATACGTTGAATTCCGTTGTCCACAAGTTCACAGCACCGTCCTGTCAAAAGCAAAAATCGCCAATCTTGGTTTTGGTCATTTTTTAAAATCCTATTCCATATTGTAATAGTAGAATAGAAAGAGAAACACCTTTTCAATTAAGAACAATGGTCCAACACATTGGATGAAGATATTTAGAAGGCTGATCATCAAAAAGATGTTTGAGCTATATTCACATATTGAGAAAGAAACCTAGGACAATTTCTTTGGTTATGATGGAATAAAAATGTCATTTGCCATACCTTGCCTTTAATGGGAACTCTTTAAAATGTCAGTGTAGTTAACACTAGATATCACGGAGAATTTCAGGCCCCGTCCACACGAAGTCAAAACGAACACGAAACGCTAATATTTTCCAGAACGTTTGTCGTAAAGACGGAGACGTAAAATAAATGTGATCGTCCACACGAATGCATGAAAACGCTGCGAAATGTATGCCAGGCCTGTAAGTGGCGCTGTCGTGCCAAAACAAAAATAGGCGACGAAATGTTGGGCATGCGCACTAACATTTATACATGGTTGCCCTGCGGGTCCATTTTCGTGGTTCAGTCAAATTCAGGTGCTGAACTATGTCGTCGATATTGCTTTGTTCTTCCTGAAGATATTCCAGAAGAAGAAGATTCTGTTGTAAGCCCGACAGCAGGGTGAGTAGCATTAGCAGCAACCATTCAACACAGTACGGCGCCATTGTTGTTGTGATACTGTGTCGCGCATGCGTGTTTAGAGGCGACCCTATGACGCATGCGTGTAAAAAAAAAATGCGGTTAGAGCTTAAAGATGGAAACGCGAAAACGGCGTTTCAAAATCTTCCCACTCTGAAGGCTGAATAAAACAAAGATCGTTTACAGACCCCCGAAACGCCGGCTTTGTATGGATGAGAGGCTGGTTTGGTGAAAAATTTGTGCGTTTAGGCCAGGGTTCGGCTTCGTGTGGACGGGGCCTCAGTTTTCCTGCAAGCCCCCCTCTCCTCGTCACGTTTGTGTATTCACTCTACCTTGCTAACCGTCCTTGTTGTAATGCAAATAATCTGTGACATGACCAGAGACTCGTTTTAAGGAAACTATGGTTGTAGCTCACTGTCTGCCTTGCTCTGGTGTCTGTTTTATAGAATAAATCATCCGCTGAGTTATTGATCCGGAAAAGCCGAATCTGTGAATATTTTTGCCAACTTTACTGCAGCAGATGCTGGCTGCATGTCTACAGCGGAGGAGAGATCGCTTGAGTTATATTTCTCCCCAAATAAATAACAGTCATTATCATATAAATGGTCATTATTGTATAACTATTCTTGCTTTCTTTAGCATTCCAGCTCATGCAGCTATTTTCATTGTACAGATCAGTTATCGTCTGATCGCTGCGCTTTTGGCTCCGCTGAAATCATTGCGCTGTTGGCGACACTGATGATGTAGACCTAGTTATATTTCATTACAAATATGATTCCCCCCTGCTCTCAGGTAAAACACTCTCAAAGAGAGAGACTTTAGCTGAAACTGAAACAAAAGGGGATGGAATTGTTCTCCAGCCACAGCGCTAATGCTGCATTTACATCTGAAAAGGGATTCAAGAGTTGATAAGTACCGCGGGGGGATTGGAGACTAATGAAAATTCTCGTATCTTTGGGATTTTTAGTGTTAAGGGTCTTTGACATGATACTTATCACAAAGTTTGTTTAACATTGACTCTGAAAGTGATGAAAAGCATCTATCTATCTATCTATCTATCTATCTATCTATCTATCTATCTATCTATCTATCTATCTATCTATCCATCCATCCATCCATCCATCCATCCATCCATCCATCCATCCATCCATCCATCCATCCATCCATCCATCCATCTATCTATCTATCTATCTATCTATCTATCATCTGTCTGTCTGTCTGTCTGTCTATCTATACATCCATCAAACCATCCATCATCATCATCCAGTTGATCACATTTTGCTTTGTGTTACGTTTCGAACCATATTATCATTCCCGGTTATCTGACAGCACCCTGGAAAACAGGAAATTGAGCCTGACTAGCTCAGTTGGCAGAGCATGAGACTCTTAAAGTGCAGCCTTGATAAGATAAGCAGCAGTTATTGTAAAGCTGCTACTACTGCCTCCAGCTCCTGAAGCACTTGCTTCTCCTGGCTCAGGGGAGGAAGAGGATGATAATGACAATGAGGTGAGAGTGTTAGCCCCCTTTTGAAGAGGTTGATGTGGTTGAAGCAGCAGTGATGCCATCGGCAGGTTTAGCAGCGACAGACGATCCTGGAGAAGGTGTGAAGCCGGAGGGGGCCGGGAGGAGCCGGTTGGGGATGTTTCAGCATTAGCAGGGAAGCATCTAGAGTGCTCTCCTTATTTTCACCAGCAGAGGGCTTTGCTTATTTTCACCAGCAGAGGGCTGTGCTTCCCCTTTAGATGCCAAAGATTGTCTGAGAACAGTGTCAGAGGAGTTTCCATTCATGCAGAGCTCTTTGTTTTCTATCGGCGCGATACAGCATCAGCCCCCCTAGGCCAACAGCACCATCCCGTACTTATCTGCTTTTTTGAAGAGTGTTCGAGTCGGAGACTATCCATTTTGTTTTCCAACGAGCGCACATTGGAAAGCAGTAGAGTAGATCTTAAAAAGTAGTGAAATTTTTATGTGTGTTTTGGTTAATAATGTGTTCCCTCTCTCCTTTCAGTTTCAGCAAATCTACTGTTGTCAGATTGCTCTTTTTAGTAGGTTTCAGTTTAAGGTTTGGATTGCTGTGTGGAACAGGAATACTCAGCTGTTAATTCAAATCAATTCAGTTTATTTGTACAGCGCCGATTCACAACATGTCATCTAAAGGCATTTTACAGAGACTGTTACATCAAAGAAATGTAGGCGTTATCAAGTTAAACTTTCTCTTTGTTTGTTTCTATGTCTCCACAGACTCCCTGTACTGAGTTCTGACAGGACCGAAGAGTTTCCATCCAATTAAACTAGAAAGGATTATTTAACTATAAGTTACCTGACAGCTGGTTCCCATCCTAAAAAGAGTACCAGTAAGAAAACATACACTTTTAAATTGCTGTACATTGTGCAGTAAAAAAGTGATAAAACGGAAATAAGACATTTAGTGCCAACTCTCTGCAAAGATGGATGAAGCACCTAACAACAGGACTTCCTTGGTCAAAGGTGCCAAGGACATCGCAAAGGAAGCCAAGAGGCACGCTGCCAAAAATTTCAGCACAGCTGTTGATCGTGCCTCTGATGAATACTCAGCCCAACGGAGCTACAATCGCTTCCAAAATGAGGATGAGGATAACTACAATGCTTACACACAGCCAGATGGTCAATATGGTGACAATGCAGCCAATGATGAAGACGGGGCATCCAGTGATGCAACTGAGGGTCACGATGACGAAGATGAGGTCTATGAGGGAGAGTACCAAGGTGTACCAGCCTACAATGAAGGGAAACCCCGCGATGGGCAGGTGGCGCTTGGCCAGCCGGTTTCAGACAGCCTCAAGAGTCAAAAGGAACTTGAAAATGAGAGGTTGGCAGATGAAGAGGAATTGGCTCAGCAGTATGAGCTGATCATGCAGGACTGCGGCCACGGGAGATTCCAGTGGCAACTCTTCTTTGTTCTCGGACTGGCGCTCATGTCTGATGGTGTGGAAGTGTTTGTAGTGGGGTTCGTCCTGCCTAGTGCTGAGACAGACATGTGTGTCCCAAACTCTGGCGCCGGATGGCTCGGTAAGCACTGTTTCATTCTAATACTGAATGAATGTGTAAAACCACCACAAGCCTTCTTCCTCATGCTATTCAATGGTTTCATTAAATTTCATCCTTCCATCTGTTGAGTAGTTTTCAGTTACACAGTTTCAATACAATGCAGCTCTTAACTTTATTACAAGATTACTGAATGAATACAAACATGAAGTTCAACATAACACCACTTGTTGTCCTGAAGCACTTCAAGTGGCTGTAATTATGTAGGTGTACTACAACAAATGGACTATTATCTATGTTCAACAAATGGTGGCATTGAAAGCTAAATAGTTTTCAGTTTAGTATTAGTATATTCTTTTTTGATTATTTCACAAATAATCACCATAGAAAATCACAAATCCCCAGTTGTAGCATTTAATTTATTTGAATAAAAAACAATGGGATAAATACAAAGAAAATGTTTTGTATTGTTTATGTAATGGCTTATCCTACATATGTGGTTGTCAGTTGTTATACAACAAATTATGCTGCCTACATCAACCCATATTCTGAGTTACTTCCACACATGTTTAAGGATAATTAAGTTTTTTGTGTGTGTGTTTTTACATTATATAGGATGGAGACCAAGATTAATCCATAGTTCTTACAAAAAGGAATATTTGCAAATTTCACTCCATAAAAAAAAAAAAAACATATTTAAGTGCTGGGTCAGTTTGGGAAGGTTTTGAAGCACACATGTGCATTCCTAAATAATCTATATAGTCTGTTTAATACTTAAATTATTTTAAATTAGAGATCAGGTCTAAAAAACTTGACCAAAACTCAAAATCGCAATTTTAAAAAAAACTAATATCTGCAAGTTTTCTTTTTATAGTTTTTTTGCACTAAACACAAGCTTTGCAATGTTTAATTTCCCTGTTTCATTGTTCCTAGAGCATGGAAGCTTGCTTCTCTAAGATCAATTATGGCAAGACTTTACAATTTTGTGGAAAAAATCTTAGCTCTACTTGCGTTCATGATTCTGCGCACTAACTGCTTTTAACTCTTCCGTTCTCTGTAGCTCCAAACCCAGTTCAAACCCTTTAAAGCCCGATCCAAGAATAAAACAAAACAGAAAATTACTTTTTTTTGGTTTGAAGTCCTTATTTGGCCTTTTAACAAAATATGTAAAAAAAAAAAAACAGAAATACATTTTTGATATTAATAATTTATTACTATGCGATAAGTCAAGATAATTTTTTGTGTAGTCTTCTGCCCTCTGTTATCAGGTATATCTGATTGTGGACAATAGGATTTTGAGCAAAGTTTTTACCATTAAATTATGCAAAAGGTGTCAGATGCAAAACATTTCAGAAACCGTATGTATCAAATATGATACATTTGGCATTACAGGGTTAAGAGGCTAGAGTGACAAAGTCAGTTTCTTAATCTTGTTAAATGTAATGTGACTAAAATTGACTGCCCCTGCAATTTGAAAATTGAGCTGGGTAAAATGGGGTGATACTGCAAATTTCTTTTTCTTGTGTTGATATTGGCCAACACGTGCGTTTGTTTGCCGATCGGTGCGTTCAGCAGCCATGCCTTGAGATTGCTGCTCCATCATGCCCAGTTAATTATGTGAATGGAGAAAGAGAAAGCATTATAGGCTTTAAAAATCTGCCCCAAAATATAAAGGCAGCACTTGAATTGTTTAAACTGGTTTCACAATAATCTGCATTGGCATAGGATTTAAAAATCCCTGAATCGGTTTATCTGTACTTTAAATGGACAACTGTTTTATTCTCGTTTACTATACATAAATATGCAAATTACATCACCTATTAATTTAGAAATATTATCCTCTGTGCTCTGTTTGGTTTGTGCTTTGGTACTTTATTTGGAACCCTGTAAGGACAGTTTTTCTCTTCCTCGGTCTTTCTCATGTTGTGTTTGTGCCAGATGAACTGTGAAGCAAGAGACACATAGGTCTTCCAAAGAAGACTGTAAAACGCTCATGCTTGCTGAACTTTGTGTGAATAAGAGGGTTTTGTTGGGATTTAAATTCCTGATTATGGAGAACTGTGTACAAAATTACATCCACATTGATGTATATGTGACTCTATCTACTCTGGATGAAAATCCTTATTACTTGTCTCTTAAACTAACAGATACAAGGATGGAGCTTTTTAGAAATAAATACTAAGACTGATTAAATTAACTTGGAAGTTTCTCTAAAAGGTGTAGAAAGATGGCATTTGTTACTAGGAATATATAAGGAGGACAACCCAATTCCCTGTTGAAATTACACAAAGGTAAATAAGAGCTGGTGTTCAAAAGAGGAATATCTTTTTAAAGGTTTATTGGTCTGTTTAAATCTCAGACTTTGGGTATATGGCGCTTCTGATTTTCTTTAGACCCAGCAAGCTGTCAGAGACCTTTAGAAAGAAGCTTGTGTCAGCTCTCAAATCTTTTAAGGGATTTAAAGAGATTTAAAAGGGATTTAAAGTATTCCAGTGTATGGGAAAGAAATGAAATAGGAACAAATAACATTATCATCTTTCAGTTGCATAATATCTGATTTTCTTATTTTAGAGAGAAATTAAGAAGTTCTCTAATGATACGGCCACCTGTGGCCAAAACACGGAACTGCAACTATCTTCTGCTCATTCTCGTAGCTTGCACTCGTTCTTGACGAAGTTTTTGTTTTTATTCTTTTCACCTAAAGTAGAGTCGCCACTGATGTCTGAGTTGACCTGGATGCCGTTCGCTTCAGAGTATCCAAAAAACCCATCTTGGGTATAAAGCTTTTATTTATTTTTTTTGCAAGGTTGGACCCATTTAACACGTTTAACATCCTTGTGGTCGGATCCACACTGTGTTGGGAACTTCTGACCCAAAGGATCAGGCTACAGGCTTATAGATGCATCTGCCTTGAACTACCAAGGCGTCAGTCTGCTCAACGAACAATGTTTTAGTTGTAAGAGGTCAAATAAAAATACTTTAAATATATTTTTCAGTAAAAATGTATAAAATGTCTCTTTAAGGGCAAAAATACTCAACATTGTTAAATCATCTAATTTACCTGCTCAAATTCAGGGCAAATAAAGACTGAGCATTGTGATAAAAGACCATTCATTGTGATACAGTGTAGGATGGTTGTACTCTTATGCAGCCTTATATTTAATCCAATTTAGACAAAAGAAATACTATCAAAACACAACCAGGTTGGACACTTGGTATATATGTACCATATTCAAATAGTTTTTGGTCTTTTTTATCTGTATACAAAAGGACTGTGTCATGATCTGGCCTGTTTGCTCTCCCTTAATTAGTCATTCCTTTCACCTGTCGTTTTTCACTCCCTGCCTCATTATAATTTATTCCTCTCACCTGTTTCCTCTAGTTTATATTCAGTTCAGCCTGAGCATTCAGTGCCAGATCATTGCTTGTCTTTCTGTCAGTCTTTCTGTTCAGTTTTATTTGGTTCATGTCCTGGATCCTAGCTGCCAGTGGAAAGAGGGTTTTAGTGTTTGTCTCGTCTCCTGATCGTCCACTATTCCTCCCCCGTGGAGTCCTCTTGGTTTTTGGTTCATTATGGGGGGAGGTTCAGTTTTTATCAAAGTAAGCCTGGCTCCAGGGAGGAGACCAGTTTAAAGTCCTGCTTCAAGTTCCGGTTCCTACGTCCTGTCTCGGCTACCCTCTTCCACTGAGCTTGCATGTCTGCACCTGATCTTGTCTGCTCCTGTGCGTGACCATCTGGTCAGGCTTCTGGTCCCAGTCAGACTCTGAACCCTCCTGGAAGCCTGTGGATTCCTGGAAGTCTGGATCCTGCCACCTGTTTCTGCTCCTGCCTGATCTGGATCCTGCCTGTTCTGTCTGTTCCTGTCTGTTTTGGATCCCTGACCAGGATCAGCTTCCAGCATAATCTCTGGGACTGCAGCACTGGGGACACTCGTGGTCTGGACTGTTAAACCAGGTAAGTGACCAACACAGATAATCTCCTATCAGTTGATTGTGGTCACTTACCTGTGTTTCTCCCCCAGAGTGTCTGAGATTGGGCGGTGCCCCGCCCCCCACCTGCAGTGTCCGCGAGCCACAGCTCCGCTTTTGTTTTGTTTTTATTTTAATAAACCTTTTGAACTTTCCTACTGACTGTCTCTCCTGGATACTGGGTCCATCTCTCCGCGGTTCATGACAGAATGATCTGGCCACAACAGGACCCATCGGGGGACAGTCAGTAGGATAAGGTTGGTTTTTCTTTTCGGATTAGTTTTACGTCCCGGTTCTGGCATACGGGAGATTCTGTTTCTAGTCTGTGTTTTGGGTCTGTGTCTCCCGATGTCAGAAGCCCACGTTCTGTTTGGTTTTTGTTTTTCTGTATGATCGGTGTCTGGACCTGACCCCTTTTGTTTTTATTTTAATAAACCTTTTGAACTTTCCTACTGACTGTCTCGCCTTGAATACTGGGTCCATCTGTCCTCGTTTCATGACAGACTGTGCCTTTTTAAGAGCTGGAGACCAGACATAAGTCTGGCACAGAGGACAATTGACGTTCTTTTTACAGGCAAGTTAAGAAGTGAATTATAAATCAGATGAACTGAACAGAGAGTAATGGGTCATACTTTCAGCCCCAATTTGAATATTGCAGAAGCAGCCTTGGAGTTGTCATGGCACCAGGTATTTGATATTTGAGTAGGTGTCTTGACTCCCACTCTGGGGAAAAGTTCTCTGTATCCATGTAGGAATGTGTTGTTAGTGTTCTAATTTTCTCACTGATGTCAAAAATAGCTTCAAACATGCGCCTCTATTTTTCTTCTGTTTACACTTAGTGCAAATTTGATGCTGGAGTCATTACACTGACGCCAAAACAAACTGTACTGTTTTCTTCTAGTTATGATTCTGAGGTGTTGTAACAAAAGACTGAAAAGAGAGTGCTCCCCTTTCAAAAGCAGGATTATTAAATATTCACCCAGACTGCTCCCGGTTTCTGACTCATCTCTCAGTGGGAGCCACCAGGGAAAGAATAGAAATAATGAGTCATTTTACAGGCTGGTTTATACACAGCATTAATAATGGATGTGTGTACATGCTAACTTATGAAGAACAAACTGTACACACCGGACCTGATTGATGATTTTATCACAGATCCTCTGAGAAGGTTGGTAAGGGTGCCTTCAGGGGAGCTCTTCTTAATGGAGTAAACAGCAGAACAGATAAATTACTGAGAAAATAAGAGTTCATCCTGAAAAAATGTTATCCAGTTTTAGTCAGAAATCTGCCAAACTGGCACACACATAATAAATACTCATACGGGCAACTTTATTTAAACTACTCCCCACATGCATTTTGAGAGTTTTAGCTGTGTAGATTTAATACCATGAGCAGGAGGGTTTTACAATTAGGCAACACTAGGCAATTGCCTACTGCCCCAAGTTCATGGGGGCCCCTTACTGTAATTTTTGCACATTAATTAGGTTTTTGATAAAAATCCTTTCACTAAAATGCCATCAGAACTCTAATAATACAGAAAAGTGTGTCTCAGCAGAAAAGGAGCCAGGTGTTGCCAGTAAGAGCCCCTTAATTAACTAATGAACAGTAGGTGTGACAAACAGCTTTGTCTATTTAATTGGTGTTAAATTTACCAGTTCCAGCGTTGGCCATATTACTGGACTAATATGGCAGCTCTAAGTAGACACATACATTAAGACAGAGGAATATAACAGAATTAAAGGTGATCCTGGACATAGTTTCCTTAATGATTTTGTTTTAGTTGTGAAAAAAACTAATAAATTAGAAGTCACACGATTTCATGGATTTTAGGGTTAGATAGAAAGTCTTGTAAAAAACCTTCTAGACCAGATTGTGTTTTTTTTTTATAAGCAAAAATTTAATGACTATTTAATTGGATCATGTTTTCATATCGGCCTTTACAAAGAAAACATATGTATTTGTATACTTACTTTTTCTGTATACTATAGAATATATACTATATAGAATTTATTTTTTAACAGGCTGTAATATAATAAGAACAAAGTAGTAAAATTCAAAGAATGAACTCAAATAACAAAAAACAGTCGCAATATTAAGAGGTTTAAAGGGAAAAATAATCCATGCCTGTCATGTCTTGGAAAGACTGTGAAAATTTGACCTTTTCTCCGTACAGCTTGGAACCCTGCATTAACGCCTGTGGTTCTGGCTTATTTGCAATAGAGAAAGTGCCTCTTTGAAATTCTTGTAGAAGTAAACCCAACTGTAGGCTAAACAGCTAAACTGGTGTCTTACATCTACTTCTATTCATGTTCTTGGGCCAGTGAACCTGTGAGCTGGTGTATACTGTGTGTCAATTTCGGAGGGTGACAAAAGAACAGGCCAGAACCAGATAAGGCATCATCCCCGAATTGAAGTCAATTATGTGCTTCATTTGAATTCGCCCGGTTTATGATGGAAGCTTTAAATTTTCAGATTTGCAGAGAAATTAGGTGTCGATGGCGTTTGAACTTCTCTGTACATCCATGTTAGCCACTGAACTATTGTTTTTCATCTATGGCAATGTTAACTCGGTTTTGCATCTGCTGCACTGAAATGAGGACTGTTGAGAATCTTGTGAAGGTATATTCCAAGATGTCAGTTTTACAAACAAGGGAATATTAAACCTTCTAGCCTATCAGCATTTAAAGAGACCTCAGATTGATGTGTAGTTTGTCTGTGCTGGTCAGATAGTGTTCAATGCTTTTTTTTTCCTGAAAGGACTAATAATCTGAACACTAGTCTATCATGACTTTATTCTTGTAAAGTAAAATTTTTTTTCTGGTGATATTACAAGAATTAAGTTGTATTCTTATGACATTATTATTATTATTTATATATTTGTTGAATTATTTATTTTCTCTAAGTCTGGCCCTAATACTCAGTGTTACCGTGGAGATGGTATCAGTGCATGCAACATTTTTATTAAAGTGAAATTCACTTTTTTCCATGAGTTAACAGTCATCTCACTATATTTCTTGATATTAGACATCCTCAAAATGAAAATATATCCCAAATAAAAGTTTTGTCTTTAAAACTCTATTGGCAAAATGGTTGGAGAAAAATATTTTCTGTCCCCCCCCCCCCCCCCCATTTTAAAAATATTACTGTCTTTATAAGGTCTTTTATCTTTTACACCTACATTTCTCCACATATTGATCATACAGTACATGCCTCCTGGTGTGCCAAAGGTTTTCTAATTCCTTCTCAGTAAAAATATCAAGTTTTTTGTGTTCAGCAGTTAACATTATGAACCATGGAAAATAGCTGTGTCTGTCTGCGGTTCTATTGGACAGGAATTCAGTACAATACCATACAAATTTATCTATTAAGCATTTCAAAATCAACACTGTTGACCAAAATTCTTTACACCGATTAAAAGCGAATGAAATATGCATGTGCTTGTCAGCTCTTGCAAACAAAACTGAAGGATTCACAGAAAACCTCACCAGGACTGTAAACACCATCTCACTGGTCAAAAGGCCACAAAAGCACATGAACTAACTGAATGAGGATGAGGAGAGCCTACCTGCCCCCACCCATCCTGACCACCTTCTACAGAAGCACCATAGAGAGCGTTCTGACCAGCTGTCTCACTGTATGGTGAGGATGCTGCAGCGTCTCAGACTGGAAGAAGGTAAGAAGAGTGGGGAGAACAGCAGAGAAGATAATCAGGGCTCCTCTTCCCTCCATAAAATACATTTTATCTATCTATCTATCTATCTATCTAATCTATCTATCTATCTATCTATCTAGATGTATACTCTGTGTGTGACATAAAATATGGATCTCCATCCCTGCCACAAAGGCCATCAAATAATGTTTAAAATAAAAAATACAGTAGGTTGAGAAGGCAGAGTATCCATCCATCCATCCATCCATCCATCCATCCATCCATCCATCCATCTGTCCATCCATCCATCCATCCATCCATCCATCCATCCATCCATCCATCCATCCATCCATCCATCCATCCATCCATCCATCCAGATTTCTCCCTTTCTCCATATGGGCTATCATTTGATCGTTCACGCTCTCCATAGTTCTCCTGTGGCGCGAGCACAGGGCGACTGGTGCGCGCCTTTAGCGAGCATGCGCGTTTCCTGTCGATTGCGCGGTGACTCATGCCGCCTGCGCTGTGCGGAGATGCAGAGTAAACCGTATCTGATGGGGAAACGCAGCTCGACGTAACACCGGTATTTCCATCAGGAAAACGCTGTTTTGCTGCTGGAGTCATCCTAACTCTCCATCTCTCTGTGTGCTGTACGTTAACACCCACCAGCAGAAACACCCACCTACCCAACTGACAGACGGAATCTCACTATATATCAGCCATTCTCATCCTCCCCTCTCTCATGACAAGGCGCGCACCTCTGGATGACCTAAAAAATCATCTTTAATATCTCTTAAACAAAAGTAGCACAAACAATATTTTTTTCTGCACAAATCTGCACTAACGTTGCACTAACCATTCAGTCTATTTGCAGAGTTTTTTGACGTGGGTGGGGTGTCAACTTCACGCAGCTGCGCAGGAGTCCTATCATGAAAAAAGGTTCATTGTGCGACCTGAGTAACGCGCAGTAACGGGGTGTCTGCAATGGTAACTGCGTTATAGTTACAGTCAAAGTAATTAGTTAGATTACTCGTTACTAAAAGAAGGTAACGGCGTTAGTAACGCCGTTACTTTCAACGCCGTTAGTCCCATCACTGATCATCAATGACACCTCACACCCCCACCATGGACTGTTTTCCCTGCTGCCGTCTGGGAAGAGACTTCGCAGCATTGAATGCAGGTCCAGCAGATTCCAAAACAGCTTCATCCGCTCTGCTATTAGACTGCTGAATGTTGTATAAATCGGGTTTAGAAAAAAAAAAAAAAAAGAGCTGAATGCTGGAATCTGTAAATCATAAACCATCTTATGTTTACATATGATCCCCATGTTTACATTTTATCACTGCTTCACTTTAAAAATGAAAATGTCTTGAGAGCTGTACTGAACGAACTTTCGTTTTGTATACTGTACACTCTGTGTGCACAAAAAAACAATTAAGTCTGTCTAAGTCTAAAGTCTTAAGGCTAATTTATACTCAGAAACCAGGTCGTCAGGTGTGTCGCAGTGAATCCAAATGTGCCCCCCCCCCCTTCCACAAACACTCTGCTGTACCTCTCCAAAATTGTAAGTGACCGCAGACAATGCCGCAGACAGGTGGCCTCTGATTGGTCAAATCTACATCCACTCTACACTATGCGTATTTCCTGTTTTGTACCTTACTGGCTTGTTTTGTTTGTAGCACCGCCTTTCATGTTTGGCTTGACGTGTTTGGCCCACATGCTGAATACACTCGGAAACAGGCAGATCTTTGAGGGTTTTATTGAAAAAACAGAACGAAAGGGGATTCTGCAACCGCAGACCGCAGCTCAGCACAGGGAGCCCGAACCTAGGAACGTCTAGGGGAATGAGAAGGGCGGTTAACCAGGGACGGAGCAGAGAGGAATGTACAGCTGGACGAACGCTTACCTCAGAGCGGGGAAAGCCGAACCGGGGAGATGGCGGGTTGGACTTTCCTGGAGGAAGGAGAAGGCGATCGTCCAGGTGACCAGAGAGCTGAAGCCAGAGAGGGTCAAAGCAGCACCGGGGAGATCCAGGAAACCAGAACAGCGGGGGAAACCTGAAGGAGGTCGGTGAGGGTGGGGGGACCAGTGAGGGGAACCGACTCGGAAGGAACCGGGGGAACCACTCAGAGTAATCCACCATGAGAGGGATCAGAACACGAGGGGGTACCTGGGAGACACAGAGGTAAGACAGGTTACACAAGAGCTTGTGAAGGCTAGAGACCGTGGTAGTTTTAGCATACCACTACGGTAACACTCAGGCGTCCTCCCGCTGTCTGAACGCAGTTCTTATAGAGCACCCCGGTGCTGCAGAAACAACCTGCTGGTGTGATAGCACCAATCAGTCAACCAGGAACACCTGTGGAGAAGGCAGAGGCAGCAGAGTCCTGACACCACCCCCCCCTCAAGGGTCGCCTCCAGGCGACACAAAGGAGGATTGCGAGGGAGGGGGGAGAGGAAGGAGTGAATGAGGGACTGGTCAGGGATGGAGGAACCAGGGAGCCAGGACCGATCCTCGGGACCGTGACCAACCCAATCCACGAGGTATTGGGTTGGAAACCCCTACCTCGTGGACGGGAGGCCACGATACGTTGGATCTGGCGTCCATGGTGGTTCAGGGTGGGTGGAGGAGGGTCGGCCGGAGGGCACAAGGGACTGGAGGAGACAGGCTTAATCTGAAACACGTGGAAGGTGGGGTGCACACGGGAGTGAGACGGGAGACGAAGACGGACTGAGGTGGGACTGACAATGGAGATAATTTCATAGGGGCCAGTGAAACGTGGGGACAAATTGCGGGAGGCAGCTCGAGAGGGAAGGTCTCAGGTGGATAACCAGACTCGCTGACCTGGGAGGTAAGTGGGGGCTGGGACCCGCCTCCGGTCAGCGAATCTGCGATTCTGTTCAGCAGTGTCTTGGAGAGCTTGTATGGTCTGGGTCCAAAAGTGTTTGCAATGGTTGATGTGGTCCTGGACGGAAGGCACAGCGATCAGCCTATTGTTGTCGGGTAGGAGTGGGGGCTGATAACCAAGGGAGATCTCAAAGGGGGAGTGACCGGTAGCAGTGGAGACGTGACTGTTATGGGCATACTCAATCCAGGGGAGGTACTTGTTCCAGTCCGTGGGGTTCTTGGAGGTGAGGCAACGGAGGGCGGTCTCCAGCTCCTGGTTCATCCGCTCTGTCTGCCGTTGGTCTGCGGTCGGTAGCCGGAGGTCAGAGTGCACCGGGCACCAAGGGCCACAGCAAACTCCTTCCACACCCGCGAGATGAACTGGGGACCACGGTCAGACAGAATCTCTTGTGGGATACCATGGAGGCGGAAAACATGTTTCACCAGGAGCTGGGCCGTGAGGAAAGCAGAGCGGAGTTTCCGGAGGGGAATGAGGTGGCAGGCCTTGGAAAACCGATCGACAACTGTGAGGATTACTGTCATACCTTGTGAGGAAGGGAGACCGGTGATGAAATCCAGGGCTATATGGGACCAGGGACGTTCAGGGATGGGCAGGGGCTGGAGGAGGCCGAATGGTGGTCTGTTGGAGGGTTTATTTTGAGCACAAACAGGACAAGAGAGAACGAACTGTTTGATGTCCTGGCACATAGTGGGCCACCAGAAACTGCGGGCGAGGAGCGCTCGGGTGCGATGGATGCCAGGGTGTGCGGAAAACTTCTCGGCATGAGCCCATTGGATAACACGGGATCTAACTGAGGAGGGCACATAGGTGCGATTTGGAGGACCGGTTCCGGGGTCAGGGTCGGATGGGAGTGCTTGGCTAATGAGGTCCTGTACCTCCCACTGGAGAGCGCCGAGCACACAGGAGGGGGGCAGGATTGCGACCGGTTCCTTCACGGAGTCGGGGGGAGAGTAGAGACGGGACAAGGCGTCGGGCTTCAGGTTCTTAGAACCAGGGCGGTAGGAGATTGTCAGGTTGAACCGGGAGAAGAAGACGGACCAACGGGCCGGCCGGGGGTTTAGCCGCTTAGCAGTCTGGATGTAGGCCAAGTTCTTATGGTCGGTCCAAATAAGAACTGGTTACTCAGACCCCTCTAGCCAGTGACGCCACTCCTCCAGAGCGAGCTTGATGGCTAACAGCTCCCTGTCTCCGACGTCATAGTTTCTTTCGGCAGGAGTCAGACACCTGGAGAAGAAGGCGCACGGGTGAAGCTTCTGATCCTGATCCGATACTTGGGACAAAACGGCTCCCACACCAGTGTCTGAGCCATCGATCTCAACAATGAATTGCTTCAGTGGGTCGGGGTAGATCAGGATGGGCGCCTGGGAGAAAAGGGACTTGAGATTGGCGAACGCCGAGTCGGCCTTGGAGTTCCAGGAGAAGGTGACCTTGACAGAGGTGAGAGCGTGGAGGGGGGCGGCGATCTGACTGTAACCCCTAATAAAGCGTCTGTAAAAATTGGCGAACCCCAAGAAGCGCTGAAGCTCCTTTCGGGTCGCGGGTACAGGCCAGTCGAGCACTGCCTTGATCTTATGGGGGTCAGATCGTACCCTACCCCCTTCCAGGATGAGTCCCAGGAAGGCAATGGAGGGCTTGTGAAACTCACACTTCTCAGCCTTGACGTAAAGCTTATTTTTCAACAGGCGTTGGAGGACCAGTCGGACATGCTTGTAGTGTTCAGTTGGGTTTCGTGAGTAGATAAGGATATCGTCAATGTAGACAAACACAAAGACGTTGAGTTAGTCACGTAAGACATAATTTACCAGAGCTTGGAAGACAGCCGGGGCGTTGCACAGACCGAAAGGCATTACCTGGTACTGAAAATGCCCGAGGGGAGTCTTGAAGGCTGTCTTCCACTCATCTCCCCGGCGGATCCGCACTAACCGGCTCAGAGGCGGAGGAGATTAGTGGGAGGGGGTACTTGTTTTTAACAGTGATAGCGTTTAAGCCCCGATAATCAATACAGGGACGGAGGGAACCGTCCTTCTTAGACACGAAAAAGAACCCTGCCCCAAGTGGTGAGGATGATGTGCGAATTAACCCCGCGGAAAGTGACTCCTTAATATATTTCTCTAGGGCTTGACGTTCTCCCAGAGAAATATTGTAAAGGCGACTGGACGGCAACGGGGCACCCGGAAGGAGGTCTATAGCGCAGTCGTAAGGGCGATGTGGAGGGAGCGAGCTAGCCTGCGCCTTATTTAAAACCTGTCCGAGGTCATGATATTGTTCCGGCACCAGTTTCAGAACATCGGGATCTACCTGAGTGCCAGGCGCGGGGGGGGCCTGAGAGGAGGGAACAGCCAATTGAAGGCAGTTCGAGGGGACCGATTAAACACTAGAGAACACTGAAATAAGAACCCTCCACAATCTCCAGCCTCACCAGAGAATTTCTCAGGAGTTGGGGAGGAGTTCTCGGGGACGTCCGGTGACGTCATGACTGACGCGGCCTCGGGGGAGGGGTGAGGGGACGCCGGAGCTGCTGGCTGCAGACTAGCATTAAACATGCTAACCAACTGGCTCATCTGGGCTGCTAAACCCTGTAACTGATCCTGTAAACCAAAAAGAGAAGCTTCTAAACCTCGAATCTGATCCTGTTGAGCTGTTACAGCGTTTCCGAGTGTACTCACTGGGTCTGACTGGCCTGAGTGTTCTTCTGTCATGTTTGGCTTGACGTGTTTGGCCCACATGCTGAATACGCTCGGAAACAGGCAGATCTTTTAGGGTTTTATTGAAAAAACAGAACGAAAGGGGATTCTGCAACCGCAGACCGAAGCTCAGCACAGGGAGCTGGAACCTAGGAACGTTTAGGGGAATGAGAAGGGCGGTTAACCAGGGACGGAGCAGAGAGGAATGTACAGCTGGACGAACGCTTACCTCAGGGTGGGGAAAGCCGAAATGGGGGATGGCGGGTTGGACTCTAAGCTTGCCTGGAGGAGGAGAAGGCGATCGTCCAGGTGACCAGAGAGCTGAAGCCAGAGAGAGTCAAAGCAGCACCGGGGAGATCCAGGGAACCAGAACAGCGGGGGGAACCTGAAGGAGGTCCGTGAGGGTGGGGGGACCAGTGAGGGGAACCGACTCGGAAGGAACCGGGGGAACCACTCAGAGGAATCCACCATGAGAGGGATCAGAACACGAGGGGGTACCTGGGAGACACAGAGGTAAGACAGGTTACACAAGAGCTTGTGAAGGCTAGAGACCATGGTAGTTTTAGCATACCACTCAGGCGTCCTCCCGCTGTCTGAACGCAGTTCTTATAGAGCACCCCGGTGCTGCAGAAACAACCTGCTGGTGTGCGAGCACCAATCAGTCAACCAGGAACACCTGTGGAGAAGGCAGAGGCAGCAGAGTCCTGACACCGCCATTGTGGAAAACAACTCGTGAAGATGGACCAGCTAGAAGAGCGGGATGTCCCCAATCTTTTTCGCCGCCATGTCCCTCCGTTGTCGCACAAACTTGCCCTCACTTCTTGACAGCCTCGGCCGTATCTAGACCAAAAGCTATTTCATGATTGTCCCTCTTGCGTTCTGACGTGGAATAACAAAGCGCAGACCATGTTTCAATATTGGGCATAAATCAAAAAATATCTGTGACAAGCTCACTGCGACACACTGCTGCAGGAGTTTAAACAGCCCTTTAGGCTAAGATAAAGAGTCACATGAAAAAACAAGATCTCTAACTGGATAAAACGGTGAAATTATGTATTTTTTAAAAAAAGCAAGTGAATCAGCTTTTATGGCAGCTTATTGACCCAATTGACAGTAACTGGCAGTAACTAATCTGACAGTAACTAATCTGCTGGAATAAGGGAGCCTGTGTGAGCGTACATTTGAATCGGGTTAAACAGATACTCAGGGGAAAGACAATGTAAGCACTTTAAAAATAATTATATGAAGCCTGAAAACATGGCCATCGGAGGAAACTTTTTTTTTTTTAACAATTTTAAGATTTTATTTTAACAATCATAATGTCCAAAAATGATCTCCCTGCATCATCTTTTTTTCTTTCATAATCATTATCTTATTTCTGGCCATGCAATGCACCTGAATCACACTTCATTTTTGCATTTATATCTTAATCTTCTTTGAGCATTTTAAGACAGTAGCACATTCATTGCTGATCTGCTTGAAATATGAACAGAACTTGTGTTTGCAGTACCATAATATAAAGATGAGATGCTATCCAGATACGGGATGTTCCTTCTTTTCTTTTTCTTGTCTTTCTTTTCTATCACCCTCACACCATAATCCATTTAATACTCTTTCTTAAAGGTTCCCTACTGTATGTCTCATAGCCTTTCTAGTGATCTGAAGATATGGGCCCGGGTTAATCTCTGCAGCATTGTGCTTTACTGCAGTTTAGCCATGCTAGACTGGCTCACGTACCTCCCTGGAGAAAAGGAAGGGAGAACGAGAGAGGAGAGGGCTGCCTTTACTCCTTCCCTCACATTGCCCTCCCCCCTTCCTTTGGTGCTTTACGCCATATGGCTTGGATGTGGGTGTTTTCCTGCAACACTAGAATCTGAACTATCAGGGAAAAGCAGCCTAATTAGATCAAATATTGAAATATATGATTGCTTTAAGTAGGTTCTAAACTCAAAGAATTACGTAATTTTATTACATAAGTAATTCCCAAAAAACTATTAAATAAACCCTACATGATGCATATTCATTAATTTCTAACTTCCAGGTTTGTGTGTTTTGAATTAATAAAGCATACTTGATATAAATTAATACAAATACTTTATTTGTTTTAATTACATAATAATAAGTTTACATATATGCAAATCAGAATTGTATTTAAAATGTATATAAACTCATTAGCATTCATTTTGAGTAAGTATACTTAACTAATACTAAATACATAAACAGGATGATTATGTGTTTCAAATAGATACGCTTATTGCACAAATGAATATGGATCATCTAAGGTTTATTTAATAGGTTTGTACCAAAATTATTTAAAAAGTAAATGGGAAATTTGTCATAAAAAAAATGTCATAAATTTACGAAAATCTTTGAATTAGGGAGAAGTATTACTGCGAGTGTTGTAAGCTATCTTTATGTCGGAAAAAAACAACAAATTAGTGACTTTTTTTGGACATTATGGTATAAAAGCAAAAAGAATAAGGCAGCAAATATGTATTTTGCTTATGTTTCCAAATAGTTTTCAGTAAACACCCACTGGGATCTGGTCTGATCTGTCAACATATTCTCATTATCAGTTCGTATGAAATCGTACGAAAAGTTATGCACAGTATTTCGTGGGTTTTTCTTCAAAAAAACATATCAGTGCGCATGCGCAGCCAGCCAGACGAAAAAAGCAGATCAGCGGACGGACATTAAACTGGGACGGACGAGCTTTCGACAGTGCAATATTTATTTCATGATGTCTCTCACTAGGTTGCTTGCTGTTTTGTATGTTAGGGTTAGGGTTAATTGTATGTTAAATTGTATGTTATTGAATGGTGCGTAAGATACGCATGCGCACTGATATCTTGTCTCGAGGCAAGACGTAAAAATACGACAAAAAAAACATCAAAAACCAAAATACTGTGCATAACTTTTCGTACGATTTCATACGAACTGATAATGAGAATACACTGGATATGTAGAGGTGGTTGAATAAGACTATTTAAATGCTAGAAGAGAGATCCAACTGTGCAAGAGGGTCAAGAGTTTGATTCATGTTGGGAGGAGCTCTTCGCTTTGTCAGTATCTTAAACAATAGTGGCTGAACTTGAAAGAGCTCCTTGGTTTTATTAATTAAATCTAGCCAGAGAACGCTGTTATCAGGCACCTCAGCATTATATCTGGAGTCACTAGATACTTCAGAGGCGTTCTGTTTGTGGAGAGTTTCGTCGCATTGGTGCCTGTATATCCTACCAGGACGCTAACATCAAATAGCGGTAGGGATGGGAATCGAAAACCGGTTCCTGTTCAGAACCGGTTCCGTATTTTCCGATTCCATGGCATTGTTTCGCAGCTCGCTGAACGATTCTTTTTTCGATTCCCGCAGCACCAGAGCCTAAAGCGCCGGCTCTGGGGAGCACGACTTTACGTCACGTTTTTTACGCAAGTTACGCAAGTTGGAAGAAATATTCGAGGAGGAAGACAACGAGCTGCGGTCACTTTGTGAATCAAAGCCCCGTCTTTCCTTAGCCCAGAGGGTAGATCAGGAAATCCAGCTCTATAAAAGCTTGCCTTCCATCCCCTGCAGGGATAGCGCCACACTGTGGTGGTGGAACAAGCAAGATACGCTGCCCTTGCTATCTGGACTGGCTGAAAACTACCTCTGTGTGCAGGCTTCCTCCACCCCATCTGAGAGGGTGTTCTCCACGGCTGGACACACCTTAAGTGCTGGAAGATCCCGTATCCTTCCAGAAAAAGCAGATATGCTCATCTTTCTGCAAAAGAACTGTTAATTTTCCCTACTACTGTTTTATAATTAGTATTTTTTGTTATTTAAAATAGGTTATTATCCCATCATTTGTTATTAGACATTGTTGGTTATTAAGTTTGTTCTTGTATTCATTTTTCATTTAAACACAGATGTTACTCCAGTTTCACATTTCCTGTGGACATCTTGATCTTGTTGAGTTTGTAAGATTGTGCAATAGTTAAGTAAACAAAGTTGATGCTGATAATGAAACTGTTTGTTCTCCTTTTTTCCCCAAATTGGAATCGAAAAAAGAATGAAATTGTTTCATAGAATCGAAAAGGGAATCGGAATCGTGAAAATCTTTTCAATTCCCAACCCTCCATAGCGGTGCCTCTCTCTTATTGGTTGTTGTGGTTAAACACGCTGCAGGACCTCTTCATGTGCGTCGATCATAGACTTTGCATGTACATCAGCTACAGCTCCTACTGTGCGTCACCTGTTGTCTGACCAGTTTGTCAAGAGCTGAAACTTTCACCTCCTGAACTGTTCAAAGGCGATGGTGATCAGTATTGGGCTTTTCTCATAATGGGAGTTTTTGAGCTTCAGCCTTCTGTATATTCTACTGCTTGGACTAAGGTAGCATACCTCTTCTCATTATTAGCCGGTAAAACAAAGCTTTGGGGAACTTCTTAGTGGCAGAACAATTCTAGCTTGCATCACTCTTACAGAGCTTTTTCTCAAGAATTGAGAGTTTTTTGCCCAGTCTTACCAGTAGAGAGGCTTCCAGGGGACTTAGGGGACTGATCAGTGGCAGAGTATATTATCAACTTCTAACTATTATACTCAGAGTACCTGGAATGATGATGGGCTTATAGAAGTGTTTTTTTTTACGGGGATTAATGAGATGATAAAGGATGAACTTTTGACCCATGATTACCCTCAGACTCCAGCAGCCGGAGGACCTTGCCACCCGGATAGATCTACCTCTCACAGAACATTGCAGGGAATGGAGAGCTGTGACGTTAGCGAGTCCTTGACCTGCTCGTCCCTCCCTGCCTCTGCACCTGTGGTGGTTCGTGATCCGTCCCGAACAATAAATCCAGAACCGATGGAGCTGGGACGCACATGCTTGTCCCAGCAGGAGAAGACATGATGTCACCTCCTGAACCTATGTCTCTACTTCGGCTGAGTGGGACACTGAGTGAGTTTCTGTCTGGTTAAGGGGACAGGTAGCCTCGTGAGACCATCCTGATCTTGCAAGCTTTCAAGGTTTCACTTGCAGATCAGTCTGGCTACTTTCCGTTAAAGAAAATTTGGAGCAGTTCACCAAACGAACGTCCAATCAGCGTTGGCTTTGAGGCGGGTTGAGGTGTGACGCAACGAGAAGCGCGACAGTTCAGTCTAAAGAACTTGGCGGCTTCAGCCGATGAAACTATTGTAGCGTGGCTATCGAGCAAGTTTTATCGGAATTACAGAGTATTTCTTCACTGAAAGAAGAGCAAAACACTGCTCTGGAGGCTTTTCTCAGACGAAAAGATGTTTTTGCTCTTCTCCCGACTGGTTTCGGCAAGAGTTTGATCTATCAATTGGCTTGTGCCTGGCTTGTGGTTGTGTTTTCGTCGTCGCTCTGTTAGTACGTCATATGCTTCGTTGATCTGATTGGTTTATTTGGCCCGTCTATCACCAACATAGGCCAATCAGCTAACCAGTATTTTTGCCCCTTCCCAAAATTACTTCAACGGAAGGTTTCCAGATGGATATGCGGAGCAAATCCATCTGACGGAGTCAGGTTAGGGGACAGGCTCAGTAGAGGAGGGGAAAACTCTGCTGAGCTGCACCACACTGTCTGTCTCCCCAGATCTCCTGCTTCCAGTGACTCTGTTGGTTAATTCCTGGAGTCACAACCTGTCTGCATTTGTGGACTCAGGTGCAAGTACTGAATTAATGGATGGGGGGCTTACCTATTTATAGTATATGCTATAAATACCAGGGTAGAGCATGTATAGCATCGAGAATGGCTAAAAACCATAACTTAACTCCAATGAAGGGAAAAACAAATCAGCAGGTTTACATGTAATTAATATCTGAGGACTGCGCTTTCCCCCAGAAGGTTTTTCTAGTCTCTTCTTGCCACTCCTGGTTTGTCTCACTCCCTGCTTCAGCCCACCCATCAGTCAAACATGGTCCTCTGGGGTTTCCTTCAGCTGTTAGAATCTAAAAGCACTCACTAAATGTCTTGAATGTTCCAGCTGAGGAAATAAGCGCTCAACTCGCCTGTGATGCAGGCCGTCTGTCTGCTTGCTCTCTCCTCTCATCCATGCCAGTACGCTGCATGGCTGCGAGGAGAGAAAAAACAGAGCAAACACTAAGGTGTCAGGAGAGAATTATACTTATAGATAAGAGCTAATTAATGTTAATAACAAAACCCTCTATGAATGGAGACCACTGAAGACTCTCAGTTTAACATTAATAAAATAAAATAAATAATTTAAACACTTCTGTATTGGTGTTTGAGTAACTAAGGGGTGACATGTAAGCCTTCATGTAAGTCTTTCTGGTGTTCAGAACTTGACTGGGTCTTTGGATACTGTAATGAAGAACGTCTTAAAGTGAGCCACAAAGGGGACCATAGATAGGATGGAATGGACCAGTGTTATTTTTAGTTATTAGGAAAATAGGGAGTGACTTGTGTCAGCTCTTGCTGCTGTTGTGAGACAGCACCCCTCTCATGTGAAGCTGTTAAACTAGCCAAAAATAAAGAGAAACATCCCTAGATTTGTCTTTAATTGCTTTTTTGTTAAAAAGAAAATTTGTTGCTAGAAGGATATACCGACAAAGTAACTAAGTTGTGAACAATTAACTCAAGTCTCCCATGTTCTGTCACTACCGAGAGCAGCCCGGCACACTACTGTATGTCCACCAGTTCGCTTAATTTCCTAGCTAGCATCACAGAAAGATGAACAGGAACAGGCTGTGGTGGTTTTCCAAATGAATGACAAAATGTTATTATTATTAAATTCATTTTAAGCTCCGATTAGTATTAGAATACATGCACAAATGTATAGTTTGCTGTATTGTATGCCTTACATTGTTTAAATTCTTTTTATATGTGGGACTCTTTGAGACTTGGTGAGAAGTTTTCTAGCGTACCTGTGTTTCTGATTGCCTGATCCTGTCCCGTTCTTCCTCTGGACCTCTGAGCCTGCCTGTCCCTGTTCCGATCTGTGTGCCTTACCTGTCTTTGGACCCCTGCTGGATCTCTGCCAATCTGTGTACTGAACCTGGAACTGTTTCCCGACTCCGTTCTGGATTTCCCCTCGACATCTCTTGACATCTCTGATCTCCTGGCTCTGACTACCGAGCACATCATCGACAGCAGCTTAGGCTTCGGCCTCTGGATTATCCTGCATTCCTTAATCTAGCCGGTTCTGATCTCCTGCCTGTCCTTCAATTGTCGATACAATAGCGTCTGGGACTCTCTGGGCGGCACCCGCTATGTCTTGTCGATCACTGACCAGCTGGAGGCAACCTCACCGCCTGAACTATGGGACTAGGTTAGTGACTCATACGTTCGTTATCATCCACCTCCAGAAAAACGCGGTCACTAACCTGTTGTCTCTTTCTGCAGAGGTTCCTGTTTAGACGCCGACGCTGCTCACTGCGGTTCTGTTTCCAATAAATGTTTTGCGAAATCCAACTGTTTGTCCGCCTCCAATGCTGGATCCTATTGTTATTAGGTGGATATTTGGTTAAGATTGTAAACTGTATCAGTCCCTCCTATCAGCCTAACTTTGGACTTGTTTTCCAAGAATAGAATAAAGCTAGATTTTGCATCAAGCTTAGATTTCTACATTGTAATAGAAAATAATATTTTTAATTAAATTTTCCATTTTATTTGATATTTGACCACCATTCAGTAAGATCAAGCAGACTCAAATTACTTGACGCTTTAACTAATGGCTTCCTGTAGTAAAGGAGACCTTGTTTACCTAAGAAAAATATAAAGTCAATTAATGGTTGTTTAAAATTGCTAAAATAATCTAACAAGCCCCTTTTGTTATTACCTCCCTATGACTATTTCCTCAATTTTTTTCACTCTATAGGATAACATCTATCAATGACTTTACAGAACATTCTTTCAAAATGTAAGATCCATTCTAGATATAATTATTCTCTGTATGTCTACCAGGGACGGCAAATACTGCAGGTAAAAAGGACAGACTACTGCCTTTTAACAGTCTCTCTTTTTCATTAAAACTGATCCTTCTGTTTTTTTGAGAGAATGCAATGTTTGTGATTACAGTTTTAAAGTCAACTACTTGCAATGACGAAGTAGATCTATATAATGGACATTTGACAATTAAAAGCATTGTCTATTATTTCCCCAGATCATTTTGCAAAGTAAACTGTTCTCTACTGATGAACTTTAAATGGCATGTACTTATATAGCGCTTTTATTTAAGTCAGGAGACTTGCCCAAAGCACTTTACACTACATTCATTCACCCATTCACACACACACTGATGGTGGCAAGTTACATTGTAGCCACAGCTGCCCTGGGGCTCACTGACAGAAGCGGTGCTGCCGTACACTGGCGCCACCGGGCCCTCTGACCACCATCAGTAGACAATGCAGGTGAAGTGTCTTTCCCCAGGACACAACAACACTGAAAGTCGGAGTCAGGGCTTGAACCGTCAACCCTTTGATTTCAGGGCAAACTCCTACATTCAACGCCACTGTCGCCCTACTGTGTTGTATATTAATGATCCCATTTTTTTAGTTAAGAATAGTTTTTAGAGTAATCACTGCATAAAAAAACGAGAAGTGCTCCACTTTATAAAACTGTAATGGTGGTATGTCTTTTTGTTTGCTTTACTACATAAAACACTAAACAATTATTTCTACGCTCAAATGCTTTTAACTGAGCCATGCAAATTAACATAAAAGCTTCCAAGGTCTGACCCAAGTTTGAACCTGGCAGGAAATCAGAAATCCAATCTCAGAAGCCTTTTTACTGTGTCTCAGATGCCCCATCACTATCACCCTCCCCCTTTATTACATGTGCGAGCCCAGCATTAGAGGGGCCATAAAACAAACGAGGTGGAGCTCCAAGATAGCATCTCTTTCGGAACATGCTCCCGTATGTATCTGCACAAATCAGAAGATGTCAGCTGTTTTTGTGCAGAATGCAACATTTCTGATATTTAGTTTGATATAACTGAGGATGCCGTATCATACAACCTCTTCCTGAAGGAGAATCCTTTTTCAGCCGCAGTGTATAGATCCTGTGACTGTCACCTGTAATGAATCACTCGCTCTCAGCATGCCTGCGCAGCGTGATAAGGCCCCCTACTTTCAGTGAATCTGTCCCATCACCACAAACACTACAGCGCATGAAAAAGAACAGAAGACTTCCTTTCGATTGCCAGCTTATTTTCTTTGCTGCCTCATCAAACAGTCACATCTCCACTTCCACTAGCATTAGCATTTTTATTAGCACATACAGAATAAAGTGGACCATTTACTGGCTTGGCAGCTCTTGCCCCTGTCCATGACCACCCTCCGTGGAAGGGAGCAGGAGGAGAATGCCTTCAACCTCCTGTAGAGAAGACGCTGTGCAGACAAATCATTAATTTAGAACACTACAGTCAAGTCAACTACAGCTCCATTTCTTACATTGGGAATTTAACAAACATCAATCAGCTGAGAGTTATTCTGTTTCAAAGAAACATGGCAGATACTGGTCAGTAAAACTGCTGGATTATGTCTTGAATATACAGAATGTATATGGAATACAACTTTTTCTACATCTCCAAACTGCAGTGCCATTTTGTAGTCTTCAAATCTTTATAACAAACTCTATATATGAAATTATGGCAAAAAAAATATATCTGTCTCACCATTAAAAGCATACATTTTTACAGTTTGCTTAATTCTTATGTATCTTTTCTTGGAACTGTGTGTTTTGGTCAAATAAGACTTATTCCTTATGCTGTACTTTGAGTTTTTCAGTCAAAGATTCTCTTGAGTCTGTTTATCCGCACTAACCGGCTCAGAGGCGGAGGAGATTAGTGGGAGGGGGTACTTGTTTTTAACAGTGATAGCGTTTAAGCCCCGATAATCAATACAGGGACGGAGGGAACCGTCCTTCTTAGACACGAAAAAGAACCCTGCCCCAAGTGGTGAGGATGATGTGCGAATTAACCCCGCGGAAAGTGACTCCTTAATATATTTCTCTAGGGCTTGACGTTCTCCCAGAGAAATATTGTAAAGGCGACTGGACGGCAACGGGGCACCCGGAAGGAGGTCTATAGCGCAGTCGTAAGGGCGATGTGGAGGGAGCGAGCTAGCCTGCGCCTTATTTAAAACCTGTCCGAGGTCATGATATTGTTCCGGCACCAGTTTCAGAACATCGGGATCTACCTGAGTGCCAGGCGCGGGGGGGGCCTGAGAGGAGGGAACAGCCAATTGAAGGCAGTTCGAGGGGACCGATTAAACACTAGAGAACACTGAAATAAGAACCCTCCACAATCTCCAGCCTCACCAGAGAATTTCTCAGGAGTTGGGGAGGAGTTCTCGGGGACGTCCGGTGACGTCATGACTGACGCGGCCTCGGGGGAGGGGTGAGGGGACGCCGGAGCTGCTGGCTGCAGACTAGCATTAAACATGCTAACCAACTGGCTCATCTGGGCTGCTAAACCCTGTAACTGATCCTGTAAACCAAAAAGAGAAGCTTCTAAACCTCGAATCTGATCCTGTTGAGCTGTTACAGCGTTTCCGAGTGTACTCACTGGGTCTGACTGGCCTGAGTGTTCTTCTGTCATGTTTGGCTTGACGTGTTTGGCCCACATGCTGAATACGCTCGGAAACAGGCAGATCTTTTAGGGTTTTATTGAAAAAACAGAACGAAAGGGGATTCTGCAACCGCAGACCGAAGCTCAGCACAGGGAGCTGGAACCTAGGAACGTTTAGGGGAATGAGAAGGGCGGTTAACCAGGGACGGAGCAGAGAGGAATGTACAGCTGGACGAACGCTTACCTCAGGGTGGGGAAAGCCGAAATGGGGGATGGCGGGTTGGACTCTAAGCTTGCCTGGAGGAGGAGAAGGCGATCGTCCAGGTGACCAGAGAGCTGAAGCCAGAGAGAGTCAAAGCAGCACCGGGGAGATCCAGGGAACCAGAACAGCGGGGGGAACCTGAAGGAGGTCCGTGAGGGTGGGGGGACCAGTGAGGGGAACCGACTCGGAAGGAACCGGGGGAACCACTCAGAGGAATCCACCATGAGAGGGATCAGAACACGAGGGGGTACCTGGGAGACACAGAGGTAAGACAGGTTACACAAGAGCTTGTGAAGGCTAGAGACCATGGTAGTTTTAGCATACCACTCAGGCGTCCTCCCGCTGTCTGAACGCAGTTCTTATAGAGCACCCCGGTGCTGCAGAAACAACCTGCTGGTGTGCGAGCACCAATCAGTCAACCAGGAACACCTGTGGAGAAGGCAGAGGCAGCAGAGTCCTGACACCGCCATTGTGGAAAACAACTCGTGAAGATGGACCAGCTAGAAGAGCGGGATGTCCCCAATCTTTTTCGCCGCCATGTCCCTCCGTTGTCGCACAAACTTGCCCTCACTTCTTGACAGCCTCGGCCGTATCTAGACCAAAAGCTATTTCATGATTGTCCCTCTTGCGTTCTGACGTGGAATAACAAAGCGCAGACCATGTTTCAATATTGGGCATAAATCAAAAAATATCTGTGACAAGCTCACTGCGACACACTGCTGCAGGAGTTTAAACAGCCCTTTAGGCTAAGATAAAGAGTCACATGAAAAAACAAGATCTCTAACTGGATAAAACGGTGAAATTATGTATTTTTTAAAAAAAGCAAGTGAATCAGCTTTTATGGCAGCTTATTGACCCAATTGACAGTAACTGGCAGTAACTAATCTGACAGTAACTAATCTGCTGGAATAAGGGAGCCTGTGTGAGCGTACATTTGAATCGGGTTAAACAGATACTCAGGGGAAAGACAATGTAAGCACTTTAAAAATAATTATATGAAGCCTGAAAACATGGCCATCGGAGGAAACTTTTTTTTTTTTAACAATTTTAAGATTTTATTTTAACAATCATAATGTCCAAAAATGATCTCCCTGCATCATCTTTTTTTCTTTCATAATCATTATCTTATTTCTGGCCATGCAATGCACCTGAATCACACTTCATTTTTGCATTTATATCTTAATCTTCTTTGAGCATTTTAAGACAGTAGCACATTCATTGCTGATCTGCTTGAAATATGAACAGAACTTGTGTTTGCAGTACCATAATATAAAGATGAGATGCTATCCAGATACGGGATGTTCCTTCTTTTCTTTTTCTTGTCTTTCTTTTCTATCACCCTCACACCATAATCCATTTAATACTCTTTCTTAAAGGTTCCCTACTGTATGTCTCATAGCCTTTCTAGTGATCTGAAGATATGGGCCCGGGTTAATCTCTGCAGCATTGTGCTTTACTGCAGTTTAGCCATGCTAGACTGGCTCACGTACCTCCCTGGAGAAAAGGAAGGGAGAACGAGAGAGGAGAGGGCTGCCTTTACTCCTTCCCTCACATTGCCCTCCCCCCTTCCTTTGGTGCTTTACGCCATATGGCTTGGATGTGGGTGTTTTCCTGCAACACTAGAATCTGAACTATCAGGGAAAAGCAGCCTAATTAGATCAAATATTGAAATATATGATTGCTTTAAGTAGGTTCTAAACTCAAAGAATTACGTAATTTTATTACATAAGTAATTCCCAAAAAACTATTAAATAAACCCTACATGATGCATATTCATTAATTTCTAACTTCCAGGTTTGTGTGTTTTGAATTAATAAAGCATACTTGATATAAATTAATACAAATACTTTATTTGTTTTAATTACATAATAATAAGTTTACATATATGCAAATCAGAATTGTATTTAAAATGTATATAAACTCATTAGCATTCATTTTGAGTAAGTATACTTAACTAATACTAAATACATAAACAGGATGATTATGTGTTTCAAATAGATACGCTTATTGCACAAATGAATATGGATCATCTAAGGTTTATTTAATAGGTTTGTACCAAAATTATTTAAAAAGTAAATGGGAAATTTGTCATAAAAAAAATGTCATAAATTTACGAAAATCTTTGAATTAGGGAGAAGTATTACTGCGAGTGTTGTAAGCTATCTTTATGTCGGAAAAAAACAACAAATTAGTGACTTTTTTTGGACATTATGGTATAAAAGCAAAAAGAATAAGGCAGCAAATATGTATTTTGCTTATGTTTCCAAATAGTTTTCAGTAAACACCCACTGGGATCTGGTCTGATCTGTCAACATATTCTCATTATCAGTTCGTATGAAATCGTACGAAAAGTTATGCACAGTATTTCGTGGGTTTTTCTTCAAAAAAACATATCAGTGCGCATGCGCAGCCAGCCAGACGAAAAAAGCAGATCAGCGGACGGACATTAAACTGGGACGGACGAGCTTTCGACAGTGCAATATTTATTTCATGATGTCTCTCACTAGGTTGCTTGCTGTTTTGTATGTTAGGGTTAGGGTTAATTGTATGTTAAATTGTATGTTATTGAATGGTGCGTAAGATACGCATGCGCACTGATATCTTGTCTCGAGGCAAGACGTAAAAATACGACAAAAAAAACATCAAAAACCAAAATACTGTGCATAACTTTTCGTACGATTTCATACGAACTGATAATGAGAATACACTGGATATGTAGAGGTGGTTGAATAAGACTATTTAAATGCTAGAAGAGAGATCCAACTGTGCAAGAGGGTCAAGAGTTTGATTCATGTTGGGAGGAGCTCTTCGCTTTGTCAGTATCTTAAACAATAGTGGCTGAACTTGAAAGAGCTCCTTGGTTTTATTAATTAAATCTAGCCAGAGAACGCTGTTATCAGGCACCTCAGCATTATATCTGGAGTCACTAGATACTTCAGAGGCGTTCTGTTTGTGGAGAGTTTCGTCGCATTGGTGCCTGTATATCCTACCAGGACGCTAACATCAAATAGCGGTAGGGATGGGAATCGAAAACCGGTTCCTGTTCAGAACCGGTTCCGTATTTTCCGATTCCATGGCATTGTTTCGCAGCTCGCTGAACGATTCTTTTTTCGATTCCCGCAGCACCAGAGCCTAAAGCGCCGGCTCTGGGGAGCACGACTTTACGTCACGTTTTTTACGCAAGTTACGCAAGTTGGAAGAAATATTCGAGGAGGAAGACAACGAGCTGCGGTCACTTTGTGAATCAAAGCCCCGTCTTTCCTTAGCCCAGAGGGTAGATCAGGAAATCCAGCTCTATAAAAGCTTGCCTTCCATCCCCTGCAGGGATAGCGCCACACTGTGGTGGTGGAACAAGCAAGATACGCTGCCCTTGCTATCTGGACTGGCTGAAAACTACCTCTGTGTGCAGGCTTCCTCCACCCCATCTGAGAGGGTGTTCTCCACGGCTGGACACACCTTAAGTGCTGGAAGATCCCGTATCCTTCCAGAAAAAGCAGATATGCTCATCTTTCTGCAAAAGAACTGTTAATTTTCCCTACTACTGTTTTATAATTAGTATTTTTTGTTATTTAAAATAGGTTATTATCCCATCATTTGTTATTAGACATTGTTGGTTATTAAGTTTGTTCTTGTATTCATTTTTCATTTAAACACAGATGTTACTCCAGTTTCACATTTCCTGTGGACATCTTGATCTTGTTGAGTTTGTAAGATTGTGCAATAGTTAAGTAAACAAAGTTGATGCTGATAATGAAACTGTTTGTTCTCCTTTTTTCCCCAAATTGGAATCGAAAAAAGAATGAAATTGTTTCATAGAATCGAAAAGGGAATCGGAATCGTGAAAATCTTTTCAATTCCCAACCCTCCATAGCGGTGCCTCTCTCTTATTGGTTGTTGTGGTTAAACACGCTGCAGGACCTCTTCATGTGCGTCGATCATAGACTTTGCATGTACATCAGCTACAGCTCCTACTGTGCGTCACCTGTTGTCTGACCAGTTTGTCAAGAGCTGAAACTTTCACCTCCTGAACTGTTCAAAGGCGATGGTGATCAGTATTGGGCTTTTCTCATAATGGGAGTTTTTGAGCTTCAGCCTTCTGTATATTCTACTGCTTGGACTAAGGTAGCATACCTCTTCTCATTATTAGCCGGTAAAACAAAGCTTTGGGGAACTTCTTAGTGGCAGAACAATTCTAGCTTGCATCACTCTTACAGAGCTTTTTCTCAAGAATTGAGAGTTTTTTGCCCAGTCTTACCAGTAGAGAGGCTTCCAGGGGACTTAGGGGACTGATCAGTGGCAGAGTATATTATCAACTTCTAACTATTATACTCAGAGTACCTGGAATGATGATGGGCTTATAGAAGTGTTTTTTTTTACGGGGATTAATGAGATGATAAAGGATGAACTTTTGACCCATGATTACCCTCAGACTCCAGCAGCCGGAGGACCTTGCCACCCGGATAGATCTACCTCTCACAGAACATTGCAGGGAATGGAGAGCTGTGACGTTAGCGAGTCCTTGACCTGCTCGTCCCTCCCTGCCTCTGCACCTGTGGTGGTTCGTGATCCGTCCCGAACAATAAATCCAGAACCGATGGAGCTGGGACGCACATGCTTGTCCCAGCAGGAGAAGACATGATGTCACCTCCTGAACCTATGTCTCTACTTCGGCTGAGTGGGACACTGAGTGAGTTTCTGTCTGGTTAAGGGGACAGGTAGCCTCGTGAGACCATCCTGATCTTGCAAGCTTTCAAGGTTTCACTTGCAGATCAGTCTGGCTACTTTCCGTTAAAGAAAATTTGGAGCAGTTCACCAAACGAACGTCCAATCAGCGTTGGCTTTGAGGCGGGTTGAGGTGTGACGCAACGAGAAGCGCGACAGTTCAGTCTAAAGAACTTGGCGGCTTCAGCCGATGAAACTATTGTAGCGTGGCTATCGAGCAAGTTTTATCGGAATTACAGAGTATTTCTTCACTGAAAGAAGAGCAAAACACTGCTCTGGAGGCTTTTCTCAGACGAAAAGATGTTTTTGCTCTTCTCCCGACTGGTTTCGGCAAGAGTTTGATCTATCAATTGGCTTGTGCCTGGCTTGTGGTTGTGTTTTCGTCGTCGCTCTGTTAGTACGTCATATGCTTCGTTGATCTGATTGGTTTATTTGGCCCGTCTATCACCAACATAGGCCAATCAGCTAACCAGTATTTTTGCCCCTTCCCAAAATTACTTCAACGGAAGGTTTCCAGATGGATATGCGGAGCAAATCCATCTGACGGAGTCAGGTTAGGGGACAGGCTCAGTAGAGGAGGGGAAAACTCTGCTGAGCTGCACCACACTGTCTGTCTCCCCAGATCTCCTGCTTCCAGTGACTCTGTTGGTTAATTCCTGGAGTCACAACCTGTCTGCATTTGTGGACTCAGGTGCAAGTACTGAATTAATGGATGGGGGGCTTACCTATTTATAGTATATGCTATAAATACCAGGGTAGAGCATGTATAGCATCGAGAATGGCTAAAAACCATAACTTAACTCCAATGAAGGGAAAAACAAATCAGCAGGTTTACATGTAATTAATATCTGAGGACTGCGCTTTCCCCCAGAAGGTTTTTCTAGTCTCTTCTTGCCACTCCTGGTTTGTCTCACTCCCTGCTTCAGCCCACCCATCAGTCAAACATGGTCCTCTGGGGTTTCCTTCAGCTGTTAGAATCTAAAAGCACTCACTAAATGTCTTGAATGTTCCAGCTGAGGAAATAAGCGCTCAACTCGCCTGTGATGCAGGCCGTCTGTCTGCTTGCTCTCTCCTCTCATCCATGCCAGTACGCTGCATGGCTGCGAGGAGAGAAAAAACAGAGCAAACACTAAGGTGTCAGGAGAGAATTATACTTATAGATAAGAGCTAATTAATGTTAATAACAAAACCCTCTATGAATGGAGACCACTGAAGACTCTCAGTTTAACATTAATAAAATAAAATAAATAATTTAAACACTTCTGTATTGGTGTTTGAGTAACTAAGGGGTGACATGTAAGCCTTCATGTAAGTCTTTCTGGTGTTCAGAACTTGACTGGGTCTTTGGATACTGTAATGAAGAACGTCTTAAAGTGAGCCACAAAGGGGACCATAGATAGGATGGAATGGACCAGTGTTATTTTTAGTTATTAGGAAAATAGGGAGTGACTTGTGTCAGCTCTTGCTGCTGTTGTGAGACAGCACCCCTCTCATGTGAAGCTGTTAAACTAGCCAAAAATAAAGAGAAACATCCCTAGATTTGTCTTTAATTGCTTTTTTGTTAAAAAGAAAATTTGTTGCTAGAAGGATATACCGACAAAGTAACTAAGTTGTGAACAATTAACTCAAGTCTCCCATGTTCTGTCACTACCGAGAGCAGCCCGGCACACTACTGTATGTCCACCAGTTCGCTTAATTTCCTAGCTAGCATCACAGAAAGATGAACAGGAACAGGCTGTGGTGGTTTTCCAAATGAATGACAAAATGTTATTATTATTAAATTCATTTTAAGCTCCGATTAGTATTAGAATACATGCACAAATGTATAGTTTGCTGTATTGTATGCCTTACATTGTTTAAATTCTTTTTATATGTGGGACTCTTTGAGACTTGGTGAGAAGTTTTCTAGCGTACCTGTGTTTCTGATTGCCTGATCCTGTCCCGTTCTTCCTCTGGACCTCTGAGCCTGCCTGTCCCTGTTCCGATCTGTGTGCCTTACCTGTCTTTGGACCCCTGCTGGATCTCTGCCAATCTGTGTACTGAACCTGGAACTGTTTCCCGACTCCGTTCTGGATTTCCCCTCGACATCTCTTGACATCTCTGATCTCCTGGCTCTGACTACCGAGCACATCATCGACAGCAGCTTAGGCTTCGGCCTCTGGATTATCCTGCATTCCTTAATCTAGCCGGTTCTGATCTCCTGCCTGTCCTTCAATTGTCGATACAATAGCGTCTGGGACTCTCTGGGCGGCACCCGCTATGTCTTGTCGATCACTGACCAGCTGGAGGCAACCTCACCGCCTGAACTATGGGACTAGGTTAGTGACTCATACGTTCGTTATCATCCACCTCCAGAAAAACGCGGTCACTAACCTGTTGTCTCTTTCTGCAGAGGTTCCTGTTTAGACGCCGACGCTGCTCACTGCGGTTCTGTTTCCAATAAATGTTTTGCGAAATCCAACTGTTTGTCCGCCTCCAATGCTGGATCCTATTGTTATTAGGTGGATATTTGGTTAAGATTGTAAACTGTATCAGTCCCTCCTATCAGCCTAACTTTGGACTTGTTTTCCAAGAATAGAATAAAGCTAGATTTTGCATCAAGCTTAGATTTCTACATTGTAATAGAAAATAATATTTTTAATTAAATTTTCCATTTTATTTGATATTTGACCACCATTCAGTAAGATCAAGCAGACTCAAATTACTTGACGCTTTAACTAATGGCTTCCTGTAGTAAAGGAGACCTTGTTTACCTAAGAAAAATATAAAGTCAATTAATGGTTGTTTAAAATTGCTAAAATAATCTAACAAGCCCCTTTTGTTATTACCTCCCTATGACTATTTCCTCAATTTTTTTCACTCTATAGGATAACATCTATCAATGACTTTACAGAACATTCTTTCAAAATGTAAGATCCATTCTAGATATAATTATTCTCTGTATGTCTACCAGGGACGGCAAATACTGCAGGTAAAAAGGACAGACTACTGCCTTTTAACAGTCTCTCTTTTTCATTAAAACTGATCCTTCTGTTTTTTTGAGAGAATGCAATGTTTGTGATTACAGTTTTAAAGTCAACTACTTGCAATGACGAAGTAGATCTATATAATGGACATTTGACAATTAAAAGCATTGTCTATTATTTCCCCAGATCATTTTGCAAAGTAAACTGTTCTCTACTGATGAACTTTAAATGGCATGTACTTATATAGCGCTTTTATTTAAGTCAGGAGACTTGCCCAAAGCACTTTACACTACATTCATTCACCCATTCACACACACACTGATGGTGGCAAGTTACATTGTAGCCACAGCTGCCCTGGGGCTCACTGACAGAAGCGGTGCTGCCGTACACTGGCGCCACCGGGCCCTCTGACCACCATCAGTAGACAATGCAGGTGAAGTGTCTTTCCCCAGGACACAACAACACTGAAAGTCGGAGTCAGGGCTTGAACCGTCAACCCTTTGATTTCAGGGCAAACTCCTACATTCAACGCCACTGTCGCCCTACTGTGTTGTATATTAATGATCCCATTTTTTTAGTTAAGAATAGTTTTTAGAGTAATCACTGCATAAAAAAACGAGAAGTGCTCCACTTTATAAAACTGTAATGGTGGTATGTCTTTTTGTTTGCTTTACTACATAAAACACTAAACAATTATTTCTACGCTCAAATGCTTTTAACTGAGCCATGCAAATTAACATAAAAGCTTCCAAGGTCTGACCCAAGTTTGAACCTGGCAGGAAATCAGAAATCCAATCTCAGAAGCCTTTTTACTGTGTCTCAGATGCCCCATCACTATCACCCTCCCCCTTTATTACATGTGCGAGCCCAGCATTAGAGGGGCCATAAAACAAACGAGGTGGAGCTCCAAGATAGCATCTCTTTCGGAACATGCTCCCGTATGTATCTGCACAAATCAGAAGATGTCAGCTGTTTTTGTGCAGAATGCAACATTTCTGATATTTAGTTTGATATAACTGAGGATGCCGTATCATACAACCTCTTCCTGAAGGAGAATCCTTTTTCAGCCGCAGTGTATAGATCCTGTGACTGTCACCTGTAATGAATCACTCGCTCTCAGCATGCCTGCGCAGCGTGATAAGGCCCCCTACTTTCAGTGAATCTGTCCCATCACCACAAACACTACAGCGCATGAAAAAGAACAGAAGACTTCCTTTCGATTGCCAGCTTATTTTCTTTGCTGCCTCATCAAACAGTCACATCTCCACTTCCACTAGCATTAGCATTTTTATTAGCACATACAGAATAAAGTGGACCATTTACTGGCTTGGCAGCTCTTGCCCCTGTCCATGACCACCCTCCGTGGAAGGGAGCAGGAGGAGAATGCCTTCAACCTCCTGTAGAGAAGACGCTGTGCAGACAAATCATTAATTTAGAACACTACAGTCAAGTCAACTACAGCTCCATTTCTTACATTGGGAATTTAACAAACATCAATCAGCTGAGAGTTATTCTGTTTCAAAGAAACATGGCAGATACTGGTCAGTAAAACTGCTGGATTATGTCTTGAATATACAGAATGTATATGGAATACAACTTTTTCTACATCTCCAAACTGCAGTGCCATTTTGTAGTCTTCAAATCTTTATAACAAACTCTATATATGAAATTATGGCAAAAAAAATATATCTGTCTCACCATTAAAAGCATACATTTTTACAGTTTGCTTAATTCTTATGTATCTTTTCTTGGAACTGTGTGTTTTGGTCAAATAAGACTTATTCCTTATGCTGTACTTTGAGTTTTTCAGTCAAAGATTCTCTTGAGTCTGTTTATTGTTAAAACAAATGTTATTTGTGGAGGGTAAGTGTAGCAATCTTAAATATAGTGGGAAATCTGGGGTGTTGGTGGTCAAAATTTAACTGAAATTAGGTTGACAAATGCCTTTTAATCTGCATATCGGCTGCGGAAACTCACATTAGACTTCTTATTAGCATATATATAGTACATAAGAGAAGCATTTTGAACACATAAACCCTTCAGATTCTGTCATCATCTCATTCTGAGTGCTTTCAGGCAGAATATGTATTTATTAAAGTAACTAGAGTTTTGCTAATAAAAAGGTAGATTTGCTACACACTTTGGCTTTAACGTTGATCTTAACTTTTTCGCACTGTGGAGTTAATCTAAACCCAGACTTATTGACTGTTATTAGAGTACGAGTATCATTGTAAAATCTTGGTGAAGTTGAAAACTATAGAGATGATGCACAGTGTCATAGCCTGGAGTCACAGGGTGGTTTATTTTATTACTAAGACTCAAGACCTCTATAAGCTTAGATTCCTCTTTGAATCGCTGGGAACAACTGGCTTTAATTTTATCTCTAAACTCCATACCTTTTTTTATTTGCAGACTATATGTGTGCATGATAAACAATATACATCTTTATGTGACAGGGCTAGAAGCTTTGCAAAATCTGCCACACCTCATGTTTCACTTCATGTTAATTGCATTTCTGATATTTAGATACTTTTAAATTTTCATTTCATACTGTTTTCTGTTTAAATATTTAGCATTAGCGTCAATTGCAGAGTTCAACTTTCTTACAAGATTACAAGATCCACTGACAGAGTTTGAGCAATTTGGTTATAATGCAATGCAGTCTCACACCACTCTTAAAACGTTCACCCTTGGTCAAGTCTCAGTTGTGTCAGATACTGATGGGATGGGGGTACCCCTCTTGTGATTTTTTTTTAATGTGCAGGTTGCATGACAGTTTGTGGCAGGAACTTGGGAAAATGTTCCATGAACTACCAAATTAAAAAGTAACACTTACCCCCTCCTTTACCATAACCCAAACCCCTAAACCTAAAGAAACTGTCATGATCTTGAGCGCTGATGACTAAATGATTGTTCGTTCAATTTACCTGCTTCACTCTGCCAGTTTTCTCATCAATACTCATTTCTGTCACCTGCTCCTGTATCTATTTAACCTGCCTTCTTCCAGGCATCAGCGGCAGATAATTGTTGATCCACTGGTTAACGTCTGCCAGCATTAGTTTAGTGTTTCTAATTACCTGTTCTGCTTCTCAACCACTGAGCCTGCCTATTCCCACCTGATCATTTTGTGTGACCTGTCTTTGGATTCCTACAGGATTCTGCCTGTTTGCTGAATTTGGAGTTACTTCCTGTCACCGACCTAGATTTCCCTTCGGAGCCTCTTCCGAACTCTGATCTCCTGATTCTGAATCCTTGACATGCTTTGGCCTCACCCTCTGGATTATCCGACCTTCCTTTGTATGCTCGCATCTGATCTCCTGTTTGTTCTCCGTTCACTGGGAGTACAGCACCTGCAGTTTTCCTCCTGCAGAGGTTCCTGCTTTAGACATCCTTGCTGTCACTGCAGATCTGAAAATATTTACGGAAAATAAATGGTTTTAAGTAATCTAGCTCCTCTGTTCTGAGCCCTGAGAGAAACACAAGTACACATGTTACCATAAACTCCCAAAGCTACCAACAATAACTTTGTAGGCCAAAACATTTTTAAAAATGTATTACTCCTCAAGTACCTGTCTCGTGACACAAAATCCTCAACCTGTCATTTACCCTGGGCATCATTTGTCACAACTCAGAAAAGATAATCCAGTATTCAGGAAAGACAGACAGTGGGATTATTAAAAAAATATTTATTTAAAACCAGATCTGTAGTTGCAGCAGTTGGGTGTCTTAGGTAGGAAACTCTGGAGAGAGGAAATGCAGGTTAAGGACCACATAAATCTAACGAAGGATGATTATGAACGTAAGTCACTAACCTGGTTTCTAACTTTAGTCCGTGGCCAGAGAACAAGGTAGGATCCAGCCGGTCGGCTGCCAACAAGATGCGGTGGTTGCTCAGAGTGTCCCAGATGCTGCAGCCCTGGAGAAACAAGCAAAAGTCCGAAGCAAGGCCAGGCAAATAGATCAAAACAGGAACAGGCAGGCTCAGAGGTCCAGGAGTCCAAAGCCAAGTCAGGCAACAGATCAGAAAGGCAGGCTCAGAGGTCCAGGAATCTGAAGACAGTTCAGGTAAACTGCTCAGGTGGGAACAGGCAGGCACAGTGGTTGAGAGGCAGAACAGGTCAGGATCACGAAATCAGAAACACCAAGGAAGTCTAAAAACACTCTCACCACTGGCTAGAGAGAATCTGGGGGCTGATGACAAGAACCTTAAACAGAGGCATGAGCAGGAGGATCAGATGAGAGGTAATGAGCAGATTTGGAAAGGTGAATGAAATGTAATTAAGCCAGTCATCAGTGCCAAGATCATGACATTGTTATATGACGAGAGAAGTACCCTCTGTGAGTCAGTATGTAACAACAAGCAGCTGGCTTTGACCAAGCGTCAATATTTGACAAGCTGGGGTGTGGTACGTTGCATAATGACATAAATTATGTGTGAAGGAGTCTATTTCACACCTAAGAACATTGAGTCTGCTATCAATGATAAGGGGTTGTGGAAGTTTGTACACCACAAGATGCTTTGGCAGATCAGTGATCATAAACGCTCACAAAGAAAATTTTATTGATTAAATAAATAAAGCAGATTAACCTAAGGTTTGGATATTTACTTTTACATGCTGACTAACATCTCTGATATGAAGAGTGTTCAAATATTCAAGCAACATTGTCCCAACATAAATAGGTGCAATGCTTCTTGAAATGTGTCAGGGAGAACCTTAACAATGTAAGTAAAATATCACACCCTGGTGGTTGTTACTTAAATCTAAGATAAATTAGAAAAGCACTCTGAGAGCACAGACCTCTGCCAAGCATTAACATTTGCGCCATATTGTGACTCACACCCATGGATAAAACTCGCACATGATCTGGATTATTAAGAAATTTAAATGAATTGTTCCTTGCATGAAGAGCACCTCTGGTAAAAATGTCCTTAAAATCCTTTCGTAAGATTTTAAATAAGGCACAGCATAGATCTACAGCCTCTGGTGTCTGTTCTGCTCTCTTTGCTCGCTCTGCTTTTTTCTTTGATCAGTGGATTGGAACTTTGGGCAGAGCACGGCTCCTTTTTCTTGTGTTTTTGTCTTCAGTATAATTTTCAGGATTTTTTGTTTCCAATGATACAGCTGGCAATAGTCGCTGCTGCCACCCTCTGGTCTACTGGGGGACACTGCTTTTTCTGTCAAATAATGTTTAAGAATCTTGAACAGTAGGGCAGTGGGTAGCATTGCTCCCTTCCAGCAAGAAGGTTCTGGGTTTGATTCCCTGCCTGGGGTCCAAAAACATGACTGTTTGGTTAATTGGCTTTTCTACATTCCCCTTTGGTGTGAGTGTGTGCATGAACTCCTGTTTGTCTCTGTGTTGCCCTTTGATAGACTGGCAACCCGTGCAGGGTTTACCCCGCCTGTTTTTTGGCATGAGGTGCCACCTTTGTTAAAAATAAAATAAAAAAAATCAAGAATTTATTTAGAAGTTATACCGCTTTAAGACAAGCATTACGGACACGTAACATCATCGGAGGAGATAATCAATACATTTACATTTCTTCTTGTTTCTAGAAGTTATTAAAGTTGCGTGTTTTGAATTCTAAAGACATTTTATATTGATTAGTTATAAGTTGCCTTCTTTGCAGCCATTACAGCTATATCAAGTCTAAACCAGATTAAGCATTTCATGGAAACTCAATATCTGTAGGTTTTCGTGTAAACTTATTTCCACTTATTTCTTTTTAGTAATAGAAATATGTCCTCTTATTAATTGGATGACATTTAGAATGTCTTTTTACTTTTCTTTTTGTCCTTTTCCCTTCTCTGCAGGCAGCATTGTGTATCTGGGGATGATGTTTGGAGCGTTTTTTTGGGGTGGTCTGTCAGACAAAGTGGGCCGTAAACAGTGCCTGCTCATATCCATGTCCGTCAACGGCTTCTTTGCCTTCCTCTCCTCCTTTGTTCAAGGCTACAGTATGTTCCTCTTCTGCCGCATGGTGTCTGGCTTTGGGTGAGTGAACTTTACCTTTACTTTTCATTACTTTTCCAATTTTTTTCCCTCTTCATCTTCAGTGCAAATAAAATTCTAAAGGTCCCTCTGAGGTTGTTCGCAGGCTGATCTGTCTTCCTGCTCTTGCTTGCTTTACTGTCTTTTTCTCTACAATGCACACTTAGTGTCAGGGAAATCTATTCACTGTTATCATCCCATCCTCATCCCTCTGAGGAAGCTGTAGGAGACAAATTACAGAAAACAGAAAAATTTCAGGGAACAAATCAAACATAATGACACACTCTGACACTGCATTCTTGATAAAAGGCTTGCCATTTTATCTTAGTTACCCAACATAGTGATGTTAGCTGATGTAATTCCAAAAAACAGATTAGTGGACCCCAATCCAAATGGTTTGAAACAGCTAAGTTCCCTTTTATTTAAATATGAGCAGCAGATAACTTCAGGGACTCACTGGTGAAACCTGTTCATGTTTAATGATATGGATTTTTATGCTTTGACTTTATTCTAGCAACACAAGGAACCCCTATTCTTAAAATCACTGTGTGTACTTTTATTAGCCAAGGTATGTTAAAAGAGCCTTGGTGGCACAATGTAATGACTCCAAAGGAAGGAAGTTCAGCTGGACGCAGCAATAGCCCTGGATTAAACCTATGAGATAGACAGGAAAGAGTTCAGAATTAAATCAATCAACTTACCCTAACTTGGATAGTGTAAAAAAAACAACTAGCTACTGGATTAGAGGAAAATGGGTATTCATGTGGACGGCAAATGCAGTTTGCCCACTGCAGAATTAGTAACTGGGTCGGGCTGGCCACAGTGTTGAGTGTAAGTGACTTCTAAAAGTGGTCAGGGTGAGCTGACCATAGTTATTTTGAACCATAGTCAGAATGAGCCTGACGTTAGCTTCTACATCCAAGAGACAAAACCTATAAGCACTGAGCTAGGAAAACTTTCTATTGGAAGAAAAAAGACAGCTGCTCTTAAAGCAGACACCAGTTATTTTTATAGCTTTTGTATGAAAAACACAAAGGTAAATGCTCAAGCACTGTAGGTGGTTTTAATTAAAAAAGCAAACCAAAGGGTATATTAAATACTAATAAATAAAGTTAATGGGAGCAGTAGTACCTTGCTCCTGTCTGAAAGCCGGACATCTTTTAAGGTCAAAAGTGCAGTCAGCTCACCGGGATTATCATCTTAATTAAATATTCCTTTGTTGTAGGGAGCAGCAGACCCCACTCTTAGCAGTAGTCAACAGCACTGGGAGTCCCCAGTAAAAGCTCTCCAAAGTAGGCCATGCTGTTGGGTGTTTCCAACTGCCATTTGTGTGAAAAGAATTATTTTTTTTAGGTTTAGGTAAATCCAATTTCTTCACGTTAGGTTTTCCAATGTAGGTATTTATAAACCGTTTCATCACAGTTCAATGAGAAAATATTCCAGTGTAGGTATAAAGATCAGAAGACTCTTACATTTAAAATAACTTCTCCCAGCTTTCCTTGTAAAACAGGTGGACATGAATCCCTTTATGTAAATTAATGTTCCATAGTTTTATTGTAACAGCTATGCAGAAGCAGATATCACGGCTTGCATGTGTTGTTTGTCTTCCTGACAAACAATACATGCAAATCCCCCCCCACCCCTCTCCAACCCCCTTCTGCAGACACTCTGGTGCACCTCTCCAAAATTGTAGGTGACCGCAGACAGTGCCAAAGACAGGAGGCCTCCAATTGGTCAAATCTACATCCACTCCGCACTATCTGTATTTCCTTGGTACCTTCCTGGCTTGTTTTGTTTGTGTGGCCGCCATTGTGGAAAACAACTCATGAAGATGGACCAGCTAGAACAGTGCGGTGCGCAAGAACATTGGGACCCTTTTTCCACCATGGTCCCCGCTCTTTTTCACTCTCATATCGCTCTGTTGTTGCACAAATTTGCCTTTTGCCCGTTTCCACTTTCTCACTGCCTCGGCCGTATCTAGACCCACAGCTAGTTCATGATTGTCCCTATTGCGTCGTGGAATAACATAGCGCAGACCATGCTTTAAAATTCAGCATAAATCAAAAATGTCCACATCATCTCTGAGACAAATGCACTGCCACACACCGCTGCAAGAGTATAACCAGCCCTTAACACTGGAAACACTGCTAGACTGGCAGCTCCCAACGCTCCTAAATACTGCCCTAGATGCTCTCTCCAATAGACTTTGCATATAAACTAGATATCCTGAAGCTGAATATGTTTGGTGTGAACACACCATTCTAGTTTCACACAACTTTGCCAAGAAAGGACCTAACAGGGCTTTTCATTGGAGAGAAAAGCAAAGAAAAAGTTACAGCCTCAAGTGCCCTGTCAATGCTTGTTCAGGGAAAGGAACCAAAGAGAACACACAACCTCTTTGCTAGAACTGCTTTCAAGTGAAAATAAAATAAAAAGTTTGCTAAATTAATTCTCGCATATAAAGTGCTACTGGCGCGTCTTCCAACTCCTGTTCTTTCCCACTCGCCATACCCACACAATTCTCCACAACAACTGATTTTTTTCTGCTACACCCGGCTATGCTGCTTCACTTCTTCTTCTTGTTTACTACTGGTGGTTGGCTTTGGTCGCAGTACCGCCACCTTCTGCTCTGGAGTGTAAATGCTTCGCCTATGAGAAAATGGAGCAGCGCATGAACCGAATGAAACACACGCGAATCGAACCGAGACAGTAGAACCGAACGGTTTTCAAAAACCGTTCCATCCCTAATATATATATATATATATATATATATATATCTATATATATATATATATATATATATATATATATATATATATATCTATATCTATATCTATATATATATATATATATATATATCTATATATATATATATATATATATATATATATATATATATAGATATATATATATATATATATAGATATAGATATAGATATATATATTCATGACTATGAAAATTGTAGATCCACACTGAAGGCATCAAAACTATGAGTCAACACATGCGGAATTAAATATTTAACAAAAAAGTGTGAAACAACTGAAAACATGTCTTATATTCTATTCTAGTTCTTCAAAGTAGCCACCTTTTGCTTTGATTTCTGCTTCTCACACTCTTGGCATTCTTTTGATGATTCTTTAATTTTATCAGTACAGTTTGGACATTTTATGTATCTTTCTAAGGTTGTGTTTCATAGGGATGTTCCGGTTTGAACTAAACGTTGATTCTCAATACACTGTTGCTACATAAACTGGCTCATATGTGACGTTAAACGGATAAGCACTGTTTGGATCTTTTGTAGCCTTTTTTAATGCTGGGGAATTTGAAAGAAATGCTGAGCTTCTAAACTTCAGACGTACAGTCATTGAGTGCTGCAGCTTGTTTCATTAAGCCTTTCTTTACCTCATTAACTTTGATACCATAAACCGCCTCAGCAAAACAGGAGGGAAGAGGAGAATTAAAGAGCCATATGGAGAAAAAGCACAGATTATGTTTCTGTAATCTTTGTAATTAGGCTACACACATTTTCGCTTCATTGAAGTGGAGAACAAAACCAAATGCTTGATTTTAGTCGAAGGGCAGGAATATTGGCCACATGATAGCTGGAAAAAACATAACAACAAACCTGAAGAGACGCGTCGCAGTTCACCAGAAAGACATTACGGTAAGTTAAAAGAAAGATTGGTGGTGGTTGTTTATAATGTAACATTAAACCAACGGCTATAATGTCCCAATGATAAACTAACTGATGTTGGCTAACTTTCATAGCATGTAGTATCCAGGCTGGCTACGTTACGTTAGCTTGTTAGCACGTAGCCACCGTAGCCACTAGTTGATAGAACTGAATGTGAAGTTAAATTTATGCTAACTTAGATATGTTATACTGGCCGGGCAACTATAGTTTCCGTTAAATTGCAAGTTTGATTAAAGCAGACAGACGTTTTAGGTAATCTAGGAGCTGCAAGTGAACTATAGTTAACACAAAACACCTCGGCATTTACACATGTATGCTAAATGCTAAAAAGAACTGAAACTATTTATCGGGATAAGACAAAATAAAAATATTATATATAAATTATTATATATATATTATATATAAATTCAGAACAACTTTAACCTAGATTTTCATATACAAAATAGCCATTGCTAGGGGAACCACTGCAGGGATGCAAACTCACAATGTCTTTATTTGGTGACATAAAATGCTGCTCTGTTTATCTGCACATTATCTGCACATTATTACAAGGACATTTGATTTGAATTGGCATCAATATTAATACAACCAAAATGCATGCACACATAAAAATGTCTGCAATTTATTTCTGCATAAAATGATAGTTAGGTTGTTTGTATGAGTTTGAAATGGATTGTCAAATGTAGTTTTTACAGAGACTTAGTTTTTGTTAAGGAAAAAAAGAGACCTATATGCTGCTTATACACTTGGAATTCCTGTTATGCTGTGCATCTATCCTGACATTGTATTAATTTATTTTCCAGATTGAAGATACACCACCACCAACAACCTACCAGCCACCCAGAAACAATGACAGGCCAGCTAAAGCTGGAAGGAAAGCACTTTTGTTGTATCAGTTGGAGTTTTTTTTAAAAATTTTTTTAACAACATTGACCTCAAATCTATTTATTTTATTATTCTATGTGAACTAGCTTTAAACAGCTAGCACTTGTGTAAAGTTCATAAGACACTTTATTGTATTTATTTGTTTCCTTTGTCAGGTCTGTTTTATTTGTTTTAATGCAAACATTTGTGTTTGTGTCTTTGAACCTTAACAATGTTCAAAATAAATATGCAAATATTGTCAGAACATCTTCCATGTCTGCATGTGTTCCTTAAAATTTTGTTTTTTATCAAAAAAAATGAGAGAAAATGTTGAAATAATTTTAGGAAATCTTAAACGTTATCTGCTGACAAAAAAGTAAAAGGTTAAAATTATGTCCTGACTAAAACTAGACTAAAATGTTGACAGTTTTTGTTGACTAAAACTAAACTAATAAAATTATGTTTTCTTGGACTAAAATAAAGACTAAAATGCTCTGACTTATAGTCGACTACAACTAGACTAAATAAAAATGCGATGATGTAGACTAAATGTGATAAAAACTAACAAACGATGCTGAAACTGGACTAAAACTAAATTTAAAAATGGCTGCTAAAATTAACACTATTAGGTTCAGGCTTCAGGGAAGTCAGAGATTCAGAAAGGCAGGTTAGCTCAGGCTTGCTAACCATAACTGGCAAGCACTCTGGCATCGGATTGTAGCTCTGCCCCTCCTTAAATGCTGGTCTCCTGATGAGCTCATGAGCCGCAGGTGTGGTGGTCAGCTTCAGCTCCAGGAGACCTAGAACGCCCTCTGCTGGAGAAAGGTGGACAGACCTCCAGATCCCAACACACAGATGGATTGTGGTAGCAGCAGCAGGGGAGAAAACTGCCCGGAGTGGTCCTGTACTATGCGCTTAACTCACAAACTATGTTCTTTCAGCTGTGTTTGTGCAGAAATGCGTATTTGTCTGTCTGCGCTTTGGGCTCCACTCTAATGGTTCGCTCTCAGCAATATTGCTCATACTGCTCTCGCTGCTTAATAAATTACTGTTCTTGTTTCTATCTATATAAGATGTGAAGGTTTCCTTGAATTGTCATTAAAACATTTTCTATGCTTGATTTGAATATGTCAACATTTTAGTTAGCATATTCATTTAATTTTAGTTTAGATTGCCATGGTATTATAAGGCAATTATAGGTCTGTATTTTGTTCAATATCAAAACCCTGTGAATTTAAACTAGTTTGAACCCTGAGCAGCAGTTACCGAGGGGTAAATTGAAAAAATAAAGCAAAAGACTGCCAAAGTAGAAAGAATAATTTTTTTTTTTTTTTGAGTAATAACATTTTTATTGATCTGTGTGTAACACATAATTCATAGTAGATCAGGAAGTATTTTTTTGTGATGGAAACCTAGCATGTCAAAAACCATTCCTTTATTGTACATTTTATTAGCTTTTCTGACTTCTATATTAACCAATATGATGTGCTGAACTAGATCTGCTATTTACCCAGCTTTTGTGAGACACTTTTTTTAGGGCACGAATAAAAAAAAAAGTTTATTTAAATTCTGTAAATTTGAGTTTTCTGCCCGCAGCAATGATGAACTTCATGGCAGCTCACTCAGCTATTGCAGTATCTAGGCAAGAGCTGTCAGTCTGGCAAAGAATCTGGTTGCTATTCGAAATTGTAAAGATTTTTTTGCAACATAAAACTGACTAAAACTAGACTAAAACCTTTTTAAGTGTTAGTCGACTAAAACTGACTATCATATATCGTAAGGACTAAAACATAACTAAGACTTATAATAGTTTTCGCCCTGAAGACTAAGATTAAATCTAAGATCAAAAACAACACTACTCACAACGCTCTTAAAATGCATGCGCTAACAACATAGGATGCAGACGTTGGTCCTTCCAATCGGAGGGTCGTGGATTTGAATCCCAATTATATATGTCTTTTGCCAGGACACTTCACCTGCATTCACCTTGTGTTTGGCAGCCTCTCTGCCCTTAGGCCCGTCCACACAAAGCCAAACCCTGGCCTAAACGCACAAATTTTTCACCAAACCAGCCTCTCATCCATACGAAGCCGGCGTTTCGGGGGTCTGTAAACGATCTTTTTTTTATTAAGCCTTCAGAGTGGGAAGATTTAGAAACGCCGTTTTCGCGTTTCCATCTTTAAGCTCTAACCGCATTTTTTTTTTACATGCATGCGTCATAGCGTCGCCTCGAAACACGCATGCGCGACACAGTATCACAACAACAATGGCGCCGTACTGTGTTGAATGGTTGCTGCTCTGCTACTCACCCTGCTGTCGGGCTTACAACAGAATCTTCTTCTTCTGGAATATCTCCAGGAAGAACAGAGCAATATAGACGACATAGTTCAGCACCTGAATTTGACAGAACCACGAAAATGGACCCGCAGGGCCACCATGTATAAATATTACTGCGCATGCCCAACATTTTGTTGCCTGTTTTCGCCTATTTTTGCTTTGGCACCACAGCGCCACTTACAGGCCTGGCATACATTTAGCAGCGTTTTCATGCATTCGTGTGGTCGATCACATTTATTTTACGTCTCCGTCTTTACGACAAACGTTCTGGAAAATATTAGCGTTTCGTGTTCGTTTTGACTTCGTGTGGACGGGGCCTTAGTTATAGCTTGCCGCCATGAATGGGTGAATAATCAACCCTGCCAGGAGTGTAGTGTTAAAGATTGACTCTATACACTGTTAGATAAATTCAACACTGTTGTGCTGAGTGAAGACTGTTGCTCCAACTCTCCCACAATGCTAACTGTGTAACACTTTAAAATTTTATTTTTAACTCATTCTAGAGCATACTCTCCAACATTGCATAGTGAAAAGTGGGGAGAGTTTTTTTTCAGTGTATCGACAGTGTAATTATTTGTCATTTCTTTCCTTGTATTTTAAACCTTTTAAAGGACCTCTATTCTGAAAATCTTTCTTTGACGCTCAATGATTTTTAAGGACAGTGACAAAAAAAGCAGTTTTGATTGTTGAAATAAGAATCAGAGACTAAATAATGAGGCAGTTACACTCTGATGCATTTAATAGTCAGTATTGTTGATCAAATTAAAAACTGTGTGAAGGATTAATTTTAAGGATTAGTTGGCTGTTGCCTTGAAGAAAAGTCGCAACAGCCACATAACTTCAACTTCAAATTCATGCATTCCAAAAATGAAAACTTTTTCAAAATCTTTTTATGCGTTTTCACAGATAATTCACCTTTCCTGTGAAATAACAGTGAAAACCTTTTCCTAACACCTGTCTGGTTTAACCCTACAATAGATAATCTCAGGAAGGTATAATCTCTCCTCACTGTAAAGACCCTACATCATTCTCCCTGCTCCCGGCTTCTGGTCCATCTCCTCCCTGACTCTGCTCTTTCTTTTAGGGCAATTAACATCAAAACATGTGGAAAGCAATTTTTTTTTAGATAGAATTAGGAAGAGAAGCAGCAATAAGTACTGTGACATTTGGCTTTAAAGTCACTTTTATGCCACACATATTTTGTTATCCCTTCACTGGCACGGCTCTCTCTATTGTGACCATTCTTAATATTTTATTGTGAGCAAAAAGGTTTCCTAGAAATGAAAGATTTTTGGTTAATTTATTTCAAACTAACTGGAAAGTAATGTCACAGAGGTTCAGTTCAGGCTTTTAATTATGCTTAACTAGCGTAACATATTGATATGTTTGACCTTCTCATCATTTAGTGTAGAACTTCTACGTCAGTACGCGTATGCTCCTGGTGTGTTTAAACACAGCTCGAAAATTTTTCTTACTGCACACTAATAACGGGTTTAACTGTTTTAACAGCTAAAACGTGCAGTTGACATGTCCTATGACTATTCTATATCCATTACACCCATGCATTTACTTTTTTCCTTTACTGAAAAATCTATGGTTCAGTGGAAGAACATATTGATTGGGTGCCTGGCGGAAGATAATATTAAAACTCGGGAATCTTCCGTGTAATTTGGGAGAGGTGGCAATTATTGTCCAGTGTGGACCATTATAAACATGTTAAGTGTTTCAACTAAACTCCCTATGAGTTGTTTAACACTGACAAATCTGCGGTGTTAAGCAGACAGGAAGTCTGGGGGATGAAGGTGAAAATGTTAAAGGGATTGTACTTAACCATAGACTTATGCCCTGATTTTTATCGATTGCAAATATGGGAATTAGACCAGCTAGAAGAGCGGGGTACCTGAGAACGTTGGGACCCTTTTTCCACTTGGATCCCCGCTAATTTTTGCCCTCATGTCCCTCCATTGTCGCACACTTGCCTCTTGCGTTTTTTCCACTTCCTCACCACCTTGGCCGCATCTAGATCTCCCTTGTGGTGTGGAATTACATAGCACATACCACACTTCACGCTCACTGCGACACCCACTGCTGCAGGAGTATAACCAGCCCTTAACTGTGGCCATCAGATTGTGATCTGCATAATGATGAAGGCACATTTGCGAAAAAGTTTAACACATGCTTGCTGCTGAATTGCGAAAGCAAATCCCTTTACACTTTCTTTGAAGATCTGCTCTGCATGTTCTAACACATTTGCACCAGTTTTCACAGTTGAAAAGAATTTTCCGCAAGCACATTTTGATGGAAGCCCTAGGTGTAGGTACTGAACAGCTGTTTTTAGCTGTAGAAAAACCATTAATCAGTAAGGCTAGGAGGGAAAAATGGCTACTTTTTGATAAGGGGAAAGAAGATTGAACTCTAGAAAACTCAAAGAAGGTCATGTGGTCTGAATAGTCCAGATAGGTGCATATGGGAGTAAAGGCAGCGAAAGTGATGCACCCATCATGCCTAATTGTACCTCTGGGGACTGAGCTATGGTCTTGGGTTGCTGCAGTATTTCAGGGTTCAGCACATTATGTGCCCAACAAAGGATGTCAGCTGAATACCTGATTATATTTAATAACCAGGTTATTTCATTAATGTTTATTTTCTCCCCTAATGACATTAACCTGATTTATCTAAAGACATCCCAGAATCACGCAGTAAAGCTCAAAATCATAACAGAGGAATAGATCAAAATACCAAATACTTTTGTTTATGGGTAAAACTGTGAAGTATAAGATGAAATACTTCAAAGCATGATTCCAGAAGATGGTAATCACAGCAAATAACCAAAACAAAAAATGACTCAGCTATTACTGCTTTTATTTCTGTCATCCTTACTAGTCATTGAGGCTACTGGTTATCATTGTTAATATCACTGGCACTGTGTACTGAGATATAGATCAGTGGCAGATTAAGGAAATTTTAAGCCCTAGGCAAAGACAGTGGGGGGGCATCTGAATTGAGAAGACAATACATAAAATAGACACATTATACAGATACAAGCATTTTAATATAACAGACATACATGATTTGTTCTTCGTTTTTGTCCCTCTATTGTTGTCCCTTTTCTTGCTGTTTTCCTCTCTGTGTTTTGTACTCAGCCGACTTTTCATCTTGTCTCAAAAGGAATGAAAGATTTTTTCCAAGCACTAAGCTCACGTAGCTGATTGCTCCTTTCTGTATTTCCAAAAAGGCAACGGCAAAAGTAAATAACTCATTCCTTCTTTTCACTGTAGACAAGCCTTGATCTGATTCTTTTCATTTGCATGAAATAATAGCTGCATGAATCATGACAGCAGACAAGATAGAGAAGAGCAGGAGGCAGGGTTACAAATCTACTTGCTCTGGAGAGCAGAGTTCGGTGCTTTTATATTTTGTTGCCAAAGTCTCCAGTAGCAGAAAAAGTGGCTGGATTTGGCACTAGGTGCTTTTTTGAAATAAAAGTACTAGAGGGGTTTGAAAAGTTGCTAAATATAGTGACAAAAGCGGTAAGTTGGCAACACTGCTCTTTGCTGTTTGTTTGGACCTTTCTGAACATGCAGAGAAAATGGACTGATCCAATGTGGTGGACACTAAAGGGTGGGGGCTGAGACTCACTTAATATTATAAGCGTTCTGATGGCATTTTAGCGAAAGGATTTTTTATCAAAAGTATAACTGAATGTGCACAAATAAGGAACAGCTGTATAAACCATACATGTAAAAGGAGGTTTATGGGGCCCTCGGGAACATGGAGCCCTAGAGAACTGCCTAGTTTTGGGTGATTTACCTACTAATGGTAAATCACCCCTGCTAGAGATAGTTACAATAATTTAATAATTTTATTTATTCTGTAATTTATGATTTAACAATTTTGATTGTTTGACTTGTTAACATACTACTCTAGAATTAAGAAGTGTTTATAAATGATGATGATGTTCGAGAACAGTTGAACAACTTAGTCCATCTACCTGCTCCTTTGAACACATAAAAATTCTCTATAATTTACTGATTCTCTTTTGTTTGTTCCTATTTTCTTGTCCTTTTTTAAATTAAGTTTAATATACTCAATTCAAATGTTTGTTAGTGTACTTGTAGTGTGTAAAATTAGACAAATGAATGCTGGCTCCTGGAAGTTGTACTGCTTATAACCTTGGACTTCTTTGCAGAATTGGCGGGGCGGTGCCGATAGTGTTCTCGTACTTTGCCGAGGTCCTGGCCAGAGAGAAGAGAGGAGAGCACCTGAGCTGGCTTTGCATGTTCTGGATGATCGGAGGAATTTATGCCTCAGCTATGGCCTGGGCCATCATCCCTCACTATGGTGAGTGTCAGTGCTCTCTCACAGCATACAGTGGGGTAAATCGGTTATTGGTGCTCCACTAATTTTCTAATCAAAACAAATAGAGAGGTCTGTAGATCAGCAGCCGCCACCTGGGACCCTGAAGAAAAAATATATATATGTAGATATATCTACAGTCATGGCCAAAAGTTTTGAGAATGATTCAAATGTTAATATTTACAAAGTCTACTGCTTGAGTTTTTATAACGGCAATTTGCATATACTCCAGAATGTTATAAAGTGTGCTCAGCGTAACAGCAATTAATTGCAAAGTCAATATTTGCCTAGAGAATGAACTTAATTTTAAAACACATTTCAACGTCATTGCAGCCCTGCCTTAAAAGGACCAGCTAACATCGTTTCAGTGATTGCTGCATTAACACAGGTGTGGGTGGTGATGAGGACAGGGCTGGAGATCAATCTGTTATGATTAAGTAAGAATGACACCACTGGACACTTTAAAAAGAGGCTGGTGGTTGACATCATTGTTTCTCTTCTGTGAACCATGGGTATCTCTAAAGAAATACGTGCACTCATCATTGCACTGCACAAAAATGGCCCAACAGGAAAGAGAATCGCAGCTAGAAAGATTGCACCTGAGTCAACAATCTATCGCATCATCAAGTATGGAAGCAAATCGTTACCATATTTCAAATGAAAAAGCATTTTCAGAAATGCTTTTTCATTTTAAGAATGTGGCTGCATTGTTTGACTCATAAATGAAATTAGTAATCAATCATCCTATTTGCATTTTCATTTTCTTCTTCAATACCGCTCATCCTTTTACTAAATTAAAATGAAAAAGAAAAAGACATTTGAGATTTATTTTTCAAAATGCACCCCTGCAAATTACATACCAAAATTCAATTTGAAATAAAAAATGTGAAAATGAAAAAGCATTTCCAGAAATACTTTTTCATTTTAAGAACGTGGCTGCATTGTTTGACTCATAAATGAAATTAGTAATCAATCCTCCTATTTGCATTTTCATTTGCTTCTCCAAGACTGCACATTTTATGCCGTAATCAAGGAGAAAACACAGCGGACATTGCTTTTTCGTTTTCATGGTCTGCCTGCAAAGTACTGTCCACAACTCGAAAACGAAAAAGCATTCTGAGTGGTGGGGGCAGCAGAGTGACGTCAGCAGCCGCTCTTCCTGGTACTCAGCCGCTCTTCCTTTACCATTTGCTTCCATAATCAAGAACTTCAAGGAGAGAGGTTACATTGTTGCCACAAAGGCTCCAAGGCGCACAAGAAAGACCAGCAAGCGCCAGGACTGTCTTTTAAAAGTGTTTCAGCTGTGGAGTCGGGCTACCAGCAGTGCAGAGCTTGCTCAGGAGTGGCAGCAGGCAGGTGTGAGTGCATCTGCATGCACTGTGGGGTGGAAACTCTTGGAGCAAGGCCTGGTCTCAAGAAGGGCAGCAAAGAATCCACTTCTCTCCAGGAAAAATATCAGGGACAGACTGATATTCTGCAAAAGGTACAGGGAGTGGACTGCTGAGGACTGGGGTAAAGTCAATTTATCTGATGAATTCCCTTTCCGATTGTTTTGGACATCTGGAAAACAGCTTGTTCGCAGAAGACGAGGTGAGCGCTACCACCAGTCTTGTCTCATGCCAACTGTAAAGCATCCTGAAACCATTCATGTGTGGGGTTGCTTCTCAGCCAAGGAGTCGGCTCTCTCACAGTCTTACCTAAAAACACAGCCATGAATAAAGAATGGTACCAGAATGTCCTCCGAGAGCAACTTCTCCCAACTGTCCAAGAGCAGTTTGGTGATGAACAATGCCTTTTCCAGCACCATGGAGCACCTTGACATAAAGCAAAGGTGATATCTAACTGGCTCAGGGAACAAAACAAAGAGATTTTGGGTCCTGGGCCTGGAAAATCCCCTGATCTTAATCCCATTGAAAACTTGTGGTCAATCATGAAAAGACGGGTGGACAAACAAAAACCTAGGAATTCTGACAAAATGCAAGCATTGATTGTGCAAGAATGGACTGCTATCAGTCAGGATTTAGTCCAGAAGTTGATTGAGAGCATGCCAGGGAGAATTGCAGAGGTCCTGAAGAAGAGGGGTCAACACTGCAAATATTGACTTGCTGCATTAACTCATTCTGTCATTAAAAGCTTTTGTTACTCATAATGATTGCAATTGTATTTCTGTATGTGATGACTACATCTGACATACACAATGAAAACCAGAGGGCAGCAGATCATGTGAAAATATAATATTTGTGTCATTCTCAATACTTTTGGACATGACTGTATATATTTATTTGTACTTTAAGACATAAGTTATGTAACAAAATAACACTGAGACTTAATTAAGCTGAATCCAAAGTAGTTAATTTAAATAATACTTAAAGGGTTACTCCAGCTGAATATTTTCTTCTTTAATTAAATTACATATCAGTTTGATTACATTGGAAATCTTCATTAGATTTTGAGCTCCTTACTCATCTATAACTTAAACAATAATGCAGAAATAAAAAAAATGCTCAAGCACATATAACACAAATCCTTTCTTCCACCGTAAATAACATCAATCTGTTTATAATGGTGTCTCTAAGTATAGCGTCCTCTTGGGTCTTTATTCTGCTTGCCTGAAGCAAATGATACTCTCTACTCCACTCTAGTAGATACTTTTTCCACTGTAATAAAATCCATTAGGGTAAATAAGCGTGAGGGGGGAGGTAAAACCTCTGGTTGACTTTTTATAGATCTGCAAATATGTGAAATACCCAGAGCAAAATAACACTGAATTAGTTAAGAATCAAAAGAGAGCTTCGAGTTACAGCGAGAGCCATGATTACATACTGGATGAGAAAGGCTGTGTGTTTAGATCCAGGAATCATTTACTACACAATGAAATGTTAATGAAGTTCCTAATGACAAGAATACACAAAAATAGGTTAGTGGATTGTAATGTCAGTGTGAGGTCCATATATTACCCTATGGCTGATAAAATGTACAGGGCATTGCAAATGCATTCCATGTGCAGGGATTATTTAAAAATCAGGAAGCCACCAGGGTAAAACAGATAGCAGGTGGTTGAGTAGGTGGAGGCTCCAACAACTACAGCAACAGGAAAAAAGCTATATAGCAGGGACGCAATGTACAGTGCCTTGCAAAAATATTCACATATCTTGCGAAGATTTGTTTTCTTTATGGGATTAATATTAATCAGCAAAAATTTGCACGTAGTTTAACATTTTAAGGAAATAATGCCAGGGCTGCCTTTCAGCAAGAAGTTTCCAAGTTTGATTCCTGGCCCGGGATCCTTTGGCATGGAGATGTATGTTCTCGCTGTGCATGTGTGGGTTCTCCCCGGGTACTCCGTCTTTCTCTAAATTCTCCTCAGGTGTGAATGGTTGTTTGTCCTGTTTGTCTCTGTATTGCCCTGGGATAGACTGGCGACCTGTCCAGGGTGTACCCCACCTCTCTCCCATTGACAGCAGTGGATAGGCACCAGTACCCCTTACGACCCCAGCTGGGATAAGAGTGACGCAAAACAGATGGATGGATGCATTGAAATAATGGCCATTTTCAAACTAACCCATGTAATTATTAGATAAAATATGAGAACCTCCCCTTTTTTGTAATTACAGAGGCAAGTCTATAGTTGTGTATCTTAGGTTTATAGAGCCAGACTAAGCTTGCAGCGTAGTTCAAGTTCACTTGGATGGGATGGAAATTGTCAGTGAAATAATATCTGGGCTTATCTGTCCTCAGATTTTTAATAAGATTTAGATCATGACTTTGTCTGAGCAATTCTAATACAGGAAGAATATTTTATTTAAATGACTGTACCTCTGTGGAATGAAATTTGTTTTGTTATTATTGCAACAATGGAAATAAAATAAAATAAAATAGCTGAGCAATCCAAAAATGAAATGGTGAAATCTTCCATTTTGAGAGTAACTTCTCTGTTTTCTCACATTTTGTTTTCTTTTTAAGATTGATATTTAAGAATTGCATTCTTTTCATTTTAAAGATCCGATTCTTTTCACCTCAACCAAATGCAAACGCTCACTCTTGACCACTAAAACAGCTTTTTGCTACTGATTCCAGAGGAGGCCCTCCCCTCCGATGTGAAAAGAATGCAATTTGTATGACTTAGTCTAAAAAAGACAAATGAAAAAATAAATTTGAAAAAAAAAATTAATAGAAAACAAAAAGCTAAAGTCTATGATTTTTTTAAAAATTATTTTTATTAAAAAATGTAATACAATCTGAGAACACAGCAACATACACCCAAATTTTTTTTTCATTAAGTCCTTGATTTCTTCTTTTAATTTTAAATTTCCAAAAATGTTTATTTGCAAAACATTTTGTTTACATAAATCCATCCATCCATTTTCTATTGCTTAGTCCTTGTCAGGGTCGTGGTGGGGCCCTCTCTGGCAGTCTATGGGCAAGAGGCGGGGTCCACCCAGGACAAGTCAACAGGCTATCACAGGTCAATGCAGAGAAACCAATTAACCTAACAGTCATGTTTTTGGACTGTGGGAGGAATCTGGAGTACCCAGAGAGAACCCACACATGCAGAACATGCAAACTCCATGCAAAAAGACCCCAGGCCATGAATCAAACCCAGAACCTTCTTGTTTCAAGGCAGCACTGCGAACCACTGCGTCACCCTGTTTAAACAAATATCCATTTACAAAAAGTGTTCCCTCCTGGCTGCACATTTGGGTCCATTTTCCTGCAGAAAGGTAAACCTCTGCTCCAGTCTCTAACAGCTTTTCTTCCATTTTTGTATTTAGCTCCATCCATCTTCCCATCAACCTTTTTATGTCCCTGTAAAGAAATGCTAACCCACGGCATAAAGCTACCAACTCCAAATGCGCACCTTCCTTTTTTGATTTGCATTTCTTAAGCATTTTAAAACCGTTGCAATTTTACAAGAAAATGTGAAAAAGACCTTTTTATTTCAAGGCATTCTATATGCCTTATGGTTTACTATAAATTAGGTAAAACAAAAATCTCTACAGCACAAAGCTGTCATTCAATGTGAAATCCTCAGTTAGAGGAAAGTCTTTGATGTTGTTAATGCATAATCAATGTCTTTTATGTTTATTTTACAGTCATTTCTGAAGCAGAGCAAAAAAAAAGAACCTCTCAATTTCTTTGAGCGTCGCACTGCACGGTTTCAGATTGGATGTGTGTCAGATGATGAGAGCAAAACGAGCAAAATAAAATCAATCTGGTGCGGAGGGGTGAAAATCAGGGTAAAAGAACAGAGAAAAAGATTAGGAGACGGGGGATGAGAGCTATAGCCTGAGTCTGATTTATGTTGCCTCTGTCAGAGATAATCGAAAGGTGAGGGTGTACTGCGGAGGACTGAAGGGAGGTAGAGAGAAAACAAAAGCGAGAGAGACTTGAAATGGAGGGAAAGTGATGCATGAAGAGGAGTCTTTTACTGTTTGTAAGGCTGTGCTGATAGGATGTAATGAAACCTGCTCTTGGATTCTCGCCAATAGGACGCTGACTCTGCTGGGACTATTATATGAAAGCGTAACTCTATCAATGTATTGACAATACTTTGATTAAGTACCTTTAGTGATAATCCTTGTTAAGTGAAAATGTCTCTCTGAGTTTAAATCTTATTTTGGGCCATTCCAGACCCCAAAGACAATGGTGCATTAAAAGTAAGAACAAAACGTTGAGTAAAAAATTTAGTGACAGGTTCTCCTTGCTCCTGGGTTCTGTTTCCTGCTAAAAAGCCAAGCATCTCCAACAATATGGAGAGTTTACAATCTAGATTAATTCTATTCAATTCAAGTCACAATTCATCATATGTCAGAAAAGTCAGCTTGTCAAAGCAGAATCAGAACTGCAGTTGGGGTAAGAATTTAATGGGAACTTTTCCACAATATAATATAGATTTGAATTGAACCAGATGTAAGTATTTAGTTAGAGTTTCACTGATATGAAAATTTGGGGCTTTATATGATGATGATATTGATGTTATGGCCAATAAAAGGCCTGCTTCTGTCTCCTTGAACCCCAGTCGACCTCGACAGATGGCCGCTCACACTGAACCTGGTTCTGCTGGAGGTTTCTTTCTATTAAACTCTTAAAACCTAAAGTGGGGGTAATAATTCGGCATGCATAACATTCCACCAGTAAGATTTTTACCAGCAGGTGGAGCCATTGTGCGCAGCTCCAAGCTGACACCAAAAGTTCCATACCCTACAGCAGGGGTGCTCAAGTCCAGTCCTCAAGAGCTACCATCCTGTAACTTTTAGATGCATCTCTTCTCTAGCCCACCTGAATCTAAAGGCTCAATTCCCTCATTTAGCTCAGCAGAGGCACGGTAACGAGCCACTCATTTGATTCAGGTGTGTTAAAAATGGTTGCATCAAATAGTTGCAGGATAGGACTGGACTTGAACACCCCTGCCCTACAGCTCTGGAACTGTTATAACTAGTTATAACTAGAGGTATGACATTTTCTGCATTTGTGGTTGACATGATGTAGAACAAATATAATACAATAAACCCTGCCTTTTCTCAAGAATGTCTTTATTACTGCTGCTCAAAAAAAAGATCTATCATTTCCGAGAATATAAAAAACAGCTTTGAGTCATGTTTGAAATGATGCAGGTTGGTCTGTGTTATACTAACCCAATTTATATATTTGGAAACTAGAGGGTGTTAGCTTTCAAATAATGTATTGCACATGTAATTTGGGCATACAGTTCCTAAGTTATTTGCTTTTCCATTTGGGTATGCAAAATAAGCGAGGATTACTCAAAATGAGGTGGATGTTAAGAGGTTAAAAGGGAGTTTTTCCTCTCCACTGTCGCTACAAGCATGCTTAGTGTGAAGAATTGCCTTTGAGTCGATGAGTCGATGCAATAAACTGGTTTTCTTTAGATAGAAAACTTTTAATCAATTTGACTGCATGATCTGGTGAACTGTAAAGTGCCTTGAGATGACGTGTAGTGAAGGGGCACTTTATGAATAAACTGAATTGAATTGAATTCAGGTTTTAAGAAAACAATATCAGCCAATGCATTTTTTTTAGTGCCAGCAAGTATTTAAACTACTTTCACCCCTCTATTTAGACATAAAAGAAGAGTATGAAGTGCATTTTAGAGAAATGTCAAGCTGTGTCAGCTGTTTGTTTATTTTACATGATATTTTTGGTATTTTAATGTTATATACCCTGGATTTATATAGGGTTTTTAAAGCACTATACACTCAGTCATTCAGTCTTTCACCCATTCAGGCCCATGTTGGTCAACAACTGAGGCGGACAGAGTAGAGGTCAAACTGTCAGCCCAACAGTTACAGGAGGAACCCCAACCTCCTCAGCCACTGTCCCCCCATGTTGATATCTAATATCAGTAGATCTAAGCCCCTGTGCTTCAGTAGGGTGTTCTACTTATATTCTTTGACCAGATCCAATTGTTAAGCAACTGCTTCACCTTTAATTTTTTCAAAGCTCTTATGAGCACTAGAACCAAAGAAAAGAATGTTAGCTATATTACCTGGGGTTTCGGCTGAGAAAGTGTATAACGCTTGCAGAGGCACAGATGGACAGAAGGATGAAATGTTTGTTTTGGCCATTTAATCAAACATATGAGCTTCATTTAAAAGCCACCCGACTTTATTTGTGCGAGCCATTTCGAGGTTGCCTGCAGTGGCTCCTGATGGAGGTCAATTGATCAGACGGCAGCGTTTTAACACTTTTTTTCCCTCCAAGATGCAGTGACGTGTGGGTAATAGGTTCCGCCGCAGTGCTCTCTGCATTGACTGGTGGACAAAGGCCAAATAGTGTGAGAGTATGTAGGAGAGAGGGAGGAAGAGAGAGAGAAAGAGGAGCATTTTGTCTTTTTTTTTTTTTTAAAGATGATCACAGGAAACAAATTTCCATAATCAGAACATAGCCGGTGTGTTAAAGGTTGGTTCGTCTGCCTCTCCTCTTATGAACGGTTTCCTGATTTTACATTAATCTCACAACATGAAGAATGGCCAAGGACAGTGTGTATGTGTCTGTGCGTGCGTTCCAACTGTGTTTTAGCTGCGCTCACTTCCTGTACAGTCGGGACATAAATCTTGCTGAGTTTCCGAATCAGTCAGCCATCCCCTGCAGTCCATTATAGCTATAATTCCCCTAATGAGGTTTGTACTCGTACAAGCTACAGCAGCCGTACAGGCCACGCATTTACTGTGATATATTTCAGCGAGATTATTGGCATATTTCTCTGCCTCAGCTATTTTGGGTCTGTCCAGGCGGATTAAATTTAGAATCATTTTTTTTTAAAGTAAGCACAAAAACTGATGTGTCCTTCGACCCACTCTCCCCATGTCTGGTTCCTTTGTAGGTCTCTTCAAAAGGTACTTCCTCTCTGTAGGTCTTGGCATGCTCTCAGATTTAAGGCAAACCTTTAAATGAGCTCATATAAAATTGCCTTTAAGGATAGACATTATGGTGAAGGTATTTTCTTTTAAATAAAGGTTAAAATAAAGCGCTTTTACGTGGATGAAGATTTTAGATTTAAAGAAAAGTGATGATTTTGATGAATTTGAATAAAACAGCTTATATATTGATGCATTTTTTCATGTGTTGATGAGGAAGAAAACAAAGAGTCAAACCTGATAGCTTAGAAAATGTTTTTTGTTTTTTTATATATATATTCACATATTTGCATTTATTCCAGAATGAGAACATTTTGTTTTAGGCTTTGCTATAATACAGCGCATTGTTTTCAATAGGAATAACCTTTGCTGATGTTTTGATGATGATGGATGGATTGTATGATCAGCTGTTAATGATGCAGCGAGAGCTGAATGAGTGGAGAGGCGAAGGATGCGGCATTTTTAGAGACGAAAAGGAAAAAAAGAAAAAGAGAATGGAGTCATCAGCTTTCTGAAACAAACAACTACACCACTACTTTCTTCTTTTTACTCCTAAAGTTTGTTTCTTGAATAACAGGCTGGATTTTTATCAGCAAGCACCCCAAGTACACACTCATTAAATACTAGAAAATAAGAGCCTGCTGTGTTTTTGTCTTTAAATAAAGAGCAGCATCAATAAATCTCTACAGAAGTACTGAAAGTAACAGATGTACTAGTTGGACAAAATAATCTACAGTAACATTTAGCATCTCTTTTTTTATAATGAAAATGTAGGTCTGCTTAGAAACTAATATGTTTTGGGATTAGTGGAAGAAAGAGAAGAAACTGCATCCCTAGAGTCAGTGCCTGCAAAACCGGGTTCAGTTCTGGACTAATTTCTAATTCTTGTTCTTTGCTGCTATAAGGCAAGTTGGACCAGCTGCTTCTTTTCAAACTGCTGTTTAATTATCTGCACTTTAACAACAACTCAACTTACTCGTTATTTCGAGGCAGAAATAAAGTAATTCATTTGTTTCTGTTGCCTTTTAATATAAATGTAAAAAAGAATGAAATGCTTGTTATCACTTATTTGGAATTTCTACAATTTTAAAATTATTATTATTAAATAAAAATAGAATATTAGCAATTGTGATGCTCATTTTTGAAACAGCATAAAATATGTTGTCCAGTAGGAAAACGACATGTTTGTACAGACAGCAAGGCAACATCTTAGTATTAGAGGTCTATAATAAATTATTCACCTGCTAAAAAAAGTTTTCTAAAGTTTGATTCCTGTTTTCATGGTTTCCATGTTAAAATTACTTAGAAATCATGTAGATCAGGGGTCTTCAACGTTTTCGAAGCCAAGGACCCCCAAACTGATTGCGAGATGGAGCGGGGACCCCTTAATTATATATATTGTATGAAATTGTGTTATATCAAACTGGTCCTATAGTCACTCTATTACATATGGAGTCATGTAACGAAAGTAATGTCTCCCTGGGATTATTAAGGTATTTCTGAATCTAATTCCTGGTTGATGGGACCGGTGTTGTGAATGTAACGGTGCCCAGGTTTGAAAGAGCTCCTGTGTGTCGCTGAATGTGTGCATTGATGACTGAAAGACATCTTCTGCCTCCATTTATCTGTTTACTACAGTCTGTTGAATTCATGTTAATGTGGATTTAAAGACAATTTAATTAGTGCAAAAAATTGTAGGAATATTAAAAAAAGTAATCAACCAAGAGTTTCGCGACCCCCATGCAGTACCTCCGCGGACCCCCTAGGGGTCACGGACCCCCTGTTGAAGACCTCTGATGTAGATCTTTTCTGTTTCTTATAATAAAAGTTTTTACATTGATTTCTCAGTTATAACTTAGTTATAAATCCTAAAATCTATATACTTACAGATTACATTAGAATCATACATTTTAACTTTGTGTTTATTTGCATGTTTCTATTTTCCTACTGCTGGTACAGCAAAATGTTCACAATGTGTGAGGAATATATGTATATTTGTAGGAATATAAGGAATATAAATCTCCCTCCCAGTCTAAGGATTTCTTTCAGAATGATCCATCCATCTTTCTATCAATTGTAGCTATCTTTCCTGTCCCTGCTGAAGAAAAGCAGGCCCAAGCCCTGATGTTGCCATCACCCGATTTGACAGTAGGCATGGTGTGTTCAGGGTGATGAGCTGTGGTGCTTTTACTGTACAAACCTAATGCTTTGCACTGTTGCCAAAAAGTTTGAATTTGGCTTCATCTGACCAGAGCACCTTCTTCCACATGTTTGCTGTGTGTCCCAGGAGACTTGCGGCAAACTTTAAACAAGACATTTTACGGATATCTTCAAGAAAATAATTTCTTCCATAAAAGCCAGATTTGTGCTGTAGATGGTTAAATGTTGTCCTATGGACAGAGTCTCCCACCTTAGCAGTAAATCTCTGCAGTTCATCCAGAGTGCTCATCATCTTGGCTGCATCACTAATCAGTCTTCTCTTTGTTTCAGCTAAATGTTTAGAGGGACGGCCAGGTCTTTGTGATTTACAGATGTATGATACTCCTTCCATTTCAATATTGTCACTTGCATTAGGGCTGCAACTAGTGATTATTTTGCAAATCAATTAATCCCAATTTTCTTGATTAATCAATAATAAAAATTAAACGGAGAGCAAAAGGTTTCTCAAAGAAGATTTTTTACAGAATTAAATCAAGTGCAACTAAAAATCTTCCTTCTGACTAGAGCATATTGACATCTTAAACGCAAAATGTTTAGATTTTTTTTTTTTTACAATTTTGGTATAATTACTGCTCTAACTAAGCTGCTCTGTCACCTAAATTCATATTTTGAAGTTGCTATACTGCAGTTAATTAATTGATTACTAAATTAGTTGGCGATTACTTAAAATAATCAATTAATCACGATTAATCTGATTAGTTGTTTCAGCCCTAGCTTGCACAGGGCTCCTTGAAATGTGTAAAGCATGGGAAATCTTTATGTACCCAAATCCGACTTTAAACTTCTCCATAACAGTATCTCAGACCTGGTTGGTGTGTTCCTTGATCTTCATGATGCTCTCTGCGCTTTAAACAGACCTCCGAGACGATCACAGAGCAGGTGCATTTATTCAGAGAGACAATTCTATTTATCATCAGCCATTTAGGTCAACACAGGTTTCATAAAACGGGACAGATGGACCCAGTATTCAAGGTGAGACAGCCAGTAGGAAAGTTCAAAACATTTATTAAAACTAAAACAAAGTAAACAGAAGCGCACCGCTGTGGAACTGCGACCACATCAACTGCAGGTGCGGGCCGCAACCTATTACTGATTCTGGTTTAACAGAACAGCCCACTCAGGAACAGACAGATCCAGGAATCAATCAGAGCGCAAAGGCAGGTTCAGCGTCCCGTGTGTCGAGCATCCAGCTCAGACAGAAACCTTAGGGGGAAAATCCAGCAGGAGTCTAACAGACGTTGAGACTAGCAGACCAGACAGGGCCAATGGATGAGAGGGAATGGAATCAGGAAGACAGAATCACTAGGTAAATGCTGAAACGCTCTCACCACTGGTTAGGGAAATAACTTGCCTGAGGACACTGGCTTAAGAATAAACCCCTGACTGGAAAAGGGACAATAACCCTGGAACTAACTAAAATTAACAAAACTGACTGACCGGAGAAAGAGAAATCAAACAGGGAACAAACAAACAATGATCAGCCATGATAGCTGGAACTGAGCCAAATAAAGGGAAACCTGCAGGTGGATGAGATTAGTGATAATTGGGAGCTAGAGAGAGTTAAGCAGGGGAAAGGCATGATTGATTTAGGTGAGCTATCAGGGCAGATCATGACAACAGGATCTTTCACAGATCCTCACAGAACCTCTGGAGAGAGTTTGCTGCACTGAAAGCAAAGTGGCTGATTAATTTTGCATGCCTCACTTTTCAGATTTTTATTGGTTAAAAAAGTTTAGAATATCCAATAAACTTAGTTCAACTTCATGGTTGTGTCCTGATTGTTGATTCTTCACAAAATAAATACCGTAAATAAATATATATATATATATATATATATATATATATATATATATATATATATATATATATATATATATATATATGTATATATATATATATATATATATATATATATATATATATATCTTTATGAAGCCTGAAATGTGGCAAAAGGTTGAAAAATTTAAGGGGGCTGAATACCTTAAGGCACTATATACGTTTAAAATGTATGTTCGTATTTGTAGAAATCTGAAAGAAAAGGAAACAAATGGCACAACATTGTTTTAGTATTCTTTTTGCATTTACAGTTTTATTCTGAGAAGGACATTCATGGCTTTCCATATGACTGCCTCTGTATGCAGGGTGGAGTTTCAGCATGGGATCAGCCTACCAGTTCCACAGCTGGAGAGTGTTTGTGGTGGTCTGTGCACTGCCTTGCGTCTCTGCAGTAGTAGCTCTCACTTTTATGCCTGAGAGCCCCCGCTTCTTCCTAGAGGTAAAAATGACACAATAATGTTCTACAAGCAGCACTGACATTTCCTCTTAAAGCTTGGAGTCAATGAGTTTCAATGCAATGTTTTTATATACACATCCATGTATCACAAACTCCTGCGAAAAGGCCAAACACAATGAACCAATGCTAAAGATGGAGACTGTCTCCTTATCTCTTTCTCTTTCACTTCAATAATCTGTGTTTTAGAGCTTTTTTGACCTTAAAGTACACCAATTGATAAATGCACTTCCTTTGTTTTAGCAGTGCTTCCGTGAAATACAAAAAAATGAACCTTGTGTTTTATATAGACAAATCTTTTGAAATTTTCTTTTAATTTTAAATGGTTTTCAGGAAAAAATAGAGCCATTTTTGTAACCCTTTTATTTCCCCGAGGGTACACACAAGTATTTGACTTATACCCCTTTCCTAGTGGCCAAAAAATCTGTTTAAACGCCTGAAAAATTAGCTTTTAGTGGCAGAGGAAACAGCTAACTGACCCTCTGCGACATGCATCAAACAACATGGCAAGGGACCCGGGTTGAAATCACCTTCAAGAAGCTTTCTCCAGTCTATCTCTGCATGCATCCCATAAACATGGTGCAGATTTGGTAAGAGGGATTTGGGGCGAACACATGAGCAAAACAATAAAGCACACTGATGTACTATGTGCTGGATCCATTCTATATTCCTCTTCATTGTTTACTTTCCTGATTTCTATGACATCATTAATGCTAACCCAGCCTGACAGGGGCCACACACTTTGCCAGTGGGGGGTCACACCTGCATTTTTGCCAAATGGGAAAGGAGCCAAGTCTGCTCATTTCAGTGTGACAGCAGCTTTATGTGTATTTCAAGTGGACACAGCGTTTGATTAATTGGCAGTTTACACATTTTGTTGGTGCTACATGGCTTACCAGTCTCCTACCTAGTAAAAAAAAAGTTACACAAGCAGCAACACTTACTAACTATCAAGTCCCTTATTGTTGGCCTTGCCTGTTTTGGTAGAAGAGCTATTGCTGGTCCCCATCCAGTCTGTTTTGGAAGCATGATCTGTGGCAGCAGCTCATTTGCACATGGATATTCAACCAGGTTGTTGTCAGGGTTTGGTTGAGTTTTTGAGGAAATATGCAGAGGCAAGGAGGCAGAGGTGAATTCTTGAAGATTTAATTGAATAACTTAGGCCAAAAATCCAAAAACCAAAATGCAAATACAAGGAACCAAAAACCAGACAACTTTATGGGAAAACTCACATTAAGAGCCAGGAAAAGACGAGGAACAGGCACTGAGGAACTGCACAGAGAGATATAATTATTATTTATATATGAATCTAACATTGGAATCAACCATTGGTCCATAGGAGTCATAGAAAGGAACTGATTGGCTGATGCCGGGAGATCTAGGAGCAGTTAATAATTAGACAAGCCACAAAAAGGTACAGAATGTGATCAGAACTGCAGGCCTCGTCCTTCTGTTCTGAAACCAACAGGAAAGTGCATTTTTAACTAGGGTTGCATCAATTCACATTTTTAAATAGTGATCTGACTCTGATACTAAAATTTGAGCATAAGCAGATCCTGATATAATACATGCATATACCAAAGCTCTGCTTGATTTAATTTGATCATCATTACTGTTGATTTTTTAGGATGCTGTCATAAACCCTCCTCTGCAAAGATGTACGAATATATATATTAATGTAGAGTTAAGTCAATAAAGTTTTTTTTTTTTCAAATGTTTGTGTTTTTTTTATGTATCGTATTGAGCAACACTCACATGTGTTTGCCTAATAATTTTTGTAATAGTACACAATAGTATACTTTCTCTTCCCTCCATTATCTTTCCATTTGTAATGTTTTGTTTGATTTGTTAATGTTTATTTTTTGTTTAAATGAAGGCTTGTATAACATTATTTGTTACTGCACTTTTTTTTTAAATCTAAATGAAGAGAAAAAGCAATATTGGCTGAAAGAATTGACCTAAACATTTTAGCAATACATTCGAATAGTTCAGACTGATATCAAAATAACTGGTATCGGCAAAAAAAAAAATAATAATAATAATAATAATACAGTGGGGCAAAAAAGTATTTAGTCAGCCACCAATAGTGCAAGTTCTCCCACTCAAAAAGATGAGAGAGGCCGGTAATTTTCATCATAGATATACCTCAACTATGAGAGACAAAATGAGAAAAAAAAATCCAGAAAATCACATTGTCTAATTTTTTAAAGAATTTATTTGCTAACTATGGTGGAAAATAAGTATTTGGTCAATAACAAAAGTTCATCTCAATACTTTGTTATATACCCTTTGTTGGCAATGACAGAGATCAAACGTTTTCTGTAAGTCTTCACAAGGTTTTCACACACTGTTGCTGGTATTTTGGCCCATTCCTCCATGCAGATCTCCTCTAGAGCAGTGATGTTCTGGGGCTGTCGCTGGGCAACACGGACTTTCAACTCCCTCCAAAGATTTTCTATGGGGTTGAGATCTGGAGACTGGCTAGGCCACTCCAGGACCTTGAAATGCTTCTTACGAAGCCACTCCTTCGTTACCCGGGCGGTGTGTTTGGGATCATTGTCATGCTGAAAGACCCAGCCACGTTTCATCTTCAACGCCCTTGATGATGGAAGGAGGTTTTCACTCAAAATTTGACGATACATGGCCCCATTCATTCTTTCTAGTCGTCCTGGTCCCTTAGCAGAAAAACAGCCCCAAAGCATGATGTTCCCACCCCCATGCTTCACTGTAGGTATGGTGTTCTTTGGATGCAACTCAGCATTCTCTCTCCTCCAAACACGACGAGTAGAGTTTTTACCAAAAAGTTCTATTTTGGTTTCATCTGACCATATGATATTCTCCCAGTCATCGTCTGGATCATCCAAATGCTCTCTAGTAAACTTGAGACGGGCCTTGACATGTACTGGCTTAAGCAGGGGGACACGTCTGGCACTGCAGGATTTGAGTCCCTGGCGGCGTAGTGTGTTACTGATGGTAGCCTTTGTTACTTTGGTCCCAGCTCTCTGCAGGTCATTCACTAGGTCCCCCCGTGTGGTTCTGGGATTTTTACTCATCGTTCTTGTGATCATTTTGACCCCACGGGGTGAGATCTTGCGTGGAGCCACAGATCGAGGAAGATTATCAGTGGTCTTGTATGTTTTCCATTTTCTAATAATTGATCCCACAGTTGATTTCTTCACACCAAGCGGTTTACCTATTGCATATTCAGACTTCCCAGCCTGGTGCAGGTCTATAATTTTGTTTCGGGTGTCCTTTGACAGCTCTCTAGTTTTGGCCATGGTGGAGTTTAGAGTGTGACTGTTTGAGGTTGTGGACAGGCGTCTTTTATACTGATAACAGGTCAAACAGGTGCCATTAATGAAGGTAACGAGTGGAGGACAGAGGAGCCTCTTACAGAAGAAGTTACAGGTCTGTGAGAGCCAGAAATCTTGCTTGTTTGTAACTGACCAAATACTTATTTTCCACCACATTTTGCAAATAAATTCTTTAAAAATCAGACAATGTGATTTTCTGGATTTTTTTTTTCTCATTTTGTCTCTCATAGTTGAGGTATATCTATGATGAAAATTACCGGCCTCTCTCATCTTTTTAAGTGGGAGAACTTGCACTATTGGTGGCTGACTAAATACTTTTTTGCCCCACTGTACATTGGTTGATCTTTACATGAATGTGTGCATGTATTGCCCAAAAAGGCTAATTAAAACTAGCATAAAGTCAGAAAATAAACTGTAGGGGTTCAAATTGTTTTCAGAATCAGAATTGCTTTTAATAATTTAAAAACGAATCCAAAATGTATTCATCTAAACACACATTCCAAAAAAGCAGGAAGCTCTTGTGCTGATCTATTTACTTTTAATATAAATATATTATAGAAATAGACCAAATACGCCCCTCGTTTGCCCCCTTAGACCATTTTTACCAATATCTAGAATTTTCTTAAATATCGGAGCTGATAGTGATATTAATATCCATTCAGTGCATCTCTGTTTTTAACATGTGACCTTAAAAAACAAACCAAAAAAACAATCTGAGCCACTGATCACTTTGCAGCCCTCATTTCTGCCATTAAATCTGCTTCTTAAAATTGTATATCTAAGCTATAATAATAATCCGAAAGTTATGCACAGAAGACTTCCTACCACATAAAAATCTTGCCTACCTGATGAATTCTGGGATGATATGCTGCAATACATGAGTTTAACTTGTTAAACATGTCTGTCTTCAAGACGGGTAAACACGACGAGGCATGGATGGTCCTCAAACACATCCATGACACCAACATGCGTGCCCGAGGAGAGCCTGAGAGGGTCTTCACTGTGAGTACACTCTCTATGACTCATGGAGATTCATTGAGTCTTCCCATCTGTTGAAGTTCCATCAGCTCCTCGACAGCTCAGTGTCTCCCTCTCCAGGTGAACCGGATAAAAATCCCCAAACAGCTGGACGAGCTGGTGGAGATGCAGAACGAGTCAGCAAACCCTGTGCTTAAGGTCCTCTTCAAGATGAAGACAGAGCTCAGAGGAGTATGATGCAGTTTGATCGATCTGAACTGAACTGTGTACAGATCATTCAGTGCTCTAAACATGTTTTTTATATCCTAACAGATCTGGTTGACGTTTATGAGATGTTTCGACTACCCAGTGAAAGAAAACACGATGAAACTGGCAGCGGTGTGGTTTACGTTGTCATTTGGGTAAGGGATGATTTTACAGTGCTGTGCACCTTAATGATGCTATCTATGGCCCTAGGTTGATACTTCACTTAATAATCAATACTTCCTCCTCACTCATTTACAGTTTTTGTAAATAACTTTGCTCTTAGGAAGTGAGTGTATCACTTATTCAATTCAATTCTGTTTATTTATTTCACGCCAATTCACAACACATATCATCTCAAGGCACTTTACAGTTCACCAGATCATACAGTCAGACTGATTCAAAGTTTTCTATCTAAGGAAAACCAGTTGATTCCATTGACTCATTGACTCAAAGGCAATCCCTCACACTAAGCATGCTTGTAGCGAAAGTGGAGAGGAACTGACTTTTGATAGGAAGAAACCTCCAGCAGAATCAGGCTCAGTGTGAGCGGCCATCTGCCGAGGCCGACTGGGGTTTAAGGAGACAGAAGCAGCAATAAAAAAGGCAACCGTAAAAGGCGGCCCCTTCGAGGAAACACACAAACACACAGCCAGGCAGACGAGTTCCGAGCCACCTCCTACTTCTGAGGATGAAGAGAGCACATCCAGCCAGTCACAGTCAGAGAAACAGGACTACACTGAAAAACAGGTCGATCTCGAACATCTTTAAACAAAGGTGTTGATGGAAGCAGCACAGTTGATATTTCTCTCCAGTATGGAGTCACAGCCAAACAGGGACAGACGAGGGGAAGCTACTATGAGAAAAAGCAAAGACAGCATAACGTTAGAGATTAAACTAACAGATTCTGTATAGTGGGAGTATAGATATAGAATGAAGTAGGACTTTGAAAAAGGGGTGCCTATGTCCTCCAGCAGTCTAAGCCTATAGAGGCATAACTATAGAGATGCTCAGGATAACCTGAGCCACGTAACTATAAGCTTTATCAAAATGGAAAAGCTTTAAGCCTAGCCTTAAAAGTAGACAGAGTGTCTGCCTCACAGACTAAAACTGGTAGTTGGTTCTAGGGCTGGGCGATAATTCGATAACGATATATATCGATCGATAGACGTGTGGCGCAATAGAAAAAAATTGGCTCGATAAAAGTTCGATAAGAAACGCAGTTTTACTTCCTTCTCATTGTAGCCTAGCATGTAGGTTTATGCTAGTCACTACTTCCTCCCAACCAATCACAATCGCGGACCCAGGCATGGCGTCACAAAGCGCCGCCCTCTCAAACCACAACACAGAGCACATGCAGATGTCGCAGCAAGGAGAGGCGGAGGAAATTGTTCCAAAGAAGGGTTTTTGTAGTTCGCCAGTCTGGCAGTATTTCGGTCATGGCAAGTCGGACAAAACACAAACCACAGTCATCTGTAAAATGTGTAGGGAACCAGTGAAAACCAAGTCTGATAACACAACCAACTTTTTTTTTTTTTTTTATCATCTCAGCCGCACACACCCGCTGGAGTACGAGCTGTGTAGGCCCCGGCGCGGCTCTCCTCCGAGGAATCTTCGGGAATTTCTGGAAAATATATATATAAAGTTCTGGGCAGTTTCCCACGTAGTTCTAACAATTGAGAGAAACATGCTGAGGGGCCAGAAACTTCAAAGTAATAACTCAGGTTAAAGCAGGAAACTAAGCTGAACCAGGTTTATTTGTTATATTTATTTTGGTCACTTTAGTTTATTCTTTGTCAGTATTTAATAACATAACTCAGGTCTTTTAAGTTATTTTTCTTTAAAACAATTCTGTTATGGTTAAAAAAGTTGGTTAAATAAATATTTAATTGGAAGTCTGTGTTTGTGTTCTTTATTAAAATTAAATCATTTAGCAATATCATAAAAAGTCCAGGCAGAGCTGCACATAAAATATGGTTTCAAATCTTTTCAATAATTATCGATATCGATCAATATGCATTTTTTTTTATCGATAAGCTTTTTTTCTATATCGCCCAGCGCTAGTTGGTTCCACAGGAGAGGAGCCAGAAAACTAAAAGATCTGCCTTCAGTTCTACGCAGATTGAGAGCAAAGTGCTCTGTTAGGAACATAAGGAACAATCATATCTCTGATATAAGTTAGAGCTTGGCCATTTAGGGCTTTATATGGCCACTTATATTATCACCATGAATGTTGAGAAATATAATTTGATATTTTTCTAGATGCATTTTCCTCACAACCTAAGAAATGACCAGAACCGTGCCTCCACACGAAATGCAAATATAAAATTTCTAAAGTCTGCAGGCTTTTTTTCAGCCATTAGGGACCCTCATCAATCTTTATCATGCTTTATATCAGTCAGTGACAGTTCTGACACGGATGATCCACCTTCTGACACCCACTATTTCCTCCTTTTGTTGGAAGCAGGGAAGCTACCACTTTTCATGATACAAACGTTCACAGACAGATTCCCAGTTTTAGGACAAATGGTCTCCTGGTTTTCAGCAGCAAACAGGATATGCTAACTCCCTACTGATGGAAGCAATAGAAATCTTGCTCAGGATGCAACTAATACATAACTTCTGTTTTTTATGTACTGTGTTTAGTAACCGATAACCTTACTTCCAAAAGAAAAGGTTTTTACTGGTAGCCGCCAATATACTTTCTAATAATTAAAGCCAAGATGTTTTCACTTATTTTACTTGAATAAGGTCATTTCAAGCTTTTTTTTGGTTTTTGAGGAAAGTTATATAAAAAAGGAAGACACATGTGTTGCATTGGATGTTATGTAAATAGATAAATAACATAAGACGGTACAGAAACTACAGCAAATTCTTTACAGATTTATAGGCTTTATACACTATTTATGCTTTTTTTTTGCTTTCTTGTTTTTTTTGCCATGTTTTAAATAGAGCAAAAACTGCTGCCTAGTGTTGTTAAATATTTCAAAGGTGATGATGGTAAAACATCTGACATGAGGATCTACAAGATCACTCCCCTATGTGAATTACAAGCCATTGAAAACAAAGCTGCAACAAACTCAAAGCAGGTTTAACAGCTATTCACTGAAGCAAAACGTTACCTGAGGCAATTAATTTAACATTTAGCCTAATTAGCAAGCATTAAGGCAAATACAACTGGGTTTTTTACCACCACACTAAGGAGGAGAAGTTATTTAAAGGCAGCTAAAGCCAAATCAATGTTAGAATACAGGCTGTCCGCAGACAGTGGAGGAATAATAATGGAAGTACATAATCAGGCTGTGTATCAATATTTAAACTCCATGCCAGCAGGTTGTCTTCCATATAGTTAAGTGGCACCTCATAATTAACTAAGCAACCCCAGCTTTTTCCAGGCTAAACATAAACAAACAATGCTATTACAGAAAAAAGGGAAGAATTGATTGTTACAGATTGGTTGTTATACAGATAAACAACCAATTTCTCTCATTTATAACAGGGTTCTCACCAGAGGTATTGATGACTGAGTGAAGGGAGTATTATTCATTGGTACATCTATATTGTCTTTCTTTGCTTTTTGCTTATTAATCCTGGGTTTTTTCCCCCCCATTGTTTAAGGCTATGTTCATCCCCTTATTATGCAAACTATCAGGCTGACCCAGAGTGATGTTGCTCTGATCAATCTTCACCCGGTTAAAAAAAACAAACAAACATCTTTTGGTTTCATCTTGAAAGATCGGCTGTTCGGGAAACCTTTAGAACTTTGTACTGCTTTCAAATCTGACCCTCTGTCTGCTGTCAGGGTGGCAATGCATGTTTTCACCTGTCTGAAGGCCTCAGGGTGGATCAATGACAGTCTGAAGGATGCAGAGTTCATGTTTTCACAGAACGGTAAACCTGTTTCTAAAACACAGTTTCCACAGCCATTACATTCATTAAGAGTCAGTATATCGCACAGGTGTAACTTCCTGAAGGACTGATGGGGACAGTCCACACCGATAATTTCAATACAGAGACTTTGGCTCTCAACAATATGTGGGACAATTTTCTAAATTAGATTTTGACGCTTTTGAAGGAGGATAATCACTGATGTAGCTGAAAGGGAAAACATCCATCAATCCATCCACATTTTTCTGATTGGGTGGATGGATGAATGAAACTGAAATCGTGTACATACTAGGGAGGCATTATATATTGCTATTGGCATCAGAATCAGCTGTTATTCATCCTTTTTTTTGTTTTAAAAAAACATTAATGTCTAACTACCCATAAATATAAATATCAGTGTATTTTTGTTCTTTTGTGTTCTAAACAATGGGAAGGAATGCAATAAATATATGTCTGAGCTAATTTTTAGAAAATACAAACCCTACTGAAAGCATTTGTGTCGAGTAACTTTAGGTCCATCAGCCACTACCCTTAAAGTGTCCCCACCAACTTTCATCACAAAGTTACACCCCTGGGGTATCAGGCTACTTTCACTGTAATTTTGACAACTATCAGTGTAACCAGCGGTTGTGCTGAAATGTGCTGGACAGAGCCGTAGAGGGAGGGAGGCCATGTGTACCAATTTTTCAGCCTATGAAATTGACCATAGCTGGGACAAAAGTATGACTGTTGTGTTGAGCTTCCCATTGACATTTTTTAGATTTTCAAAAAGTCCTTTTACCTGCTGGAAGTAGAATTAAAAGTATTTCATCCTCTAAATACTTTAGATAAAATTTCTCTGGATTGCATGTTCCCCAATGACTACATTTAGCTTCATATTCAATTTTTCTGGTAGAAGGTCCAGGCTTATCCAGTGGATCAGGAAGGCATCCTACCAGAGAACAAAAGACAAAGGCAAAGCTTAGACTCAGAGAGACAAGGCAATAGTTAGACTCAGCTAATCTCAGTTTGGCTGGAGTACCCAATACTGGCAAACACTTTTGGCCCCGAGGTGGTGACAGCCCGCAGCTCAAATACTCCTCTGGTGGTGACCCAACGAGCGGCAGGTGTGAGAGGAGGTCCAAACGGGGAAGAGGCACCATCTAACACAAACAAACCCCAAAAACAAGACCCTAACACTAAATCCTGGTCATTGCTAATAGATTAAGAATATAGATAAATCTTTAAAAATTTCATTTAATTCAGATAAGTTAAATGTAAGAGTCTACTGTTTTTCTTTTTGTTATTCTATATTTTATCATAATATAGTTATTCCCCAAGCAGTTTTATTTTGATCAGGATTCTAGGGAAAGGCTGAAGTTTACCCCATTAGCCTTTTCAGAGAGACCAAATGCAATCTGGGTTCCCACTCGCTCCAGCAGTCAATTTACTATGACAACTTTAAATTAGTTTATTTTTGAAAGATGGTAATAATCGCAGAATCCAGAGGGGGGAAAAAAGCACATACATAAAGAGAATCATTGATCTGACCACTACTGCTGACGACTGCTCTGTCATGTACCTAACCTTTTATTCTGTTGTCATTCGTCATGTTATTGTTAACATTTATCCACAGAGTTATAATCCCAGTTAAACTATAATGTTATAAAACGGTTGCAGGCAACAGAGAAATTGAGAAATCATCCATTGTGAAAACAGACCGATTCAGAAGATCCTTCTTGCTTACACTTATAAACACCTACAACAACTGATTTAAAAAAAAAAAGTTACTGCAACATTTAATTTCCCTTTAGGATTAATAAAATATTTTTTAATTAAATTGAATTCTAGTCAAGAGCAGAATGAATTAGAAAAACAATTTTAACTACGAAATGAAACCACCCTGATTTTAGCATATCTTTGTTATCAAACGTTTAATCCAATTGTTCCAGTAAAAGTCACGTTTCTGTTCCCTCTTTACCAACTTACAACAGAAGCTCTTGATCTTGCAGGTTTTATGGACTGTCTGTGTGGTTCCCTGATGTCATCAAACACCTTCAGGCTGATGAGTATGCCTCCAGGGTGAAGATTCACAACAATGAGCGCATTGAAGACTTCACATTCAACTTTACCCTGGAGAACCAGATCCACAGATATGGAGTCTTTCTGAATGACAGGTAGAGCTGGCTGAGGTCCTCCTCCACTCACAGTAGTGTACTGCTCAAAGTATTGGTCTTTAGTGTAAATGGGTGTTTTGTGTCTGTTCTTTGGTTGAACTTTTGGATCTAATACATAAAAATAAAAGCATAAAAACATACACTACGTAAACAAGCATGATTTTAGGGTAAGATCTGTTTAAGGATGTGCAATTGAAGAAATAGCACAAGCAATTAATGGCAGAGTTGTGGGTGATCTACTAAGATTTTTTTGCACAAGTCTTAATACGTTTAAAAGTAGTGCGGATCACCCTATTTAAATGAGGGTTTTGCATGTGCTACTGGCTGTCACCATGGAGATTTTAGGAAAGCAAAGTGGATTCATTTTACACTTCTAAAAGGCAGCCACAATTTAAAACAGTACTGCATACAGATGTATTACTGAGGAAGATGCATGCAGAGGAAAAAGTAAAATTAAAGGAGCTTTTCTTGTTGTGTGAAAAAAAAAAAAAATGTAAAAATTAGAGACACAAGCATTACGAATAGCTCCTACTATGTTGATCATTCTTATGCTGGGTTCCCAATAAAGGCGTTATGGGTGTCAAAAACTTGTAAAGGCAGAAATTTGGATGCTCGGTCAGAGGTTGGATCAAACTGTGGTCAAGTTGCTTTGACGTTTCCTCGCTCTGGATGCTCGGTGCTCTGGTTGCTTATCGACCCTGTTCTGCAGCTTCAAGCTAGACGGCAGCTTGGCTTTATTTACCTTAAGAGTTTGAAAAATAGTTTTGACACGTTTTAAGCGAGAAAGTCCACCTCTGTGCAGTCAGTTCATCAGGATTATGATCCCAATGAAATATGCAGTTCGTGTCCAGACCTCCAGCATACCACCAGTAGGCAGTGCTGGAAATCCCCACTGGCAGCTTTCGACTGCAGCCAGCCCAAATAACTTAGGTCAACATAAACAAAATTCCCACCTCAGTCCTTTGGAGAAGTGCTATGTTCCTGGCTTCCACCCCCAACTGATTTGCATTTGCAGAACATCAACAAAAAGAAAAAGTGTAAGTAAACCATTCAGACAGACACTACCTAAAGTGTGCACCCATTAGAAAATATACATCTAAATGGAATAAATTAAACTTAATCTGGAACTAAATGTAAATTATAAAAAACAATACAAACACTTTGTGGTGGTGGTAGAAGCATCCATCACTGTATCCAACTCAAATTTGAATTCATTTAGTTTTTTGATTTATTCTTTTATTCCCATTATTTTGTAGTTTTTCAAGTTATAATCAGGATAAAGAATAGAGCTTTTACTGTAATTATGGTGAGCCTTGCTATTCTGATCTGTATAGATGTTAGCACTCCTAGTACCTCCAGCAAATGTCTCAATAGAGTCTTTTATTTTATGTGCATAGGTGGTGATGTAAAAATAGTGGGGATGAATAAAAATGCTAAAAAATCTTACTTTTTCACTTAGCCAGTCTATATTTTACGCACAAGTGTTTAGCCAAGCCATGTCCACAGTAGCTGTCCTACAGGTTTTCAATGTTTCTCTACTTCAGCACAGCTGATTCTGATGATTGCAGTTCAACAACAGCCTGTTAATCAGTCATCAATGAAAAACAGCTGTGCCCTCAAGGACCGACTTTGGATATGGCTGATTTTAGCCCTAGTGTGGTAATAATTTTGTACCTAGGGTTCCCAACGTGGGAGTAGGGAACCCCAGGGGGGTCGTAGCCATTATGACGTGATTCCTGAGGTATACTTGGGGTACATAAAACAAATAAATATAATTGGCCAAGGAAATTCATAGATGTAACATTTATTTATCCACTACATGAATGAAATGTAAAATGTTAAACCTCTATATTAAAGAGGTACAATTAGATAAAAAAAATGTTCCGTTAAATAAATAAAATGACTTTTAAGATGTTTAATTAAATGATTAAAAGGTCCTAAAGCAGGCTTGTCCAACGGTGCTCCTTGAGGGCGGCTGTCCTGCTAGTTGCTTCGTTTCTCTGCTTCTGCACAGCTGATTCTAATTAATGCCGTTCAATAAAAGCCTGGTAATCAGCTTTCAATGGAAATCAGCTGTGCTGAAGCAGGGAAACCGCTAAAGCCTGCAGGACTGCGGCCCTTGAGGACCGACTTTAGACAAGCATGTCCTAAAGAAACATTCATTCTGTATTCTGAAATAAATATAGAAAAGAATACTTTAAGGAGGTCACTGGTCTGTTATTTTTGGGGTCACAGGGTAAAATGTTTTGAAATCCCTGGTTTATAGAAAGAAACTGCTCTATATAATATATTGAGAGATTGAATCAGATAAAACATCGTATTTATTTGTATCAGAATTTTTTAAAAACTGCACTGACAGTTATAGGTAATTCACAGAATTAACTTTTGGCTTATTTAGTTATTTAAACTCCTCATGTCTTCAAAAAGACTATTACTAATCTAAGAAGCTTTATAAACAACATTTAAAACAAAAGTTATTTCAAAGGTTGCAGGGCTGCTACTGTTGATCAGAACTTTAAACTGGGGTTTTATCCTCCATTAGAGTTGGGATTTTACTTCCTTTGAGCCAAAGATGTAATATGCTCCATAATAGTGGGACAAAAATGGCACATTCAGTTACGCACATTCTGTTAAAGAGATAAATCAATACAGAGCTTCTATTTCTGTCAGAAAATGTCCTTAATTTCTTTGTTTACTTTGAAATGCAGTTAAAAGGTTAATTGTTATTTTCCTGCATCATAATCAAGGTTTGGTATTTAAGGTTTTCCTGCTTGAAATATGAATTTTCTCTTTCTTCCAAGTGTCTCTTGTAGAGCTTTTGAACATGAGGAATAGATTATATCTACTGTTTGTTCCCCTAGTGAAATATACACAGTATTAACTGAAGACCTGAATTTGCACTCAAACTTTTATTTGGTTGTAAATATTTCTTTGAAATTCTAGTTTTCCAGACACAGAAAATAAAAGCTGCCATGTAACACACTCCTGTGAGCTTCTTTTGGCAAAGTGTTGTCATTAAAGATACTTGTCCTGAAGGGGGATAGCAGCACTATTTGTTATTCCCACAAACAACCACAACAGGTAATATTAATCCTGCCTCCTTTATCTTCTCCAAACACCAGGAAATTAAAAGCCTTATCACACTGCCAGACCATTTCTCTGCTGTCTTCTCTCACATGTACTCACACTATGAACAGAAGGTTCACTTACACAAAGGTCAGGGAGAAGGTGATTCTGTAGTTTTTATTTAGTACAGGAGAATACACAACTATACAATAAAATTATGGTTTGTAAAGCTACCATCGATTGTAAAGATACAAATATGTTTTCTTTTTTTTTTCTGCTGGATTGCTCCAAGGTGTCAATTTTTTTAAACTAAAACAAAACTGTTTCTAAATACCAATTTAGGTGAAATATGTATTTCTGGATGATTTATTCACACACCAAGATTCAATATGAAGATAGGGACCAAATAAAATAAATTCTAACATGTTTGTAAAGAACCTAAAAACACTAGAGAGCTATAGAGTGCACTTATAGTTTGTTGCAAAAGTTTTACCTCCTTTGATTTTTGCTTATTTGTCAAACATTATTATTATTTTATTTTTCCTGAAAGATAAACTCAAAATGAATCCAAGTGGAAAATATCACTTGCTATTAATACTTTTTTACAGACCCAATTGTCTTTTTTTTTTTTTTTTTTTTTTTTACCCCTGATAACCTTTATTTAAAAGCAGGGACACTTTCTTGTTGCTTGTTGCTTGTTTATATATATATATATATATATATATATATATATATATATATATATATATATAGATAGATAGATAGATAGATAGATAGATAGATAGATGGATAGATATAGCCATTTGTGTCCTTTTCTTTCAGATCTCTACAAATATGAATATACATTTTAAACATATATAGTGCCTTAAGCCTTAAGGCATAAGGTATTAAGCCCTTATGCCTATATATCTATATCTATATATAGATATATATCTATATATATATATATATATATAGAGAGAGAGAGAGAGAGAGAGGTTGACTATAAATTTAAACACAGCTAAGTATGTGATTATGTGACTGACCAATAAGAGAAGCTTGCTACACACTGCGTTCTACAACCAATTACAACCAATTTCAATATAGAGGAAAACATCTGTTTTGCTGTTTTTTAGGCTTTCCTATGTTACATGATTTCAGATAAAATTGTCCTCTTCTTCATCACTGATGTCGTGTCTGTAACAGGTTACCTCAAAATCCCTCCTATGTCATAATGGATTATTGTGTCATGAAAACATGTCAACTGACATGTGATTCACTACAGCTGCCACTATCATATGGCGATGACATCCATTGCTGTTGTTTGTCGCTCTTCGTGTGTTTAGCCAATTAGTCAGCATTTTAAGGGAGAGTTTTTTCTTGTTTAAGCATCAGACATTCGATCAGGTGAGTGAACTCCACAGTGAAATTCAAAGAGCTTTCAGAGGCCAACAGAAATACAATTTATGAAACTTTTGGGTCTGGTTAAGACTTCAGAGAAATCTCAAAAGAATTTGAATATATAATATATATATATATATATATATATATATATATATATATATATATATATATATATATATATATATACATACAATAGTCTATAGGTGGAAGATTTTCAACGGATCTGCCAACATGTTCAGGTCTGGCCATCTAAAAGTCTAAAAATAAATCTAAAAGCATCACCATGAAATCTATATCTGGTGATGTGAAGCTTCCATGTCTGTACAGTCAGAGAGAAGCCAGACAAGTTTAGCTTTTATTCAAGGAAGAAAGTGTCTTGAACAAATGTATAAAGGCCAGAATACAGTTTACCAGAGAACTTAGATGAACGGGACTTCTGGAATAAGGTTCTATGGATGGATGACCCTAAATAAAATTATTTAGATTTCAGAACAGAGGATGTTTGGGGGTAAAGTCAAAAAGAACATTCCAGGAAAATAGCCTAAAACTGACTGTGAAGCATAGAGGTGGAAATGTCATGATTTAAGGATCCTGTTGCAGCTCGACCTGGACAGCTTAACAGCCACGAATCCACCATGTGAATCAGGCCTAATTAACATGAGGACAAACTAGGCACATTTTTATAGATGACTTAGAAAAGAGTTGTGTCCACATGAGTGTACACAGCACCAGTGAAGACATTGCTAATATACCGGGCCCTTTGGTAGAGCTGTGACACAGACACAGAATCACTACTGTAAGTAGCATGCGAGGTAACTACAGCATCACAGTACAATAGAGATTTTTCCACTCTGGGGCCTGATTTTAAAAATGATCTTTTATGCTCTCCCATAATGCCAGCTCCGTTTGGATGCACAGGTTAGAGGAGGAAATATCTCTGTGATTACATTGTCTTCATGTGGATAGAGCTTTAGAGGAAACTGTTTGATCTGTATAAAAAACAAAGCTACATGAAAGCTACCCACAACAAACTAATAAAAGCAGCAAAGACATACTGATATTTGAGACCTAGGACCTGAACCTAGTCAAAGCCCAGATCATGATGCCATTAAAACAATAATAGGTGACAGAAAACAGGCTTTATGTGGAAGAATATCTCATGCAAAGTGCGCAAGTGGGACAAATTTTCCAAGAAAGTTCCGACTTATTCTGCTAAATCACTTTTATATATTAGATAATAATCACTATTAGGGGCCTGTACGTCCAAGTTAATTTTAAAAAGTCTGTTTTTTTATTTTTATGATGGGATATGGTATTTTGTGAGTTTTTTTAAAAGAGCAATTTAATCTGTAGATAAATGAAAAGGAATTGACATTAATAAGTAAACATGTGTAACATCAGTATTACAACTCCTGACATTTAGATCTGATCAAAATCCAAAAGCCTTTCACAGATGCTAGTCATCCTATCTGAACTGACGCAATATATATATATATATATATATATATATATATATATATATATATATATATATACATATATATATATATATATATATATATATATATATATATACAGTGGGGCAAAAAAGTATTTAGTCAGCCACCAATAGTGCAAGTTCTCCCACTCAAAAAGATGAGAGAGGCCGGTAATTTTCATCATAGATATACCTCAACTATGAGAGACAAAATGAGAAAAAAAATCCAGAAAATCACATTGTCTGATTTTTAAAGAATTTATTTGCAAAATATGGTGGAAAATAAGTATTTGGTCAGTTACAAACAAGCAAGATTTCTGGCTCTCACAGACCTGTAACTTCTTCTGTAAGAGGCTCCTCTGTCCTCCACTCGTTACCTTCATTAATGGCACCTGTTTGAACCCGTTATCAGTATAAAAGACACCTGTCCACAACCTCAAACAGTCACACTCTAAACTCCACCTTGGCCAAAACTAGAGAGCTGTCAAAGGACACCCGAAACAAAATTATAGACCTGCACCAGGCTGGGAAGTCTGAATCTGCAATAGGTAAACAGCTTGGTGTGAAGAAATCAACTGTAGGATCAATTATTAGAAAATGGAAAACATACAAGACCACTGATAATCTTCCTCGATCTGGGGCTCCACGCAAGATCTCACCCCGTGGGGTCAAAATGATCACAAGAACGGTGAGTAAAAATCCGAGAACCACACGGGGGGACCAGGGGCGAATTAAGAAATTTTGGCCCCCTGGGCCTGACATGGTCTTGGCCCCTCAACCCCCCGCGCGTGCGGGCGCACACACACGCACGCACTATGCAAGAAATACTGTATACTGTGAACAGACATGCACACTGTCCTGTACAGAAGAGTGCACATACTGCACACACAATATTAGGTATACCACACAGACACTGACAAGCACAGGTTTCACACAGACACAGGGGGAGGGGATAAATGGCCTAAAAATAAACATTTTGGAAAATGATTATGCCCACTTCAGTGATGGTGCATTGGGTCATTTGAGAGATATTATGTATTGGAAGTTGGTAGCTATCATGAAATAAACCCCCCACCCCACCCAAAAAACTAAATCGGACATGATTTTTGCCCCCTTTTCCTCCCTTCTATCATTAAAAATAAAATAATATCTTAGGAAAACACTTTGGCATAACGGCAGCTGTGCAGCAAATTGAGGCTCAAAGTCTGTATCTATTTGTGGTTAAGCTTGAGGAGAAGGAGAAAGGTAAAATGATAACATGCATCGGAGAGCACCACAAAGAAAGGTGTAGGCCAGTTCATGGTACAAGGGCTGCATGCAGGTCAAGATAGCCCATTTCCAAGAATGCTATAGTGGCTGGACAGGCACTGGACATGTCCTGAACTCAGTGTCAGACGTGGCTGCCGAATACTTGGATGTAGTGAAGCAGCTGACTGATCTCATGCTGCCCCATCTGAAGACTGTCCTGGCCAGGCAGAGGATGGATGAGGAGACCTTCCCAATGGACCCTGTCAGTGAACAGGCTAGTAACATTGATGGCACCCCTGTGCACAACATTGGGATGGAGAGACAATGTGGCAAGGTGGACTACAAACTGAAGAAGTTGGGCACACTGAACGCAGTCAATAGGTCAATAAATTTACAGAAGTGCCAGGAGCTTCAGAGGTTTCAAGGCAGCAGCACAAGCAAAAAGGGAGGTTGAACTCAACTGGAGTAAATTCATGAAGGCAAAATTCGAGAGTAGGGCAGATGAGAAACAAGAGATGGCTCAAAGAAAGGAGAGTAAGAGACTAGACATGCTGGACACACTGAAATCTTTTTATGGCCCCTTCACGATAGTGGGGAAGTTGAAAAGTTCCTTGTGGATGAAAGTCTGCACAAGAATGCAAAGCTGCAGAGAATGAAGCTTGAGGTTCAGTTTGCCAGAGAAAGCACCGAGCTTCTGCCTAAAGTCAATCCTATCTTCACAATCCAGGTGACACTTCCCAGAAATGGCGAAAGTGCAATTCTCCAAGTCATAATGGATACTTAGAATTTTATGGTGGTGGTAAGTATTCATGAAAACAGGTAGCCTAACATTAGTGAATGGGTGAATTCTGGAAATAACCTAAAAATCTTACACAGTGCACCTTTAAGCAAGGGGTTTCTTTCGTGCTTTCAATTTTGCAAAATCATCCACCACATCATTGAAGTCCAACTCTCTTGTCAGCTCACTCTCAATTGCCATTAGAGATAACGCATTTAATCTTTTCTGAGTCATTCTTGTGCGCAGCTCATTTTTTACTCTTGATAAAAGAGAGAATGAGCATTCTCCCTCACAGTTACTGACCAGTAGAGTGAGAAAAATCTGTAGCGCAATGTATGTATTAGGAAACGTAGGCTGTAGTCCAAAATGTATTATTGTTTTGAGCAGTCCTGAAGGGGTCCTCTCCTCATCAGTGTTGTTGAGCTGTATAAAAGATTTGAACTGTATAAGCTCCTGTCCAAGACTTTCATTGAGGTCAGATGGGTATGATTCAGTGAGAATCTTGGCCTTGTGAAGGACTGAAGCATTGGACTCTGTATCCAAAGAGAAAAGGACACTGAACAAATTGTTCAGATGTTTGTAGGCCTCCAGACGGTGATTAAGGCTTGAACTCAGTTGATCAATAGAGGCAATAAATGTCACTATTTGAAACAGTTGCCTTCCCTCAAGCACAACATCTGGGGATGCTGATTCATCAGCAAACTTTTTACGTTTCCTCGTCCGTTCAGCCCTGTAAGATGGGGTGCCACCCAACATGTTTAAGGCTTTCTGCTCAAAATGATCAAATAGATCTCTTTGGGAGAGAACAAAGGTGTGCAGAGATTCCAGCAATCTAACTGCTGTACCAAGGTCCATGTCTGCTTTTTGAAGTTGCAGACTTGTGGCCTGAAATCTGGACAGAACAGTGTCCCAAAAGCCTGCCATGAAGGCCATCTCAAGTGAATCCAGCTTCCGCACTAGACTGTCAGCTTCAGTTCGTGTGTCTCGTTTCTCTGTGTCATCAGTGGAAATAACCTGTAGTGCTGCTTTTATTTTACTGTAGTTCTGCCACAGTGCTTTGGTAGATTCTGCACGGCAACTCCAACGCGTGTTGGACTGAATAGACTGAATCAAGTCAAAATACTTAGAGACTTCATTTCCACATCTGTCAATGCTGTTGACTCCCACCAAATTCAAAGAGTGAGCTGCACATGGAATATAGTGTATTAATGGGTTGCTTTTCTTTAAGTGAGCCTGCAACCCATTATACCTCCCTGACATGTTGCTGGCATTATCATAAGCCTGCCCCCTGCAATTTGACAGCTCTAACCCTAGATTTTCCAACACAGACATAACACAGTTAGCCAAACTTTCACCTGTATGGCTAGTAATGGGCTCAAAACCCACAAAGCGTTCAACAACACTGCCCTCTTTGCTAACAAAACGGAATATGAATGTCAATTGGTCCACATGAGATAAATCTGGGGTTGAATCCACAATGATAGAGTAGTATTTGCTTGCTTGCAGTTCATCTGCTATAGCCTGTTTGGTTTTTGCACCCATCAATTCAATGAATTCCTCACAAATGGTGGAGGACAGATATGAGGTATTACCTCGACCCATCTGCCCAAACTTTCTGATGTGATCCTTTAGAAAGGGATCAAATTCAGCCAGGACCTCCAGAATACCAAGGTAGTTCCCATTGAGAGGAGACCCTAACGATTCATTTTTACCCCTAAATGCAAGGCCCCTTTCTGCAAGGAATTTAATGACTGCAACAACTCTTTGTAACACCTGCCTCCAATAGCTGCTCTCTGCCTGAAACTGTTTGAACAGGTCTGCATCAACTGTGGCACCTTTGGCGCGGTTCAAGACTGCTTGCATGCAGGTTATGTGCTCAGCACTTCGCTCATGTTCACCAAATCTTTCTGAGTGTTTCCAATCACAATAGCCTGTCACAAAAGAATGCGTTTTTGGGGAAAACAGTTTGCATGCAAAGCAGTAAACATTACCAGTAGAGGGAGAGTACATCAGCCACTCTCTTTGTACTCGTTGTCCATTGGGCAAGTGTGAAGTAAAATGTTCATTGTTTAGGCATCGGGTTTTGCCTCCTAGCCCACTGTTCCCCACAGAAGCTGGATAATGGCTGTGACGGTTGTGAAATGATTTTGCACCTCTTTGAATAAGAACTTCCTTCATTGACTCAGTGAGGGTCTCAGCCCATTTAGCGGGATCACTAGGTAGAGTTGTCACTGTAGATGGTGTTGAAGAAAGATTCAGCTCATTTTCTATGCTTTCCAGAGGTGCAGTGACCTCACATTCATCCGAGCAACTGGCTACTGCTGAATTGGTTGAATCATAAGCATCAGAAGCATTTGGTTCAGTGTCTACACTTGTAGTGGTCTCAGGATCTTGGGAGCTACATGCTAGCTCAGGTGCATTGCTAACCTTAGCTGAATTTGCAGTAGCATTTATAGAATTGCTTTCAGCAGATGTCTTTGTACTGAAGAAGCTGGAGATATTTGGAACACTCTCAAGTAAAACTGATTCCTTTTTTTTCTTTTCTTGCTGAATTTTTTTTCTAGCTCCTCCACTTAAACGTTTATGATCCATATTTCCCTTCTTTCTTTGCACATTGGCTCTTTGCCTATCACAACAGATAAACCAACTATGTGTGTGTGTGTGTGTGTGTGAGTTTGTTTGTGTGTTTATGATCGGTGCTGCTTCCTTCAAGTGTGTGAGGTGATTTAGAAAACTAGCAACCCAGCATCAACACTCCAAAGCAGAGAATAACAGCTTACTAGCATAGACAATTGAGAGCAGAGAATCAACTGATTCGTCTGATAGACAGCAGGAGAGCAGAGTGGTCAGTGATGATCGAATCAAGAAAATGTCTAAATGGCAAGGGAACAGACTGATTTGTACTGAGGAGAAAGAGAGAGAGAGCCAATTACAGTGAAATATATTCCAAAAGAGCCAAGTGACTAGCTGAAGGCAGGGACAAATGCCTTGGAGTGACCAACAAGAGTGCAAAGTACCAAATGGCAAAATGTGGGAAGACCAACAGGCTGATCTGCTTTTACCACTTATCTTCACAACCAAAAATTCGCTAAATGATGTTTTTAGTCGCTAGCCAGGTATGGCCAAAAGACACGAAATCTAGCGGCAAAGTCGGTCAATCACACTGACAGTGAAACAAATATTTTGAAAAGATAATAATTGTACAACTTTGTGCACTTTTTTCTTCTATCTAAATATTTTCACAAAGGACACCAAAATGTTGCTATCTGCAGGCAGCTTGCTAGCTATGATGGCAGCAACGATGTCTGCCAGACAGGAGAGAGTGGTCAGTGACGATCGAATCGAGAAAATGACAAAATGGGTCAAAGACCAAAAAGTTATTAACTGACAGCAGTGACAAATGTCAGACTGTAAACTTTTTCGAAAGAAAAGGACAAAATGGGAAGATGCTGATAGTAACAGCAAAATGGAAAATATAAGAATTTCCAAGTAATGCTCAACTCAAGTGTGTGTGTGTGTGTGTGTGTGTGTGTGTGTGCGTGCGTTAAACTTCTTGTTGAATGATTTAAAATTATCTCTGAGTCTGAACTGAGGGAAAGGAAACCAAATTTTGAGCAGTCTCTCACGAGTTCAAAATACCAAATGAGGAGATTCTAAAAGAACAGACCGGTTTATGAAAGACTCGATGGGGGAGGGGCACAGCTAAGAATACTTGAGTGAGATTCTGTGATCCAAATTCGAGATAGAGCTTTTTGATAATGATAATTTTTCAGAGTAAGGTTGTGTAATCAAAATTTGAGAATGAGCTTTGTCAATCAATCAAGAATATTTGCATTAAGTTCTGTGATCAAAATTCAGAAACAACCTTTAATAATTGATAAAGAATATGTGAGTGAGGTTGTGTGATCCATCCAATTTGAGAATTAGCTTTGATAATAATGATTGAGAGCCTCTGGCCCTCTGTGGATCATGGCCGCGGGGCCAATTTTGCCTGGCCCCTTGGGGCCTCTGTGGGTCGTGGCCGCGGGGCCAAGTTGGCCTGGCCCCTTGGGGCCTCTCACCCTCTATGGATCGGGGCCAAGTTGGCCTGACCCCTCGGGGCCTCTGGCCCTCTATGGATCATGGCCGCGGGGCCAAGTTGGCCTGACCCCTTAGGACCTCAGGCCCTCTGTGGGTCGTGGCCGCGGGGCCAAGTTGACCTGGCCCCTTGGGGCCTCTGGCCTTCTGTGGCTTGCGGCCACGGGGCCAAGTTGGCCTGGCCCCTTGGGGCCTCTGACTGTCTATGGATCGTGGCCGCGGGGCCAAGTTGACCTGGCCCCCTGGGGCCTCTGACCCTCTATGGATCGTGGCCGCGGGGCCAAGTTGGCCTGGCCCCTTGGGGCCTCTGACCGTCTATGGATCGTGGCCGCGGGGCCATGTTGGCCTGACCCCTTGGGGCCTCTTACCCTCTATGGATCATGGCCGCGGGGCCAAGTTGGCCTGACCCCTTAGGACCTCAGGCCCTCTGTGGGTCGTGGCCGCGGGGCCAAGTTGACCTGGCCCCTTGGGGCCTCTGGCCTTCTGTGGCTTGCGGCCGCGGGGCCAAGTTGGCCTGGCCCTTTGGGGCCTCTGGCCTTCTGTGGGTCGTGGCCGTGGGGCCAAGTTGGCCTGGCCCCTTGGGGCCTCTGACCGTCTATGGATCGTGGCCGCGGGGCCAAGTTGACCTGGCCCCCTGGGGCCTCTGACCCTCTATGGATCGTGGCCGCGGGGCCAAGTTGGCCTGGCCCCTTGGGGCCTCTGACCGTCTATGGATCATGGCCGCGGGGCCATGTTGGCCTGACCCCTTGGGGCCTCTTACCCTCTATGGATCATGGCCGCGGGGCCAAGTTGGCCTGACCCCTTAGGACCTCAGGCCCTCTGTGGGTCGTGGCCGCGGGGCCAAGTTGACCTGGCCCCTTGGGGCCTCTTACCCTCTATGGATCATGGCCCCTTGGGGCCTCTTACCCTCTATGGATCGTGGCCGCGGGGCCAAGTTGGCCTGGCCCCTTGGGGCCTCTTACCCTCTATGGATCATGGCCGCGGGGCCAAGTTGGCCTGACCCTTTAGGACCTCAGGCCCTCTGTGGGTCGTGGCCGCGGGGCCAAGTTGGCCTGGCCCCTTGGGGCCTCTGACCGTCTATGGATCATGGCCGCGGGGCCATGTTGGCCTGACCCCTTGGGGCCTCTTACCCTCTATGGATCATGGCCGCGGGGCCAAGTTGGCCTGACCCCTTAGGACCTCAGGCCCTCTGTGGGTCGTGGCCGCGGGGCCAAGTTGACCTGGCCCCTTGGGGCCTCTTACCCTCTATGGATCATGGCCCCTTGGGGCCTCTTACCCTCTATGGATCGTGGCCGCGGGGCCAAGTTGGCCTGGCCCCTTGGGGCCTAAGATTATTATTTTTGCAAAAGTAGTTTTGCTTGGGTCGCGGCCGCGGGGCCAAGTTGGCCTGGCCCCTTGGGGCCTCTGGCCCCCTGGGCCTGGGCCCGGTAGGCCCGGTCATTAATCTACCTATGGGGGGGACCTAGTGAATGACCTGCAGAGAGCTGGGACCAAAGTAACAAAGGCTGCCATCAGTAACACACTACGCCGCCAGGGACTCAAATCCTGCAGTGCCAGACGTGTCCCCCTGCTTAAGCCAGTACATGTCAAGGCCGGTCTCAAGTTTACTAGAGAGCATTTGGATGATCCAGACGATGACTGGGAGAATATCATATGGTCAGATGAAACCAAAATAGAACTTTTTGGTAAAAACTCTACTCGTCGTGTTTGGAGGAGAGAGAATGCTGAGTTGCATCCAAAGAACACCATACCTACAGTGAAGCATGGCGGTGGAAACATCATGCTTTGGGGCTGTTTTTCTGCTAAGAGACCAGGACGACTGATCCGTGTGAAGGAAAGAATGAATGGGCCATGTATCGTCAAATTTTGAGTGAAAACCTCCTTCCATCAGCAAGGGCATTGAAGATGAAACGTGGCTGGGTCTTTCAGCATGACAAACACACCGCCCGGGTAACGAAGGAGTGGCTTCGTAAGAAGCATTTCAAGGTCCTGGAGTGGCCTAGCCAGTCTCCAGATCTCAACCCCAAAGAAAATCTTTGGAGGGAGTTGAAAGTCAGTGTTGCCCAGCGACAGCCCCAGAACATCACTGCTCTAGAGGAGATCTGCATGGAGGAATGGGCCAAAATACCAGCAACAGTGTGTGAAAACCTTGTGAAGATTTACAGAAAATGTTTGATCTCTGTCATTGCCAACAAAGGGTATATAACAAAGTATTGAGATGAACTTTTGTTATTGACCAAATACTTATTTTCCACCATATTTTGCAAATAAATTCTTTAAAAATCAGACAATGTGATTTTCTGGATTTTTTTCTCATTTTGTCTCTCATAGTTGAGGTATATCTATGATGAAAATTACCGGCCTCTCTCATCTTTTTGAATGGGAGAACTTGCACTATTGGTGGCTAAATACTTTTTTGCCCCATTGTATATATATATATATATATATATATATATATATATATATATATATATATATATATATATATATATATATATATATATATATATATATCAATTTAGGAGCAGAGAAAAAACTGTTTTCAATGGAGCCATGCGAGAGTAAGAAGGGGGAGATTGGACATAGAGTTTCAATGTAAAAGAGTGTTTAATATCAAGCATTTAAAAACATACTGTAGTGAAGAAATGCTAGCCTTTGTCCTGGTCCTCTAGATAAGCCAAGATGCAGTTTTTTTCCTGCTCCTCCTGCAGAAGCAGGAAAAAAAGCAGCAGACTGAATTAAACACAGATTTAAGGAGCAAATGAAGTCCAGTTTTCATTGAGATCTTCAATCAAACCGATGATACTAAAATATATCTATAAAGGACTACTGATAGTATGCAATTTAGTATTAATAGATAGCTGACATACATTTTCCTCTTCACAAACTTTCTATATCGTCAAACTTTAGGAAACCCACCCTTTGTTCCTGATCCTTGTCCAACAAATTATAGGTCTGGTAAAATTCTCCCTAAAGCACTGTTAGGGTTATCATTCCGTTTAACTCCTTCTATTTTGGAAATGTGAAGATTAGCATTTAAAAAGAGCTGATTTATTTTTTAATAATGACATGTTTTATATATACAAATGTTTTATAAATCTATCACGGTTCTTTTAGTTTTAGGGTGGGTTTAGATATTAAAGGAGCTTCAACTGTAGAATTTTTTTTAAAGTAAACTTTCTAAAATCAACAATCCAAATACACTGAGCTAATTTACTCTGAACACCACATTTGGTGTCTTTGCTTTTACTGGAAATACAGAAATTCTGCATTTTGGTGATACGAGCAAAACACAAACATGGTTCTTTTCAAATGGAGAAAAAAGTCTGCATCAGCACCTCTGGCATCAGGAGTATGTTACATATCCGTCTAAATCCTGCTTTGTTGTATTTGACTGTTCTTTCTATCTCCTCTCAGGTTCATCGCCATGAAGTTCAAGGCAGTCACATTCATAGACTCATCTTTTGTCAACTGCTACTTCGAAGATGTGTCTTCAGTAGGATCCTCCTTTAAAAACTGCACATTTGTGGACTCTTTCTTTTACAACACCGGTGAGTCTGCTCCTAAACCCAAGATATCTTACTATTCTCCTTAAGGAAAAAAAGAACAGCTGCCTTGGGCATTTGCATGCAATTGAGTTGTTTTTGTGGCTGTTTTTCGTTAAAGAAATCTTTCACATAGGTAGGAAGGTTCCTTTGGGACTCAGTATTTCCTCCTGCATGGAGTCCTGAGGCTAAATAAACTAAAACATTCAAGTGATAGCATCATAATGCCAGAGGAAGCATATAAAGGATGGAAAGGTGGTAATACTGTTATTAAAATAAATTATAATCTATGAAATGCAGGCTGACAAAAACTAAGACCTATTTGTAAAGCTATTAAGATCTTGAGGAAATGCAAATTCGATGACAATTGAAGTGTTTAAAATGTTAAGTATTGAAATAAAAGCATTTTTGGTTCTGGAGTCATTCATACAAGCATTTTAGAATTAAAAGATTTAAGGTATGAGTAGGATAATGGCCGGTTTGCAATAGATAGCAACATGTATATCTTTTCTTATTTTTTTTATTTTTTAAAGACTAAGAAAGATCTTTGCTAAAGATTTGAAGAAGATACAATGAAACATGAAATGCTGGGTCCTGTCTTTAAAAATGAGAAGAAGAAGCATCCTTAAAACTGATATAACGAGCCGAACCTGGAGAGAAAATGAGAATGGGGTTTAAACACTGGAAAAATTATCTTAAAATAAGTAGAAATTTATTAAATAAGTTGTATTTACCTTTGATTTGAGTAGGTAAATGAGATAGTTTCACAATGGAGTGTTTTTACTCTTAAAATAAGATAATTCGATAATATGCACTTGAAATAAGACAATATAATTGTGTTTTTCTTTGTCTTGTCTTGTTCTATTGCCAAAATTTCTTTCTTATCTCCTCAATTTAAGAACAAATCCACTTATGCAATTATTTTTTTTCCAGTGAGAATGTTCTTTCAAACAACAAAGAATCAAACACACAAGGGCAGGTTTTTTCGATGAAGGATGGCACAAACAGCTATTCTGGTCGCTATTACTCTTTCACAAACTGCTGGGATGGTTTATACAGTTTCAATTATTGAAATTATGAATGTAGTTATTTTTAACGGAAATTTTAAAATAATTCTGGTTATTTTAGGAGAAATCTTAAAGTGAGCAAATATGTAGAAAGGAATGAAAATATATGTTGGAAGAAATGTATCCCTATATTGACTACAGAATAAAAGGGAGAAAAAAAACAGATCCCTGTTGATCACTTTTAGATTTGTTTTAACCAGTGATGATAAGTGATTCTTCTTTTTACATTAATGTATTAATGTTCTTTAAAATAAAGTATTTTAAATACATATTTTAACTGAATGCAAAACTGATTTTTACGGCCTCACTCAAGAATTCTTTTCCAGCTTTGCCGCTGTAATTGCAGCTTAACTGAATTTTTTCAATTAAACGTATCTAAGGGAACTATTTTTGTCTTTGTCACAATTTGTTTTTGACTCAGCACCCGAAAAACATCCAACTTCTTAACCTCTGCACTGAGCTCAGATTGCACTTTTGATGCAAGGCATCAAAGCACTGAAAACACTTGAAAAGTAGTGCTGTACTGATACATCACTGATCCTTTATGCCAAAGTAAAAAACATTAATATCATCTGTAATATTTAATCATATAATGATGTACAAATAAACAACATAAAAGTAAAAATATCAAACTAATTTGACTTTATGTCTTAGGTTTTGCTTAGTCATTTAAAGGCTTTAAAAACACACACACACTTGACGCAAAATGAAAGCAGCAGAGGCATGAAATTATCTGAGAAGTGGAGCTGAATCAGACCTTGTGGGAGCACCAGCTGGAAAAACAGCTCCCTCCAGCACTCAGGGAAAGCGCTGAACATGGAAACAGTGAGGCCACGTCAAGTCGCCTGAAAAGTCTCCTGGGAAATGAAGTCTCATAGCTCCCAGCAAGATGTCTCAAAAACGGCGATGAAATAATAAAAAGAGCAGAGAAAGAATGAGAAAAGGAGGGATGTTGGTGGGAGATCAGGAATTTATTCTGAGGTATAATGACTCAGCATTATGCAGCTGGAGGGTTTGTTTAACTTTATATAATGATAAAAAAAGTTAAAATAGATGTTAATGTCAGCAAAATTACCATATACACATACATATATACACAATACAAAGAGAAATAAAGAAATTCAGAACACTAAGTGAGAATCATTGTATCCTATTCAATACTTTTAGACTTTTTGCAACCTCTGCATCATCAGTGTGATATTTTTGCACTTGAAAACCCTGACTCACAAAATTAGACACATGTAATGAACAGAAAATCTAAGAAAGATTGTATAGAAATGCCTAATGTATCACAACCGATGCAAATAAAATATCGAATTCAACTTATATAACTTATTTATTATTTTGTTGTCAGAGGTCAATGATAACTCTAATTTGAAAAACACAGAATTCTCTGAAAACTGAATGCATGGTCCAGGCTTTAAAGAGTTAAAAATAATTATAAAATAAGAATAACTTCAGTTAAAAAGGTGAGATTTACTTAAAAATGCAAAGCGACTAAACTGTGATTATTTGGAGAAAAACAGTCCCAGAGTCTCGACAAAAACGCTACAGATGCTTGTTCCCCTCTTGTTTTAAGCAAAGATCTTGGCACAACCAAAGTCCGATGATTTGCTGATCTTGTTCAGTGAGCTGAAACAGAAGCTCAGAAAGATAGCTGACCCATTCATACTTTTAAAAACCATTAACAAAAACTTAAAACAAATCCTGTGTCTTACTGGAAGCATAAACACAAGATTGCACATGCAGTTCTTTATTTTGTGTACTATTAAAAACATTTATGTTTAATTCACCTTTAAATGTGACTCATTAAAGCAACATTTCGAAGTTAACCCATAAAATTGGCATATCATTGCCAGATTTCTGTGGAATTTTAATCAATAGAGGCATTAACTCACTTCTTTTTCACGTGGTGCTTTTCTCAGATATTGACGATGCCAAGTTGACCAACTCAAGAGTGATCAACAGCTCTTTCCACCACAACAAGACTGGCTGTCAGATGACATTTGACGATGACTACAGCGCCTACTGGGTCTATTTCGTCAACTTCTTGGGAACGCTGGCTGTGTTGCCAGGAAATATTGTCTCCGCTCTCCTCATGGACAAAATTGGACGCCTTAGCATGTTGGGTAGGTTAAGGATTTGCTCTGACATTGGTCTCTGGATTTCAGCCTTTGCATCTACAGTATGATAGCCTCTAAAGCTATAGTGGTATTCCACATGCTTTACTGCAGGAGGTTCCATGGTTCTATCTGGTATCAGCTGCTTCTTCCTTTGGTTCGGCACCTCTGAGTCAATGATGATCTTCATGCTCTGCCTCTACAACGGTCTCAGCATCTCTGCGTGGAACTCCTTAGATGTAGTCACCACTGAGTTATACCCTACAGATAGGAGGTGAGTACGCAAAGAATGCTCTTAAACGCTCTTAAATGCTCTTTCAAAAAGATTGGCATGAAAACCAGTGAGGGCTTGGGGCTTGAGCATGTATCGATTTTTGATGAGTTCAGAGTGGCAATGCGTTGTCCTGTAAAAGCTGAAGCTTTAATTGATTGAAATGTTAAGCCTACTTCATATTAAAAGCTTTCTTTTAGGATCAGAATGTCATTAAAATCTGTTCCTGTCTGTATTAAACCAATTAGTTATTGAAACCTAGAAATGTGTATAATATGATTATACTTAAGGAACCTTTTAGGTCCTCATTGAGGTAAGCACAGAGTGAGTGAATGAACAGTGGATCGTTTTTAATGTAGTTTTTTTTTTACAACTAAATAACTTCTAACTGGCTTTTGTCTCTTGATCTTCAGGGGCACCGGGTTTGGCTTCTGTAACGCCATATGTAAGCTGGCAGCAGTGCTTGGAAACCTGATATTTGGCTCACTGGTTGGCATCACCAAAGCTATCCCTATTCTCCTGGCATCCTCTGTTTTGGTTGGCGGCGGACTGGTGGGCCTTCGACTACCAGACACACGTTCCAACGTCCTCATGTGAAGTCAGCCAAACAAACTGGGTTTACCGGGTTTTTATTCAGTGTACCGAGCTTTCATTTTTGAGCTGATGTTTATTTGAATATCGCTAAACCAGTCGTTGCTGCCATTGTCAAAATGTGTTTCATCAAGAAAAAAACAAACAAGGCTAAATATCATGACAAAATAAATACACTGCAGGCAACTTTTCTTTGGTTATTTCTGAGTAAAATAGCTGGTAAAGAGTTCAATGCAGTATTACAGAGCTGCAGATCTACAGAGAAAGCTTGTATGAGAAACTTCCATACAAATGCACCAGTTTTCCCCAACTGTTGGTGCTCTTACATTTCTTTAAAAGGCATATCTGTTATATTGAACTCTGTAAATCAGCAGCTCATTAACAACAGGACATGCAAGCAAACCGAGGCGTGAGAAAAGGCTGCAAAAGGCTTGGAGTTCCAACAACCTTTCAAACCTTCCACAGTGTTTGTTAGAAGAAAAAAAAGTTAACATTTTAGACATTTCTGAGTGTTAAAAGCTGTTTGTCTGCATAGCCAAACAACTATGAAAAAAAAGAACACTTTGAGTCCATATATATTTATTTTTTATTTTTTTATTAAGATTTTGAAGTATTTAATAGAGCTTAGGCTTAACTTCCGATATATTTCTGTGTTGTCAATCTGGCTAAACATTTTCAGGGCTGGTTAAAAAAAAAACACGTTTATGTTGCACCTCTATAGGAAAAAAACACCTTTTTTGGGATCTTAACTGAACACATAGTGTGTAATGATTGCAATTTTTTTTTCAAGAAGAGAAAAGAACCAAATATATGAGACAAAGACAAAGATTCAGATAGTCCTGACAAAATAGGAACTGCTTTCATGACTTCTCTTTCTCCTGTGACTTATTAATGCAGAGCTTTGCATTTAATGATCCAAATGATCGCTGAAACAACCCAATCATCTGTAAGGAATCTGCTAACTAGATATTTTATTTTTATTATGTTTTGCTTTAGAAGTATTTTTTTAACCTTTCCTGATTCGTGTTTTGCTCTCCAAGGCAGAACGGCGCAACAACATAGTTAATGGCTAAATGCGCCACAGGCAGACAAACTAGCTGCAAACACATGAGTGAAGCAAACTCTGAAACACAAAATCTCAGTTTAACACAGTTTAAAAAGCTCCAGAGGGGAGCAGAGTTTTCTAAAATATTCATATGATGCCCAGAAGAAAGTAAATGTACATTTTCTTTCATTTTCTTTATAAACACTTGGCAGTAATCTTTACTACATTGAAACATTTCCTTATTTCCAATGGCATTATTAACTGGGAGTCTGATCACGATCACCCTTTCTTTAGGTGACTGACTTCCCTCTTTTTAGACTGAGTTTGCAGCTTTTTTTTTGTGTTGTTTTTTAATTTATTTTTTGCTCCTGTCTATTTTCTGTAAGTGTAGCAGATTTACTTTACTTACTTTGCAGCAGTTTTCTTTTGCATAAACATTTTGGGCCGGATTTATCAGGATCCAATTTTGCGTGCAATAATTTGCGCTCGCAAACTGGAATTTTTCGCGAGGGGCTGAACCATGGTTTGTGGGTGATTTAACAAGAGTGATTGCGCAACTGGTGGCAGGTGCAAAACTGTTGGAGACGCCCTATTTAAATGATGGTTTTGCGCGTTTTGTGGTTTGCGGCAAAGTAGTTTGTACAAATTAGTGCATTAAGAAATTTAAATTTTACAGTGACACCCCCACCCCCTCCAAATATATATATATATATATATATATATATATATATATATATATATATATATATATATATATATATATATATATATATATAAACTTTGACAACCTTTATTCCCTAAGGTGGTATGTGGCTGAATTTCTACTTCACTGCAGTAAAAAAAAAAAAGGTGTTTTGTATTGGCCTGTAGAAAAATGCACATACCAAATGGCTCACAAGAAGTGACTGTAGATGAGATTACTGCGCGTACGCATCCCTGCAGCATTGGCATGTTGCTCCACAGGCGCAGGGGGGAGGTCGGGGTTCTCCGGTAGGACGTCAGGGCGACATGACATTTAGAACGTCGGACAGCACTTCTGAAAAACGAGATTGGGAGATCCCAGCTCTCGCTGCAACCGTACGCTGGAATGACCCAGATGCAAAAAAGTGCAATGTTGCAAGGAGTTTTGTGATATCTGGTATTGCGTGGGTCCTCCTTGAGGCTGGCTCCAAATCCATTCGGAGTTCCCCCAACAGCTCCAAAATGGCAATGCTGGATTAACGATATGTTTTGATGATCGTTTCCTCGTTCATTCCAAAAATATTCACACAGAGTCAAAAAATGCGTTCTCTGCGTCTCCTTGCTTCATTTCGATGTCTCCTTCTTGCGACAATAACCGCTGCCATGTGTGCGCAATTACGCATACAGACCATTTGCACCTTCTTTTGAAACGTGTTAAATATAGAGTCAGATACCGTTAGCAAAATTGGTTTCAGGTTTAATAAATCACTTTGCGAGTGCTATATTAATATATTTACATGTTCTCCTCCCACAAGACGCACTTTTGCGTGTAAACGCCCCATATTGCATATTCATTGCAGAAAAAGTACTAAATGGATAAGAGGCGCTATTTAGCACGTTTTAAAGACCAAACCCTTTTAGCACGCTGTTGATAGATCAGTTTGTACATTTTTTAGCGTGCGCAGTGAAATAGCTCACGTTTTTATACACGCAAACCTTTGATAGATCTGGCCCTTTGTGTATTTTAGAGTTAGCATTATTCCATTTTCTGTAACATGTTCTTATGTGTTTCGGAGTTTCCATCATTCATGCCTCTGCAGCGCTTTTGCCGGTTTCTGATACGTGCAGCCGTTTACTGCCTTCATTCAGCTGTATTATGAACTCAGCATAAATACAGTAGGGATGGCCAACAAATTTTTTTACCTATAGTTCAATAATACATACAAGCAACTGATGGTAACCAACACCAGTTGAAACTTGAAGATAAATGGTGGGCATTTTTTATTAAACCACCAGTACTATAATTTTCTAATGATGAAGGGGGGGAAATAACCAGCATCCTTGAAGACAACAAATATCATTTTTCACCCATAATTAAACCTTAAAGTAATTTAGGACCAACTGATGCAAAGAGTTTTTGCAATAAGTATATTATCTTCTAAAATATGAATATATTATACAGTATATAAGGTCGTTCATGTGTTTGGTCCAATTTATGTGGTTTTATTCATTTGAGATTTTTCAAGTATTTTCAGTATAGTTTATTATTGAACTATAGTGGCCTACAATTAAATAAATGTGCGGTGCAAATACCAAAAAAGCTATGTACAATAAGTACTGGAACTAAATAACTGACAGAATTTCAAGGAAATATTTCAGAAATAAGGCAAATTATTATTCTTCAATTGCAGCAGATATATATATATATATATTTTCAAGTGTTACAATAATTACAGCAGTATTATCTTTCATATTGTTATTTGTAACAGAACCAAAGGGAGATTTATTTGGTAAATTTGGATAAGTTCAAAATTCCAAAAGACGATCAGTAATGCCAGTTCTCCCAAAAAGCCTTCAAACTGACAACTGTTCTGGTTTTATACTTCCTTTATTTCTCAAAGCCAGAGCAATTTATCTTTCTCAGTATTGAATCTCCAAAATAAATCTTAAAACATTTCTTCAGTGGTGTTTATCAGGTACTTGTAGTGTAGCTTCTATCTGAGTTTGGTAGAGTACCCTAAACTGTCACTCTAGAACTACTTCAACAGTTTTCTCCATATAAAATTTAAAGAGTAGTTACTCAAGTAATTGTTGGATCAAAACATCTGGTTTAATGTTTAGAAATGATGCAATTACTCAGATGTTATGTGTGAATTCTGGTCATTTAAAGACTAAAATAAAAAGGAAAAAAATAAACAAGGCACTCTGTAAAGTGCCTTGAGATGACAAGTCTTTTGAATTGGTGCTATATAAATAGACTGAATTGAATTAAATTGAAATTCAATTAAATCACATGATCACAAACTAACTCATTAATTTTCCTAAACCTTTTTTAAACCAACCTCTGAAACCAATTCTTACAGTGAGTAAGTAAACAGCAAACAGGACTTCCACTGACAGTATCTACGGTTTACTGTTCATTAACTCTGTGAAGCCCAAGCTACTCTCAGGGGGCAGAAAAGCGGGAAATTTAACTTAAGTAGCAGTAGTGATACTTTGCAATATCACCCAAGTAAAAGTAAGAACTACGATGCAATAAAACTACTCCTTTTCAAAAATCTACTCAAATAAATGTAACTAGTCACTACACACCTCAGGAATCTACTATGCAGAAATTTAGCTTTTGGATTTGGTTTTGCATTAATAGAGTAACAAGTTGGTTAAAAAGGTCAATTGGTTACCATATGGTGAAAAATGGGGGTGGTTCTATTCAAGGCTACATGCTCTAAAGCAGGGGTCACCAACCTTTTTAAGGCTGAGGGCTACTTCATGGCTACTGAGTCATAGGAAGGGCTACCAATACTGACCTATGAACTGGAGGGATCAGTGTTCACCTACAGTAAATCTCATCCATAAAAACTAATTTTTATTCTTATTTTATTCTTTTATTCATTTCTAATTTTCTTTTTAATATTGTCATTTTGAAACCACTGAAATATAATGAAATAGTTAACATGATGAAATAATACATAAATGATTAAAAAGAAGAGCAACAGAATAAAAAAAAATTTAACTTAACCCACTGAGTGAGTTGTTCTGTTTTCAGAAGACGAAGAGGGCACCCCATGTGGTCCTTGAGGGCCCCCTGGTGCCCGCGGGCACCGCGTTGGTGACCCCTGCTCTAAAGCCTGGTCATGATCTAGTGCGACACTTAGTGGGGTTTTATTAGGTTGCACTTCGGACTGGGCATTATGACTGAAAAATATATATCAAGAAATAGGCCTTTCTATCAGTCAATATCGGCAATGATTGATAAGTGTTTAGTTTACCTGTTTGAACAGAAATTGACCTGAAACACTAATCCTATTTAATTTTGACCTTTAACCTTTAGAAACAGGTCCACCTGACTACCTGCTTTCCTCAGTCTGGCTGTGAGGGTCAGAGAGGTTAAATCCTTTCCTTCATCTATGTCCCGAAAAAGCGAGAATAGTTCTGGATCAGAGTTAAGTGGAATTATTTAAATTCAATCGGACCTAGTTTCTATTGATAGTGATCAGCTGTCTGTTGTGATAAACATTTAGAATGATTTATTTGCCTTGTTTTAGTTGCATTTCTCACTTTATAGACTAAAAAACATAATCCAATCTCCACACTAGATTCTGGAAAATTTAAACCTGCAGTCGTTGCGGTAAAAAGAGAGTCATTCCCTTAAAATTTTAGTTTTTTTTTTTTTGTTTTTGAATTTTATGGTTAATGTTCGATTCAAGATAAATGAAAAAAAGACTGTATGAATATAAACCCTTAGCATAACCTAATGGTGTATTTCTTGTTGATTATCTGGGTGTATTTTGTGGATGAGAACCATATAATAATAATCCTTTTATGATTTATGCAACTACATCTGCAGCAGATCATCCAATCCTTCCTCAGCAATATTAAGCTTGTTATTGCCTAAAAAAATAAACCTGTAGTCATGGTGGTTAAATAAGAGTGCACCTCTTTAATCTTTAGGGCTTTAAACATTTTTATGAGTTTTTTTTTTATTTATTAACTTTTTTTAAACAAGATTTTCCTTAATGTTTTATGTTTTGTGCCATAAATCATAAAAATTCAGAGTTAAAAAGACATTTCTGCACATAAACTTTTTGAATAACCTAGCTGTATGATTTTGCTAATTAACAGGGTGTATTATGATGTTGAGAACCATATCATAATCCCTTTACATTTTATGCAAATTAAGTTTTAGCAGATCGTCCAATCCTTCTTCTAGCATCATTAAATATGTTTCTGCTATAAAAAGTTATGATCACTTCCGTCTTTCTGCAAATATATTTCTTTACTTTTTCTTAACTGATCTCAGATACTAGTTAGAAACTGGGAATAGGTTTTCCATTTTCATTGAAAACTCCCTCAAAGGTTGAAGATCTTCAAGCTTTTTGTAGCCTTTTGCAGGAAGGAAGGAAAAAAAAAGATTTAAGTAAATAAAATAGTAGTTTAGTCAAAACTGGCAACTTCTGCAGCTACATTTCTAAAAGAAAAAAAAACGTTTACATGGAGACCTTTGGGAGTAGGGTCCTTTTGTCTGAATGCTTCCTCTCTCTTCCTCTCTTTGTGTGTTGCGACGTCAGGCTCACCATAAAGGGCTTCGCTCTTTGTCGCAATCGGATCTGTAAAGAATTTATACCACATGTTGTTTCTGTTGATATCTAAAAAAAAAAGGATCCCTCTTCCCAGCTCTTTTTGCTAATGGTGTCTCTTGGTCCTTTGTGTCCTGTGTTGACTTCCTCTGCCTTGCTGCTGCTCACCGTCAAACTCAAAGGCCTTTCTCTGAAGTCGTGCCTCTTTCTCTGTCTAGCCCAGTTCCTCTTCCAAACCTTTGCTGGAAGCTTTGCTGCTCTATCCTTGTTATTTCGGGGGCCCCTTATTTGTATGTGTGGGCGTTAGTACACAGTGGGGTGCATGAGTGTTTAGACACAGAGTTGATTGTTTTGTTTTTTGTTTCTTGTGCTTAACAGTATGGAGGGTTTAGTTCACGTCCTCAACTGAGATACAGCCATGTCGATGGTGTCAGGTCTCACGACTACACAAACAGTATTTACTAAAGGGGTCGACTGTTTCTGTTTACTTTTAGGCCTTAGTGCAATGGAAGCAACTGTTTAACAGTACACAGTGTAGAGCAGTCTGTCCAGACCTTTTTATCCTTAATGGCGCTGTCACACCTTGACGATTTAGCCAGCGTATGCCTGACGTACGAAAGAGTTTGCAAAAGCGCTGGCGTAAGTTAAGGGTAAGTGTTGAATAGGGTATGAGCATGTTGAAGTACGCTGAAACACAGCATACGGCAAATAACATGCCAGCACATGCTCATACATGGGCCATAAGTCACAGGTAAGTTATATGATCATTAAAACACGTTAATTGTAAGTTACTCATAAGTCATGGTGTCTAGCTTATCCAACCTGTATCATCCCTATCATAGGTGAGTGTGATGGATCCTCCCTGCGTTCACGCTCACATGACGTTGAATCTTCTGCGGCTTTCTTTCTTTCTTTTTCTTTATTTATCTATGTATTTACATATTTATTTATTTTGGCGGGCAGTAAACAGCAGCTAGGTTGATACCACGACTGTAAAGTTTAGAGAAGTCTTCATGTGCTGTTTAATGCCGGCTGGGCACCTCCAGGCGCATCACTGCCCCCCTCAGGATACTGGTTTGTGACTTTTCATGGGCATTAAGCTGCCGTGTGTTATGCGTAACTGACTAGTTATGAATACTCTATGTATACGCCGAAAATTTTACACATACTTAGAAAGTTTAGCATATGCCAGTGTTTTAGAGGATTCTGGGACATCAGGCATACGCTGGCTAAATCAAGGGGTGACAGCACTATTAGGGCCAAAAATGTTGAGTTGAAAGTACTTTTTGATTCAAATTAACAAAAGTTACTCATTTTTACCTGCTTAACAATAGATTAATTAAACACTCTTTTGATAAAACAAGCAAACTGGTCTTATTTCTAGTAAAGAATGATCTACGAATCATTACAGATTTGAAATTTAAAAGTGTCAGGCTTCTTTCAGATGACAAGGTCAGGCTTCTCAAAACAACACTCCTGACCCTTATCTGACTTTTTCAAGTCACTTTAACCCACATTCATACGTGGTCCTGAATGACTTATCTTTGCTAGTGTGACTCCAGTAGGAACCAGCATGGATTAGATGTGACTTTGACTTCACTTTCCATCAAATTGGTCCAAATGTTGTGTTTTCCAGCAGGAAACAAAGTAGATAGCAAAAGAGACATAAGCTGGAACGATGACACTGCAAAAACTGTTCTAAATATAAGCAATGTTTACTGGAAAAAAAAGTATTTTCCCTTGATTTAAGCAGTTAGATAAGATTATCTGCGAATGGAGTATTTTTGAACTTCAAATAAGATAATTAAGTGTTTTCTTTTGTTATTTTAAGCTTAAATTGTCTGATTCTATCCACATGTTTTCCTATGTACCTGCTAAAATCAAGGGAAATCTTATCTGAAGAAAAATCTTTCAGTTTTTGCAGTGATGCAAAGTGAAAAGACCTTAGAGCTTATTATAAAACATTGTTGAAACTTTATCCAGGCCTGATTGAAAGGCTCATAGGAACCATATATGGATATGGGAAAGCATTTGCATTATAGCTAGATATTTGTTGTTCTATTTGCAATTGAATACAATTAAATTAGTTTAAAAAAGACTAATAAAAGATGGGAATGATTTGTTGTAATTTACATTTTCCATATTAGAGTGATTTTATTTTTCGAAAGAAAAACTGCAGCCTAATACAGCAAATCCTTCTTTAAGCCATTTTTTGAACTGCGATCGAGAGCCACCTAAAATTACTGAGGCGCCGCAAACAGCCACACTTTGGGCACCCCTGGTTTATAAAAACAAGTAGGTAGTTTTAGAGATAACCCTAAGATCCCAGTTTGACCTGCTGATGAAGCACAAATCCCTGCAATGTTCTGAGGAGTTCTGGTCCTGTAAATTACATCAATCAAAAAGCAAACTTTGAACATTATGCTCGCTGCTACGACAACAGAGCTGCGATTTCAACACATCATTACATTTTGGGAAAAAGAAAACATTTTACTTCTTACTTGAAGCTTTCAGACATATGAAAAACACAAAACTGTTTATTTGCCTATTGCAATTTAATTCAATTCAAACATTCCCATCAGCTTTGGTGTATCTGTCAATCAAAGCAGTTAGTTAGCTTTTTCTTTTAAATCTTGTGTCTTTTTTTTTTTTGAATTATCAAATCCAGTGTGTTTTCTGTTTTAAATATGATTTTTTTAGGGTCAAACAAAAATGACCTGTCGGCAGTGTTTGATGCTTTACCTTTGCATCTTCCCAACCCTAAGTAGTGCTGAACAAACAAAATCCTGCATGTTTGTTACTGAAGTCTTCATGTTGTGTGTGCCCCCTCCTTCCATTCTTCTGTGTCTTCGTTGTTCCTCTGTGGGTTTTTTTTCCCAGGTTAATGGTGAATGTATCATTCCGTCAGATCTGCCGTGGACAGGTGATCACTAAGGTGACTTCTTGAGCATTGTGAAAGGGCATGCTAGCAGTGAGATGACTGTATGTACCGCCGACTGTTCTCAGCAGGGCTGATCAAATCTGTGTTTAGAATGATTAGTTATAAACTGCAGAAGCGTTGTTGCCAAGTTCAGAAACAAAGATGGAGTGAACACATTTTGTAAATGGAAATTTGAAACAAATGCAATGAAAAAACTAAAGTTTGAAAAAAACAAAAATAGTAGGCCTGACCAATTTACTTGTTTTTTTTTTCCTTTAAAAATGTGAGATTTTGTTTTTTTCAAAAGTTGTATATATGGTTTTATTTTTCAAATTTCACTTTTTCAGATCAGTTTGGTAACATGCTTTCCTTTATACAGCTTACATTTTCTTCACTTTGAGTCCAAGACAAATGCTCACTCTTAAAGAATAAAAAAGTTGTAGCTGACATCCATGCAAACAAATAGAAATGTGTCTCTGCTTCTCGCTCCAGAGGAAAGTCTGCCCCAGAATTAAAGAGATTACAAAATGTAAAACTCGAGTTCTAAAAGATTCAGACTCGTAAAACTTCATCTGAAAAACAGAAATTTGCAAAAGAAACTCAAACTTTTAGACCTGAGAAGTATGTTTTCTTTAAAAATAAGATTTAAAAATATAAAATCGATAAAAAAGGTTTCATTTTAAAAATGAAAAAAAAAAAAATCATACATTCCAATAAGAAAGCAAAGTTACTCTTAAAACGCTTTTTTCTTCTTTTATTGTAATGTCTTTTGTTATTTTATTTTTGGATTCATTTTTATGGCACTAGTGGCTCATTTTTTGTTCTACACAGTAGCCTGACATGCAGACCAGAATCGAACCTGGGTCACCCATACCAAGGCCTCAGTACATGGGTTGTGTGCACTAACCACTGCGCCAACAAACTACACATAAATTGGTTCTTTTTTATTTCACTTTTTCAAATTTCCATTCTTAAAATGTGTTCTTTGCTTGCATCAATATGCCCACAGATGGTAGCTGTCAGATTCAAAAGCTTTTGCTGTTGAACAGTATGTGGAATTGTGTGTAAAACAATTACCTGTCCTTGATATGATTTATTTTGATAAGAAAAGAGAATGCAGTAAAAAGGTGGATACCACAAACTGAATAAAGAGTTTCATTTGAACTTTTGTGAGGCTTTTTTATTACATAAATTAACCACTAGATGGCATAATTTCCACACAACTGGTGGAGATTAATTTCCTGTTTCATTTCTTTTTTAAAAAGGTCTCTTGCAGCTTGATACTTTTGGAAAATTGTGTAGGTTAATTTTAGAGTTATTTCTCCATTAAAAGAGAGAAAAAAAACATTGGAAAAGATGATGAATTTCTCAAAACTTATATTTAGATTGGGCAGCGGTGAACTTGTGTTTAGCGCGTAGAGCTTGGAATCCTGAGTTCGAGCCCCACTCCCACAGACACCCACAGACTGCCACTCTGGCTCTCTGAGCAAGACCCTTAACACCAAACTGTTCCCTGAGCGCCGCACAATGGCAGCCCACTGCTCCCCAAGGGGATGGGTTAAATACAGAGTTCAGTTTGTTGCTCTGTACTTGTGATAGTGTAAAGACAATAAAAGCTGGAATAAAACAAAGGAATAGATCTTTATTACACTCACAAAGGTATTATAAGATCCTCTATTAATGTTGGTAATCCTGAATTTCATGATTACTAAAAAAGCTGGCTGCCTGTTCTCAGAGAGCATATTGATTGATAGTTAATTGGAAGGAAAAATGTGTTAGAAAAAGTATCACAAAAGACAAATAAGCATGAAAGGGTTCAAAGCACATCATAATAATTCTAAGAGTTTAACAAGTTGGAGCACTAAAGCCAACATATCAGGACATGATTCAACCATCCTGTTAACTGTGTGAGGCATTCAGTCATTAACATGGGCTAGAGCATTAAATACGTCTAGGTGGGAAGAAAAAAAGACTATGGTTTTGTTATTTAGAGAATAAATCCATCCATCCATTTTCTGTCACGCTTATCCAAAGAAGGGTTGCTGGTGCCTATCTCCAGCTGTCTACAGGCGAGAGGCGGGGTACACCCTGGACAGGTTTCCAGTCCATCGCAAGGCGACACAGAGACAAACAGGACAAACAACCATCCACGCACCTAAGGACAATTTAGATAAGCCAATTGACCTAAAAGTCATGTTTTTGGACTGTAGGAGAATGCCGGAGTACCCAGAGATAACCCAAGCATGCTCAGGGAGAACATGCAAACTATGCAAGAAACTAAACTCCATGCAGAAAATCGAACTTGCTGCAAGGCAGCAGTGCTACCCAGCTACCTGAGCACCCCCATTTAGAGATTAAAGTTACATTCAATTTAGACATCTAGGTTCCAGAGTATAAAGGAGAAAAATAGGTAACCAATTTAACCTAATTGTTCTGAAGCTGCCAATCAACATCAAATTGTTTTTATGACTTTATGATTTTCTAAGAGACAGATTTCTCTTCCAGATAAGCTAAACCATTATATCTCAGTGTTTTACTTACATAGTCGACCTAAAACTATAGGCAATTCAAATAACCAAACATATTTGTGTCCTAAAAAGGACAATTTTTTAAGAGTATAAAAGAAATACATCTTAAACAAATATAAGCAGATTTATACTGTACTATTTATCCAATATCATTTATACAATCAGTTAGTCAGGTTTTTGCTTTCCCGCTTGACCTGACCAAACTGTGCATTTTTTACACATGCACTTTTATTTTGTTATTAGCAAAGTCTTGCTTTTTACTGGAGCTAACAGAAGCCTAAAGCTGGCTTTAAAATGGGAAAGCACATATTTCCCACCTTTGGGAAAGCAGTGCTTTTGTTTCCACTTACATAAGAGACATTCCCCCCCTTGTCGACTGATTGGTCAGAAAAGGGGTGGATGGAGGCAGATGTTCATTCTTTTTCTAGAGTGCCAAACTACCATGGAGACCGGCATTAAAAATCTGTAGCACAAAATAATGTCTTTGAACTGTGCTGCAGTCTTTTTTTGGAGTCTGTACTAAACTGGATCACAGCTAATCCAGAAGAATACGATTAGTTTATTAAAAAGTATTTTTCTCATAATTCACATGTTTTCTTTGAAAGTACAGCTCAATCAACCAGACAGACTTCCACGGTATTACATTAGATTATTGCATTCTAATATTGTGGTTTCTGAGATATTAAAATTATAGTTGTGAAAATATTTCAGCAGTTCTCTTTAAAGTCATAGGGAAGTCATTTTTAAATTTCAAATCATTCTGGCTTAAACATGTATATAAATGTACTCTTTATCAGACAATATTGTCCCAAAATTTAGAACATTTCTATCTAAAAAAAAATCCTATCTTAAAATCTGTGTTGTTTTTTTTGTTATCTTATGCAGGCCAGTTAGTTAAACTTCAGCCTATAAACCCAAATTCGGGCTATCATATATCCACGGTCATCTGTCAATCAAATTTTCTCAGTCATAGCATCTTGATTCATATGTCACGGCTAATATAGGCAACAGTTGAAATAAGAATAATTTACTTTACCATTGAGTTCCGTCCCAGTGTTCACGGGGATGGACGTCTGTGTCTTCAGCAGGCGTAGAGCTAACAGAACTGGCAGCATTGCGAGGCAAGGGCTCAAACATGTACGACTGTAAGCCTTCTACACCAAACCAAGCGTCTGCTGCCCTGGCGTTCTCTTCCACCACATCTTCGTCCCCGCTTTCCTCCTCTAAATTTAAAAATGTATGATGGAGGAGACTCATCCACGACCTCCGACATAAAACTCTCCTCCTCTTGCATGTTTCCTCTTTCCATAGCGTTCCTTGACAGTGCCGTTTAGATCGTTTTTGCACTGTAGTTGATAATCTTTATGGAGATGCTGATTTTGACCAGGTTTTTGTATCCTGCCATCACTTAGAATATACCATAATCTGGTTTAGTGTTAATTTTATTTCAACCTGAAAAATTAACAAAAGAAGGATAGCAATTAGAAAAGTTTTATTGAAACAATATTTTAAGACTCTGGTGCTAAGGCCTCGGTGGTAATGATAATGTTGTTCTATGTCATCTTATAATTTTCAAAGACATTGAATTTCAGGTTTTCAGTAAAGTTTCTGTAATCCACAAAATAACATTTTAGAGCAGTACAATAAAAAAAATCCTGGAATTACCTGCAAAGACAAGGCCTCATTCACCCCTTTAGATTGAATTTTATCAGAGATCTAAAAACATGTCTGATCATGTCAGTATCACAGCTGGTTTGCTGACTTAGAGCAACTTTTAGCTTTGTTAGCTCTCTTAATATATTTCATATTAAGCTAATATTTGGGTCGAAAGTTACACACAGTGGCTTTAAATGATAAAATTGATAGTTTCTATTATACAGCTCCAGGAGGCCTGTCTAATGACCTGATGTTGAACTCTGAAAATGTATCTGACATTCATGGCTCAGATCTAACCATGTTAACCACATTCAACTCTTGCTTAAAGGCAATGTTTGAAACTGTGGGGAGCAATTCTTATGACAGTTGCAAGGTGAACACCACACTTTTTAAATATAGATGCAAAAGGTTTTATAAAACTTGTGTCACTTTATTTCACAACATAGCTATGCATCATTTTGTGTTGTTCAATCCTATAAAATCTAAACAAAATTTGTATCTAGCCATTGGATGTAATGTGATAGAAAGTGCAAAACCTTTAGGGTATCGATATTTTAGTTTTTTCTTCTCATCTCAAGAGCTCTGTACCAAATCATAAATTCTCTGAAGAGCTCCTCTATGCGATTGCTGCATTAAGCTTCGGCTGTCTGTGGTTGGCTAATGTCCCTCATTTGACTCAGAAACTTAAAGGCCCGGTGTAACTTTTGGCCCCTAAGGGCACAATACCTCTAATTATAACATCTAGCGCCCCTTGTGGCCACAAGCACCACAGCACTGTCGTAAAACTCAACGGTCAGCCGGCCAGCCTCCAGTGTTTTTGAATGGAGACTCCAGTAGGTATCCAGGTTGAGCTCGGATGGTGTGACAAATGCTGCTGCTCTCTGGAGAGTGCCGCCAGGGCAGGCCGGCCAGACGACGATACACCGCTCAGAGGTACAGAAGTTAAGCCCTCGGCAGAAATGTCTTAGGCAAGTTAAACAATGACTTGGTGCAAATTCCCGGCAACTAAACTTAGATAGAACAAAGGGTGCTGGTGATTGCCCCTGATGATGCTACCCCAGGTATTGACCAGTATCTGGGCGACTTGAGTTTCTCTGCTAAACTAAGGCCCCGTCCACACGAAGTCAAAACGAACACGAAACGCTAATATTTTCCAGAACGTTTGTCGTAAAGACGGAGACGTAAAATAAATGTGATCGTCCACACGAATGCATGAAAACGCTGCAAAATGTATGCCAGGCCTGTAAGTGGCATGCGCACTAATATTTAAACATGGTTGCCCTGCGGGTCCATTTTCGTGGTTCAGTCAAATTCAGGTGCTGAACTATGTCGTCGATGTTGCTCTGTTCTTCCTGGAGATATTCCAGAAGAAGAAGATTCTGTTGTAAGCCCGACAGCAGGGTGAGTAGCATTAGCAGCAACCATTCAACACAGTACGGCGCCATTGTTGTTGTGATACTGTGTCGCGCATGCGTGTTTAGAGGCGACGCTATGACGCATGCGTGTAAAAAAAAAAATGCGGTTAGGGCTTAAAGATGGAAACGCGAAAACGGCGTTTCAAAATCTTCCCACTCTGAAGGCTTAATAAACAAAAAAGATCGTTTACAGACCCCCGAAACACCGGCTTCGTATGGATGAGAGGCTGGTTTGGTGAAAAATTTGTGCGTTTAGGCCAGGGTTTGGCTTCGTGTGGACGGGGCCTAAGCCCTAGGAACATAGATGTTATCTTTGACAAAGCATTGTCCTTAGAGCACCACTCAAAACTGCTGACAAGGAGCTCTTTTTACCAACTGAGGAAAATAATGAATATACATGACTGTATAGTAAGTTTTAACTTACCAGTCTAATAATAAAGTTGAGAAAAGAGAATTAGTTTTACATCCAGCTTCTTCTTTCAGCCTGCGCCAATGAACAAACCTCTTTCCAAGATCGAGTCTTTTTAGTCCTTGCGCACAATCCCTTACACATTTTTTCTTTTTTAGCCTCCTTGGAAAGTTTAAACTTTTTCCTTGCCTCAGCCATGACCAGTAGTCAAGCAGTTCGAAAAATAGTAGAGGAAAACCCTTGGCTCCATGACGATATAAGAGCCTGTGGCTGTAAAGCGTTACGCTCTTCCAGGTCACATGACTTGGTGCTTCTTCTCCCAACTTACAAAGGCACTATTACATGAAGGGAGTACCACTTGTAGCATTGATATTGTCAAGCGCTATATATCAACTTGAGGCATGAATTAAAATAACTCATATGCGTCAACTCTTTGGGTCACAAAGTCCGCTGTGTCCCTTTATTAACTTTCATTTGCAGCAAATTCTAAAGCAAACCACAAAGCTTTGAAAAGTCAAAACTAACCATTTATTAAAATATAATCAATAGGCAACAGGTTTTGTAAGGTTCAAAAGAAAATTATCCTTCACATTAAGGTAGAATGACTGCTTCACAAAAATAAAAATGCAAAAGAAACAAGTGAAGCAAAAACAAAATGAGTAGATTGTACTAGTTCTTCATATGGCTTAGACGCAAGTAATGTAGGTACAATAGAAGTTAATGACAAACAAGGCAGCAGTAGAAACTTTAGACCTAAGTGGTGAAATAGAAAATGATCTAGTCAAATGACCACTGTCTGTAACCCAGCATTTTAAACTTGAAGTGTTTTCTAATAATCTGAAACTGCAGCCACATGACATGGGACAGCAAAAAAAAAAAAAAAATGTTAGAATGTATTAATTCCTTCAAAGGCATTATTTCAAAATCATATTTTATGCACTTATATTATGACCTTTTATATTTCAAAAATATCTTCTGCCATAAGTGTTGACAAATCTAATCTGACAATCTATTGACCAACTAAGCTAGCTTACACTCTGCAGCTTTTATTTTATGTGTTTAGCATGCCAGCTTTACTTAAAAAAAAAACATCAGGGCTGCTTATCTCTTTATTACCAAATACAGAAGTTTCTAAACAGCTGGCTTGGTGGGGGGCAGATTGTGCACCCAGTGGAGGAGCTGGACCTTTGGGAGCCAGACCTTCTCAGGATGATCCACAGTCTATTTTTTTTTTTTATCTACATAAATGTCAGCCACAAATTTGCCATTTATGAGCAATGTAACTAAAATTAAAATCTAAAACAAAACTTAACATATGTCAGCATTTGAACGTCTATAAAGTTTAAATGGGTAATTGAATAACTTAGAAATAGAGAAGCAACATAAAGTGCTATACAAGTACAGGTCATTTATTTTAACGTATTATACAATCGTTGGTTCAAAGGTGTTGATTTTGTTCCCAGGATTTTTATTTCTTCTTGTATTTTTTGCAGCTGTTGATTATTGATTAACAGCTTGAGGCCTGTATCTCATCTTTTCTTTTATGAAATGGACCGGAAGGATTTCTTATTGGTTACATTAAAGTAACTAAGTGACTTTTACTGAAAGTAAAATTTGGCTTAGGTCATATTTACTTTTATTTGGGTAAACATTTGCTCTGGTAACTTTTTTTTATTATTTATTGAATAATTATCTTTTAATGTTGCTTCTGGGTTCAGTTACTTTATTTAGTAATTCTAACTTCAAATCAGTTAAGTTAATGAAGATCAGGGTATGTACATGTTTATTTCCAGCTTCTTTCCATTACGTCAATCTGTTGCAAACATTTATTTATATAAAAAAGTGCCATATTTAAAGCAGTAAAGTTCAAGACCAGTACTTCAAACTGCACCACAGTACTTCCTCTTTGGGTACCAGCCACAAAAGAGAGTTTCACAGTTTCTTAGTTTTGTTAAACACAGAGTCTTTTTTAAATCGATATGCTGAAGCTTTTACCTTTAAAACTTAGGAAGTACATTTTACTGCCAGTAGATTTGGACATGAGGATAAAGAAGAAGGGGTCCAGACAAGCATGGATGCAGCAGAGGCACACTGCTGTGTTAAAGTATATGTAGAGACTGTCTGTTAAATTAAAAAACAGACACACATAATGTAGGAAGTGCAGAACCCCGACAGGAAGGAAACACACTAGAAAGATAGTAAACACCAGCGAACTGGATTTGATGTACATGGCCCAGTCATAGTGTGACTGGTTAAGAGCTCTGAAGATTTTGATGAAGCACACGAAGGTGACCACCATCGGCAGCAGAAGGCATAGAACCGTCAGAATCAGGTTGGAAAACAGCAGGACTGCATGAGAGTTGTAATCCAGAGGCAACACATCATGGCAGGAGGTGCGGTTCAGCTGGGGAAGCCAAAAGGTCTGCTGGACCAAGAGCTCAGGGATGATGGCTGCAACAAACACCCCCCACACGGCCAGGACGACCAAGGCCGTACTCTTCAGCTTTGGTAGTGTTTTGTATATGAACGGGTGCACCACGGCCATGTAGCGCTTGACGGCAATGCAGGCCAACGTCAGGGCCGAGCAGTAGAGGTTACCGTAGAAACAGGCCGTAACGGCTCGACAGGCAGCCTCTCCGAGCACCCAGTGGTTTCCAAGGAGATGGTAGTGAGACTTGCAAAGGAGGGAGACGAGGAGGAATAGATCAGAGACAGCCAGGCTGCAGTAGAGGATGGCCGACGACACTTTTCTGACTTTGGTCAGGAGTAAACACAGGATGGTGAGGTTGGCTGGGATGCCGACGATTACCAGCCCCAAATAAATGATGGGGAAAGCTCTGGTGCTCAGGGGCCCTTTGAGGTACCTTACAGCAATTTCGTTGATGGACCCCAGAGCTGGAGAGATAGTTGAATTAGGAGCTTGTGTCCCTTGGGGGGGAGACTTTGTCAGAGGGATTCCTTTAAAGACTCTAGGCATGGGGAAATCTCTCTTGGTTTTGTTTTGCTTGGGTTTTGATGTCTTTCTCCCTGCAAGCAAAATGAGTTTCTGTTCAGACAGTCAATAATAATTTTTACTTTATCTAACATGTATTTGCTTTAAAACCTCAAAAAATAAACACAAAAATAACTTATTAGATTGCAGATGGCTGATATCGTCTCTAGAGGCTGCTGTTGTTTTTCAATGCAAACCTTTTACCCTCAGTGTTTAGATGATTATTAGAAATTAAAATGATTTTTAAAGGTAATTTCATATCTATAATAGAAATTAAATGTAACTTTGATGTTCACTTTTTATTGATTCAAATAAATGGATGTACTGAATAATTTGTTTTATTGTAGTTATTTCCATACCAGCTATTTGAATTAAATACATAGATTATGTATCTATTTATACTTCTTGATTTATGTTTTATCAGTCCTATGACAACTTTAGAGTCCAAGCTTCTTAGGAGTTGTAGCCTCTTCATGACACGAACATCATTCTTTTCTATTACACATTCCTGAAAATATTTATTTTCATGCTTAGGCTTGTCTTTCTCATAAGTCGTTGTCTGTTTTCCTTTGTCATACTTTCCTTTTTATTTCACCTGAAGTACTTTATTTTGCCATTAAAGGAGAAGTGCTGTATAAATAGAGACAGATCAAGTTATTAAGAACAACAGAAGTTTACTAAAGGTTGATCAATTTACATTTGATGTTATTCTCAGAAAAAATAAGTAAGAGGACAGAAAATGCCAGAAACTATAAAATAATTGTCTAAACCAAGAGTTTACTTAAAATTTTTACTCTAAACTCCTGTTATTTTTTTTTTTAATAAAGCTGGTAAATTTGTTAATATCTTTAAGTAGTTTCTTAACGTGAAAGTCTATTAGCAACATGCATCTTATATCGGTAGTTTCATTCAGTAATATTTTCCCTCACAATCAAACTGTACTTTATAATGAATTTAAGATGAAAATGTATTTCTTACCATTTTTTTGAAGCGTCCCATGTATAAATAGAGCAAACAAAAGAAGGAGAATCCAAAGTTTTCTCATTTTTTGCTTAGCGGTAGAACAAACAGTGCTCTCTTCTCAAAAGGGAATGTCACTACTTTCTGTTTGTTAGTTCCCTGCTCTTTGTGTCATTCGCTGTTTCCCCGTGGGAGTGTTCGTCCGAGAAACACCCCCTCAACATGCACAGAACTGTAGCGTACATGTGGATTCTGCAGCAATAATGATCTAGCTATATTCTTGGTTTCTGTTCTGCTGTTTGTTCCACCCATTGTGACTCATCTGAGAAAGAGCTGAATTTTTAAGCCGAAGTAAAAAAAAAAACTATTATTTTCTTTGGTTTATCTTTTTCTTCACAATAGTTTAATACATTTATGTTTATATATTTTCTACTGTATAATTTACTGTTAGGCAAAAGCTTAAAATACTATTCTGAAGTGAAGTGCAAAACTTAAAATTAAAACTGGAAACAATGACAGAATAGGAAGCAACGGTTTCTGTGAGAGGAAACATGACATAATGCCCAGGAAAAACGACTGCCTCTTGAAGAGAAGCTTGTTGAAAGGCGTCCTTAGGTTAGGTGTTAGGTGTCCTACGCACGTCAGAAACTAAATAGAACATTTTCTCAAAAGCTTTGTAGCTAGAGTGTCACTTATTGAACTGTTGTAGGTCATCAAAACATATTTTCACCACATGGATTTAAAAAGAAAAACAACAAAGAAATATATATGTATATATATATATATATATATATAGTATTTTATGTGCAAAATCATTTTTGCTGCCATTACTACTGGAGGGGTTTTCATGATGCATCTGTACCAAATTTGCACATCTAAACACTGATTTTTTTGCTTAGTTGTAACACAATTACAGTAATACAGACTGAATGCTCTACACCAGGGGTCACCAACACCAAGGGGTCCTCAAGGACCAAATGGTGTGCCCTCTGCTTGCTGCTTCTGAAAACCAAACTCTTTCTGAAAACTCAGCCGATTGCAGAGGTGTCTATTGAAAGCCAGCTGTTCCAGTTATACTATCAGATGCTGTGGGATGCTGGTGTTGAAAGCTAAACTAAAACCCAGGAACAGCATCTGCACATGGGTGTGCTTCTCTTCTCAGGTGAAGAGCACAGGAGATGGCGTCTTCAGTGCAGTGGTTTCATCGGTAGGCGAACTGGAATGGGTCGAAACTGCAGACGATGTGTTCTTTAACCAGCCTTTCTAAACACATCATCATTATGGGAGTCAGTGCGACAGGCCGGTAATCATTTAGTGAGGTGATCTTAGACTTTTTTGGGACCAGAATGATGTGGACAGACTAAAAGCATGCTGGCACTATGGACTGGTCCAGCAAGGTGTTAAAGATGTCTGTGAGGACACCAGCCAGCTGATCTGAGGTATGTAATCGGGGTCTGGGGCCTTTCTTGGGTAGACTCTCCTCAGAGTTTTTCTGACTTCAACTATGTCAAATTTAAGTGTATCCTCCCCCTGGTGTGGAACAGCTTTCACTGCCGGTGTGCTAATTGGTTCATTTAGTTCATTTAGGAAGTCAGCATTTGCTACATCTACAGGGTGGAGGATGTGTTGTAGTCTGTGATGGCACGTATGCCTTGCCACATCCTCCTGGCGCTGGTAAAGATCCTGAATTTTCTGGCTTTGGTTCTGCTTCGCTGATCTGATGGTACCGTTTAAGTTGGCACGTGCTGTCCTCAGTGCCTCTCTATCACCAGCCTTGAAAGCTGAGTTCCATGCTTTTAGCGATTTCCAAACCTTCCCATTCATTCATGGTTTGTTCAGGTGGTGATGTTCTTTATGATGCTGGCGTCTTAAGTGCAATTGTTGATGCAGACTGACTCAGTCATGGTATATTCATCCATCCATCCATCCATCCATCCATCCATCCCTTATCTGACACGCTTGTCCCAATTGGGGTCACGAGGGGTGCTGGTGCCTATCTCCTATCTCCAGCTGTCAATGGGCGAAGAGGCAGGGTACACCCTGGACAGGTCGCCAGTCCACCGCAGGGCCATGGCATATTCATCTATATCTATTTTGCTGTCATAGGTTTCTGCAGTTTTGAACATATTCCAGTCAGAGCATTCAAAACAGTCTTGGAGTTTCTCCATGGCCCCTTCCCTCCATACACTGATTACTTTGTCGATTTAGCCCTGGTTAGCTGGGGCTTATTTGCAGGAATTAGCATGACAGAGAGATATGATAAAACCATATGATCATTATAAAATAAAGATTTATGCAACAATTTTCCATCATTAATGAGCCTAAATATAATTCCAGGCTTCGGTTTGGTTGGTTCCTTGAGGAACAATGTAGCGGACTGCCACTTAGATTTCCAGGAGAATTCTGTAAAAGTAAAAAAAAAAATCCACTGGACTTGGTTTCCAAGATTTGAAGACGTTTCGCCACCTCTCCAGGAAGCTTTCTCAATTTAAATGTCTGGATCCACAGTGAGTTTGAGTCTTTATATAGACAAGGCCTTGTATCGCTTGGAAACATGCAAATGAAAACCGATGAGTGGGTCGTTTGGTTCCATTGTTAGCCTGTAATATCTGAAACCTGTCTATGATTCTGAAGGTCGGTCATTCAAGGGGGGGATTGTCTCCTGTAATACCTGAAACCTGTCTATGATTGTTAAGGGTCGGTCGTTAAGGAGGTATTGTTCACCGGCTGGAACGGGTAGGTGCCAAGCACAGAAATTGTTTCTGTTCATTCAATTATTAACCAAAGTAGGGTGGATCTGGCCTGTGTTATAATTTTACTTATTTTATTCTGTCTTATTTTATTTTTGCTCTATTTTACTTACAGTCTAATTTTTCTCTCTTCTGTAAATGGGTGCACTGCAAGAAAATAATTTCCCTCAAGGGATTTATAAAGCAATTCTGATTCAGAAAAGCCAATGTTAAATGCAGTGGTACCTTTATTGGCCAATAATCACCATCACAGTATTGTTGCAGCTAATCACTTTGCAAACTCTAAACAATACTGAAAATAAGTTAAAGCAAATAAAAGCAAACAAAAAGGGGTAAGGAGTTTTTAAGAGTCCGTTCAAGAGTCTCTGAGGAATGTTCAAAGACTTTTAAACATTTTGCATTTAGGCTTAATGCTTTAAAAGTGCCCTCTAAAATAGCAGCAGATAAATGTGGATAACATTGATGCAGACAAATGCAATCCAAACAATAAAGTTCATTTGGTCTTACAGTGAAAGATGAACAGTGACACAGGAAACCAACAAAATGTAGTGACAAAGGAAACAATGGGTTAGTTCCGCTTCACAGGATATCAGGTTCTGGGGGTTGGAGGCTTCACAACCATAGGGGCAGCTTTGAACTAACGATGCTAGCAGTTCAACTGTAGCAGCCTAATGGAAAACAAATGGAAAAAGAGGAATTAGGCAAATAGTAACACACAGCATGATTTATTCAGTCAGGCTCGGTGAAAATTAGCATTATGTTCAGAACTTAAGAACCATCAGCAGTTTAATCAGAAAGCTTCTTTTAGATAAAACACAAAAAACACATGTAAAAATATCTACTCTACATATCTTCCAGCCAAGCAGAGTATTTAATAAGCATCAGATGATTGAGGAGAAAAGATGTTTAGTTGTTGGCTCGGTGCATGGAAGGGGCAGGGATTTGGTGTCGTTCAGGAGTCCAACTCGGTTTGGTTGGTGCTGTTCAGTCCCAGGGATACAGTCCGTTCATCCTACAGTCAGCTCTCGAAGAGATTTGAGTTATTCTGATGCAGACAACATAAGGAAACTTTGCAGGGCTTAATTTTGTCACTCATAGTATCCTTAGCACAGGTGTCCCCTTAAGGCAGTGGATAGTTTGTACCAGAACAGAACAGTCAGAACAGCTCCGAACAGCAGCCAAACAAATGGATCACGGCCCGCCGGTATTAGAGTTTAAGACAGCGGCAGAACTTGTCTGGCACGGGTCAGAGGCTTCTAGCAGCTCCTCAGCAGAACAACAATTGGGCCCGACTGTTCCCTGGTTGTACCAGAACTTAGTAATTTCTCATCATCTTCACAGTGTGTTCAACTTGGTCAGTCATGACGCTCAGCTCCTTCAGAATCATAGGCAGCATGTAGTCACTACCCGATCAATACCGGAAGCTTGATCTGTTCCATCAGCTCATTTGCACATGTGCAACCAGATATACATCTGGGTCGCCCTTGATTTGAATAAAAATAAATAAATAACGTTTTTTCCCTCCTTAAAAACAGTAAGCGTACTAAACTATATATTACATGATATTAATGTATTTCTTGAGAAAATTAATACATTAAAATCCTTTCTGTTTTATAATTTGTCTGTGCCGGAAATGGGACTTCTGCTACTTCCAGCAGCTAACTTTTTCGGCCTTGGATTTAATATTTTTGAGTTTTATGTTTTCCTTTCGCGTTCACATTATGGTATATAGTGTGTAATCTAAAGAAAGAAATAACAAAAAAAAGATAAACATGGTTTAATCATATTTTGCCGGACTGCTCAGAGCATGTCGGAAGATGATGTCAGACAGGCTGTTTAAGGGAGAAAATGTAAAAAGCACCGAATTGTCTCAGAAAAGTCATAAAATGTTTTAAATATTTGTATTAGCATTCTTTAGTGATGTAAGGATAGAAATAAATGCTTTTAGTACTATGATTACATTATTTATGACGAACTGGTTGAATATCTGTTCATTCGAAGCAGACAGAAAAGTGTGATTCAAAAAAAACGTTTATTAACGGAACTGCAGCTCAGCTCGTGAGTCCCATTCATCTCTGATTTTTGCCCTCCATCATTAATCTGATGGAGGGCCATTATGAGAGTGTGAATCACTGACCTGGTTTCAGAGTTCAATCTGTACCCAGAAAAAGAAGTGGAATCCAGCCGGATGGCTACCAACAGCACGCAGCAAACGCAGCCCAGAGACTTCCAGGATCGGGACCCTGAAGAACTGAACTAGCTGACGATCAGACCCAAGCAGATGGACTCCCACATCAATGCATTTTGCAGCATGTTTTTTTTTTCCCCCACACTGTTTACATTTGATCTCTGCTGCTCATTTACTGTCTAATACATTATACCATCTATACACTCTGTGTATACAAAATGACAATAAAAGTTGTCTGAGGTCAAAGTCTAAGTCTAAAGAGTTTCTAGAAAACAAAGTCCAAGCCGGTGTCGAAGACATTAACAGGAGTCCAGACCAGAAGATCAGAGATCCGAAGAGGTACTGAGGGGAATCCAAGTCGAAATCAGGAGGCAGCTCCAGGTTCAGTCCACAGGCAGAAACCAGCAGGAATCTGAAAACAGGTCAGGCAAACAAATCCGAAACAGGAACAGGCTCAAATATCTGAGGGCAGAACTGGTCAGGATCAGGCAATCAGAACAACAACAGATATGCTAGAGAACTCTCACTGAAGGCTCGAATAATCTGGCACTGATGACTCAGAGCAATAACTTAGATAGAGGCAGGAGCAGGTGAATAAAGTAAAAAGTGATGAGAAACTGGGAGGAGATAGGCAGGTGAATAGAAGGAACCATTAAGTCAGTCATCAGTGCCAAGATCATGAAAATATCTGCATACGCAAATGAGTGCTTCCGGTATGGATTGGGTAGTGAGAGAGATGCTTCTGGTTTTCTAGCAATAGTACTTCCTATTATCCTCTGCACACATGTATGCAGTATTTTACCTACCGTATTTTCACGACCATAAGGTGCACCGTACTAAAAGGCACAGTCTTAGTTATGTTTGCCATTACTGTATTTAACACACACATAAGGCGCACCGGAGTATAGGGCGCGTTTTTATATACAGGTACATGTCCTCTACTACCTTTAAATACCTCTACTGCGTATTTAAAAATACAGCGGGAGCAAAACTGAATATGATTGTGCTTTATTCATGTATTTATTACAAGGAAATAATCAAACCTGGGAGCTGGCCGTGAGACAGACACATCGCTCTGATGACACAGAGCGCTGTGATCACTCCTCTGAAACAGTTTATTGATGCATAAATTAACTTAAAATGCAGAAATCTGCCGGCAGAATATGTTCGCTTTTATTATCCTGGTGCCTGCAGTTTAGATTGTACCAGTTAGTTCTGACGCAAGGCTGAAGCAGCTTTGCTGCTCTGGCTGCGCGGTGCAAAAGTGTGTCTGACGCGTGTTGGGCGGAGCTACACTATCCTTTCTTTGCCTTGCTGCTATATTTGCTGTGATCAGTGGGAATAAAGTGGTTTTAATATGTTTTTAAGTTGGAAAATCCACCTGAAAACTGGATAATAAAAGCGTACATATTCCGTCGGCAGGTTAAGTTAATTTAGGCGTCAATAAACTGTTTCATAGGAGCGATCACAACGTTTGTATATGTGTATCATCAGCGATGTGTCTGTCTCGCTGTCAGCTCCCAGATCAGCTTCTCTGACTGGTAGATGCGGCGCGTCCAGCAGCAAAACTTCAATTTTTCCATCTCGAGCAGCAGCAGCGCGTTGGCGGCGCGTCAAATTATCCATAATTTATAAGCCTCGCCACCCCTACCGCCAACTGGGGTGGCAGCAGGGGTGGCAAGGCTGTCATTTAGGGAGGCATTTGCCACCCTATGCCACCCCAGTAGATCCGCCTATGGCAAGGAGGTGACCGGGCCATACGCTGCTGTTGAATGGGATTGCTACTGACAGTGTACCGCTGGTATGGGGGGGTCTGAGCGGCTCCGACAGAAATAATATTGCAAGGCAGGATGGTAATCTGGATGAACTGACTGCACTGATGAAGTTTTCCCACTTAAAACTACTTTATTCCCACTAATCACAGCAAATATAGCTGCAAGGCAAAGAAAGGATAGACCATAAACCACTGATCACTTGCATGCAAACCATTCCATGTAGCACAGCTGAGTGTGAAAGAGGGTTCAGCTTAATGAACAATATCTGTACAGATAAAAGATCGTCTCTGTTGTTGTCAAATATAAGTCATCTCATGATAATCAATATAAATGGGCCTCCTGTTAATCTTCTTGAACCTAGGAAGTATGTGACAACATAGTTAAGAAACCACCGCTCTGCAACAGAAACAAGAAACAAGTGAAACATAAGGAGCCTCAAAACAAACATGTCTGGAACATTTTATAGACACAGTTTTAACCTGCATAGTACTTCTGTTCTTACATGTAGTACTTGATGCTAGATGTAGTACTGTTTTATAGATTCTATGTCTTTTCAATACAAAGCCAACTGTAGTACAGTTTGTTGTTCATTGATTCAAATGTAAGCAACAGAGAAATTAAGCAATGTTAAATATGCTTAAAAATAAAAAAAATGGTCAATTACATTGCACTTACTGGCGTGCTTATTTCTAAGCACAGTATACCCACTACAATAATGTAGACTACACCACTGGGTATATTGTTATTGTAAATGTATGATAGGGGCTTTCTTTCTTAACAAATTGGCTAAAATAAAGTCTAAAACAAAATGATAACAAAAAAATTACCCACCAGCAAGTAATGATAAAAATTCTCTCTGCAATAAGAGTTTATACTGCTGTATAAACTCTAAAAAATGTCCTATAACGTCACTATGAATGTTTGAACACTGCCCATCCAAGCAGTCTCTTGCAAAGAGAAGCATCACCAAAGTCTGATGCTCCGTGTCATTGTAGGATTGGTCTAATCAGGATGAGCTGTATTAGCTATCTACTGAGATTTGTAGGTTAAAGGGGAATATTTTGGTCTAATCTTACTTCAGATCCTTCCTCTATATTTCTGTTGTGACTCCTACAGCTTGGAGGACAAGAATCAGCAACTTCTTTCTTCTTGCCACTTTTCCATAAAGGACATCAACTTATCTTTTCTCACTCTAATTATGGATTTATATTGAGTTCTAAGGGTTGTTGAAAGCATGGAGTATGCATTCAAAACCTAACCCATCTGTAGAACTCCTCAGAACTTTATGTCTTCTTTGTTCTTTGGCCTTCATCAAAAAAGTTTTTAAAAAAATTGGGCGATGTGAAACCTTTTCTGAGGCACTGGATTTCAGTGCGTTCTCTAATCAAAGGACAGTTTATTATTGGAGCTCTAACATCCTGCTGTTAACAGATGTCTCAGTGTTTTGATTGAAGCTGTTTGTCCAATATTTGTGTGCTCACAGTGACTCACATTTGAACTCCCCCTCAACCACAAAACATGCAGATTTGACAGAACTTTCTGTTTCCTACGTCAAGCTATTAAGATCGTTCAAGAAAAAACAAAAGCCTTTCATGTACACTGCATTGTTTTTGTTACACATTTTCCAACAGGTTGTTTCCCAGAAGCAGGATGATTTTTATATTCATACCAAAAGGAAAGCAAAAACATCATTGCAACTTTATTAATAAGAAAGTAAGATGAGAAAGTGGGCTGTTACTATAAAGTCTTTCTGCTTTAATATCATATAAACGCAAGAACTGTGTAGAAACAGTACTGTAGTAAAACGAAAATTCCAAAGCAGGCACTTATTGTTGTGCTCTTTCTTTTTTTTAAGAGTCTATTGTTGACATCTGTTTCCTGTGTCTTTTTATTACCAGCTGTCAGTTCTGTTTTCACACAGTGCTGCAGAATTAAATATATTTCCTAAAGCAAACCACTTCATAGACACATCCACTCCTTATGAGCATTGATCTCATAACAATTTGGGATTTTCACTGATGCAGTCAGCATTATAACACTTGGGCCCAGTGGTGTCCTTCTAGACATCTTAGAACAGCTGCCCTGTTAGATAAATGTAAACCATCCTAGGTAACCTTGGCCCCAGATCAGAGGAAACTGGTCTTCATAGACGGCCTATAAAGAGAAGGTTGGCTACAAATGTGGTTGAAGCTCTTTGTAAACTGGGCGGGTTTAACAAGAGAAATTGGTGTTTAAAAGTGTCCTGACCATGAGAAATACTAACTGCAACAGTTTTTGAGAGCAAAATTGGGTTTCAGATTTTCTTTTTTTTTTTGAAAGATTTTATATTTTTAAATTGTATTTAATTTTGCTGCTTTTTAAAGATTGAGTCTTACCAATTGCTTTCTTTTCCAACTGCGTTCACTTCAAGCCCAATACAAATGCGACCAGCATAGGCTACATGCTGACCAATAGAAATACATCTTTGCTCCTCTTTATTATTAATCTCTATGCTCTTTACCAACGTTGTGCGAGTTCATAATTAAAAAGAACGAGCTCAAAGGTCAGTTCACACAGGTGAAAATGAATTAGCTCAAGTTCTTTGTTAAGTTTTTCAAAAATGAACTACAGTACCGGCCATTGAAAATTTCCCCACTTCCTATTATGGGCCCTTGGCTGGTTCTTGGCTGGTCCCCTGCAATTCCTTTTAAAATACAATCTTTGTCGTAAAATATTCTGTCATGATTTGTGGGCATTAAGATCTTAAGAGTAGCACCATCTCCTGGTCCTACTCTGTAATTCAGTGAAAGGGTGGACTCAGTGTAAAAAGAAATAGGCAAGAGGGGTCACTCCAGTGGCTGGAAGTTGGAGGGGATTTCGCTGGGAGTTGGACGGAAGTGAGCTGCCATTACTCTGGCGTCTGAATGGGAAGGGCCATTTTGAATGGATGCTACTGTAAGTTCACAAACCTATGAATGAGCTAGTTCCAGTTAATTTAGTAAATTTGATCCTGCACAATAGAGCCTCATATTTCAAAAAATGTTTCTTACATTACTCGTCGAGTAGCAGATATTTCCTAAGATAGCTTAGATGCTTTACTTGATGTGTCGCTTTAAATTTGAAGTGGACATGGCTGACATACGCACTTGTTTGTTAAGTCCCGGTCGGCACAGTTTGCACAAAACGTGAGTTTTGTTTCTGTCTGAGTCTTCCTTTGTTAGTTCATAAAACTCTGCCATGCACGCTACAAAACTGGCATCAGAAATACCAGCAGATGAGTCTCAGTCACGCACACCAGGACTAGCAGTAGACATGATGATGGTCTGTCGTGCTGATTGATGTAATAACTGCCGTAAAACCTGACACTGTCCAATGAAAAGTGTCGTTATCTATTGAATACGATTGAGTGTCTCTAATTCTTCTCAAAACTGATCCATTCAGTTCACCGTTCACTAAAAATATGAACATATTCAGTGAACGTCCTTCATTAAACTGATTTATGCACAACACCGTTCTTTACAGTGTTATATTGGTTTGTAGTTTTTTAGTAATTTATGACCCGCATGCAGGGAAACACGGAGAGACCCAGTCAATTTTTAAGTTTTATTTAGAAAAAGCAACAAGAATCTGGAAGCAGAGAACTACAAGAAGTCAGATGTATTTTCTGTTTGGTCTGAGGGTAGAAAGCAGACTGATCAGGAAGGAGCTGGTTAGTGATTACTTGAGGGATGAAGGGGAGGTAGCATGAATCTGCAGGCTTTGCAAACTGTACCCCAGAGGTCCAGGAGAATGTGAGTGAGATCTGAGAGTGTTGGTACTTGCATGCAACGTTGCGCTGGAGAACAGGCAGGTAGGGAATGAAGACTGAAAACTGCAGCACACAGGTAAGATCTTTTCCATGAACAGGGGAGGATCTAGGATTCTAGGAGATCAGGGGCTTAGCCCCGAGGGTGAAGATGAGCGTGTAGACTTTCTGCTAAATCCCGTTCTAATGTAAAATATGACAGATTACTGGATTAAAGAAATTTCTAGTATACTACATGCCATCACACATAACAATTCCAGCTCCATAACATGGGAAGAAATTCATTTACCTGCAAGTCTTTAACTGTGTTTATTTCTTTCTTCAACAACAGGCTCTGTGGAGACATTTGATCATTATTTGCCAAAGTTATGAAGGGGAAATCATATATTTTAGCCACCTGATATTATCTGCTCCCCCATAACATGGGAAAAATTAAACAAATCCTGTGAATTTTTAAACTGTCATTATTTTTCTATATTATGTTTGAAACATTTATTATTTTATATTTTGAAATCTTAAATAGTTAATAAAAATATGTCAATTCTCAATTCAAAATGTCCGGAATAGCATTACTTCAGACATTTTGAATTGAGAAAGCTCTCTGGATGGAAAACGAAACATCTTCAAACTTGAAAAACAAAGTCCAGCTGTTTTGGTTTGATCTTTTCTTTTGAAATATATTTGTACATTGTTAGATAAACATTTAAACATAAAAGAAATTTCATAAAGATCATCAAAGGGGAAACGGATTATATCAGGTGGCTAAAATATACGATTTCCCTCTCATAACTTTGGCAAATAATGATTTATTGTCACCAAATCCACAGGATTTGTTGTTGATGATGAGAGGAACAAACACAGTTAAAGATTTGTAAGTGAATTAATTCCTTCCCATGTTATGGAGGAGGAACGGAATATTCCAGGCAGCTGAAATATCCATTCTCTCCTCTCCTCCTCCCATATGTTTAGGAAATAAACAGCAACTGTTTCCAAATTCTCAAAAAATGTTATGTTTGATAGCATGTAGTATACTAAAAATTTCTTTAATCCAGTAATCTGTCATATTTTACATTAGAACGGGATTTACCAGAAAGTCTACTCTCTCATCTTTTCTGGAAATCTTATTTTTTTGTGTCCTGCTATCAGCCAGTTTCCGTCCTCTTATATCAGCAGTGAAAAATTATAAATACTTCTGACTTATTTCTGTCAGGCTTAAAGCTGTAAGTTTTAAAAAATCACTTTTTTGTCATATTGGCTAAAACTGTCCCTATGCCCAGACAGCAGTACATGTGATACGTAACCTGTGAAAAAAACTGCTTCAATTGGTCCCGCATACTGCCTGTATTTCAATCTGAAAACAATAATTCGGGATGAGTCAAAACAACCAATCACAGCCAGAGGAGCGTCTGATGGAGTGTCAATCACAGCTCAACCCCCCCCCCCCCCCTCCCCCCTCAGGAGGACTCGCGTGGAAGTCATGGCGGAGCAACATCCACCAGCGAAAGAGAAACTGCCCTTACTGCCCCTGCCAACAACTGCTTACACGGTAAACTTCGGTATAACCAGCATCTTATATCTAGCTGCTTGGAGGTGAGTGTTATCGCTCTTACCGGTTCACACTCCATGCCGCGTACGCTGCTTGGACGCTTCTGGTCGCATGCGGTAGCCGCGCAGGTGCTGTAAGAGGGGTGGGGCTTGGAGGTGGGGCATGAGTGAAGCAGAGAGGGTGGGGGAGTGGCGTGAAACCTGTTTTTCTTCAAATTTTCAGTCGAAGTCTGCTCTCTTCTCAATGTTACAGACTGCAGCCTTAACTGACAGAAGTTGGAAAAAGACAGATTCTCTTGGCTTTTAAAAAATAACACAAAACAGCTTAAAAGGACCTCGTCTATTTATTTATTTTACAATTTTATAGACAACAGCTGCTGATTAAACTGGATGTTACAACATTGACATGAATGAAAATGGTCCCATCCGCCATGTTCGCCTCTCTGGCTTCAATGTGCGCTCCCGACATTAGGGGAACAGAATTTTATACAACTCCAGGAAAAAAGAACGTCTGGAAGTCAGTCAGAGCTTCACATACCTGGGACTAGAGTCCTGCAACGGGTCGGGTACCTGCGGGTCCCCGACGGCTCACCAGCTAAAATGCTCTTTTGCGGGTGAAAAATACATAAATAAAAATAAACGGGTACGTTGTGTTGTTATGGACATCAGAAATGTTATATTAATCAGGCACTGGGGTCACCCTTGTTGTAGCTTAAAGCCCTGCCGGCAGTGTGGGCTTCCCTCCAAAAAGGCCACAGTCAGTGCATACACGTCTGCTGCAGTGTTAATGGCGCTGTTCTGCAGCGCAGCGTACTATAGCCTATTACTTGATGTGTTAACGGGTCGGGTTTGGATTTGAATTGAAGATATCCGCGGGTGACGGGTCGGGTTCGGTAGTCATCCTAACGGGTTCGGGCGGGTGCGGGTTGGTAAAACTCGACCCGTGCAGGACTCTACCTGGGACATCAGTCTGTTTAGCAACAGCTAGTGGGGACTTCTTCTGCACAGGAATGCTACAGGCTGCTTTCCTGCACATGCTGCCACTCTCTGGTGAATTCCAGTACTGCACATTTTACTCTGATCAGCTCAGAAGCGAGATCCGGGGCTCTTGGGGAAACATCCGGGGCTGCAGCCCAAGTAGCCGCCCCCTAGATCTGCCACTGTCCATGAAGATCAGAGACAAACTTAGATTCACTGGTTGTCTTGAACAATAAGAGTCCACATTTACAAGAAGACAAATTTCAACAAAAAAGGATTTTACTGGTTTTGTTCTTTGGCTGGAATACCATCAACATGGTCGACTCAGCCACCAGCAAAGATCCTCTCTGTAACAGGAAAATAAGCAAAGCCCCAGACACCCTAACATACATAGGAAAGCCAATAGTAATAGGTTTTTTAAAAACTAAAATATAAAAAAAGAATACTTTAAATAAAAAAAAGAAATATGAAAAAGAATTAAGAAAAACATGATCTGGAAAAAAAACAAAACTAGTTGACTCTAATTACTCTTTTATGATCAAGACATTTTTAAAAGTTTCGTTTCTGGTTTCCAAACTATTTCAAATTTGCAAAACATATTTTGTTTGGTTTTTAATTTTACATTTACAAAATGTGTTCTTTGCTTGCAATGATAAGTGAATAGAATGTACTCCATACAGCTTTAACTGAAAACGCTGTTACCTTTTTTTCCTTCCTTCCTTCCTTCCTTCCTGTTTGGATTAACTGAGTGTGCAGCTGCTGCAGCTTTCCAGAGGAACTCCATCTGAAGTTAAGTTATTTTCTCTGTGATATCTCTGTATCTAAGTAACTCTGACTAGTTTAAAACATAGCACCTTCTGCTGCACTTTTCTACTGAGCACTTGTCAGTTTCCACGGTTTTATTTCTGATAGCAAGGAGTAGCTAGCCTAGGCTAGCGCTAGCTTAGCATTGCTATGGCTTCTCTCTCTCCCTCCCTTGACTCTTTTCCAACTCTTCCTTCTTCCTCTCCTCTCTCCTGCTCTCTGTGTCAGATGTTCAGTTATTCCTCTGCCTCCTTTAGTGATAATGGGATGTGTAATAAGTGTAGTATTTTTGTAGCTTTGGAGGCGAGGGTGTCAGAGTTAGAATCCAGGCTTCAGGCTGTTGAACATCCAGGAGTTAAAGTAGGCCCCCCACGTAGCTGTCCTCCAAAAGTGCCTGAGCAGCCAGGCGATTGGGTAACTGTACGCAGAAAGCGTAGTCGTGGATCTCTGCCCACTGGTCACCACCAACCCGTTCACGTTTCTAACCGGTTTTCCGCACTCAGTGACACACCCACTGAGAAGCCCACTCTGGTGATTGGCAGCTCCATAGTCAGAAACGTGGCATTAGAGACACCAGGGACCATAGTCAAATGTTTGCCGGGGGCCAGAACGGGCGACATCAAATCCTACCTGAAACTGCTGGCTAAGGATAAGGTTAAATACAGTAAGATTGTTATTCACGCTGGTGGTAAGGACACCCGGTTACGCCGATCGGAGGTCACTAAAATTAGTGTTGCTTCGGTGTGTAAGTTTGCCAAAAAAATGTCGGACTCCGTAATTTTCTCTGGTCCCCTCCCTGATCTGACCAGTGATGACATGTTTGGCCGCATGTCGTCATTCAACCGCTGGTTGTCTAGGTGGTGTCCTGAAAAAGACGTGGGCTACATTAATAATTGGCAATCCTTTTGGGGAAAGCCTGGTCTGATTCGGAGAGACGGCATCCATCCCACTTTGGATGGTGCAGCTCTTCTTTCTAGGAATCTGGCCACATTTATTAGTCCTCCAAAACCCTGACCACCCAGGGTGCAGACCAGGAAGCAGAGTTGTAGTTTAACACACATCTCTGCAGCTTCTCTACTGTTACCCACTCTTTACTCCATCCAGACAGTGTCTTGCCCACGACCAAAATCTAATAAATTAGCAAAGATTCCCAAAGGAGTAAATCATGATAATCTAATTAAAATCAAAATAACTCCAATTGGGGAAAAAGTTATAACAATTAAATGCGGTCTGTTTAACATAAGATCGCTTTCCTCTGAAAGTCTGCTAGTTAATGACTTGATTTGTGATAATCACATTGACTTGTTTTACCTTACAGAAACCTGGCTGCAGCAAGAGGATTATGTGAGCATAAATGAGACAACCCCTTCAAGCTATTTAAATTTTCACATACCCAGAAGTTCTGGGCGAGGAGGAGGAGTAGCAACAATCTTCCAGTCTGACTTACTGATTACTCCCAAAACAGTTAATACCTACAACTCTTTTGAACATTTAACCCTTAATTTCCCTCATCCAAATTTCAAGGCAAGAAAACCTCTTCTTTTTATAACTTTGTATCGTCCGCCAGGTCCTTACTCTGAATTTTTAGATGAGTTTTCAGAGTTCCTTTCTGATTTGGTATTAAATACTGACAGGGTCATCATAGTGGGAGATTTTAACATCCATGCTGTCATTGAAGGCGATAGCTTAAGAGCAGCCTTTAATGCTATCTTAGACACTATTGGCTTTGTTCAAAATGTGAATAGTCCCACACATTCTCATCTTCATACTTTGGATCTTGTGCTGACATACGGCATAGAATGTGAAGAAATAACAGTATTTCCTCACAACCCTGTCCTCTCTGACCACTTTCTAATAACCTTCAGGATTACTTTAACAGAGGTCTCCTCCCCCAAAAGAAGGTTCAATTTTAGTAGATCTTTATCAGATAGTGCAGTTATAAATTTTAAAGAATCTGCTTCACTTTCTCTCTCCTCTGTGTCGCTGAGCAGTGCTGCAGAGTGCAAAAGCATAGCTTATTCCCCTTCACAGGTTGATGATTTTGTTGATGGGGTTGCTAGTTCTCTGCGTACTGCCTTAGACAACGCAGCTCCCTTGAAAATGAAAACCGTTGAAAATAGAAAGCTTGCTCCTTGGTTTAATGCAGAGCTGCGTACTTTGAAGCAAAATGCTAGGAAACTGGAGAGAAAATATCGCTCCACAGGCCTGCGGGAGTCCTTCCTAGTCTGGAAAAATGGTTTACTGCTGTATAAGAGGACCCTTTGTAAAGCAAGAGCAGCATACTTCTCCTCATTAATAGAGGAGAATAAGAATAATCCTAGATTTCTTTTTAATACAGTTGCCAAACTCACCCAGAGCCATAGCTCTGTTGAACCGTCCATTCCACCTGCTCTTAGCAGCAATGATTTTATGGGATTCTTTATAAATAAGATTGATCTTATTAAAAATAAGATCATAAGCACTCCTCTATCCGCGAATGTACCTGAGGTAGTACCGAACCGGGTTTAGACTGCTTTGATCCAGTTGAACTTTCTGAATTAGCAAAATTATTGTCTTCATCTAAGCCTTCAACTTGTATGTTAGATCCAGTTCCAACCAGGTTATTTAAGGATGTATTCCCTTTGATCTCCTCCTCCATTTTAGATGTGATTAATCTATCTCTGTTACAGGGATATGTACCTAAAGCTTTTAAGGTTGCTGTAATTAAACCTCTGCTTAAGAAACCGTCTCTTGACCCAGATGACCTGGTTAATTATAGACCTATATCCAATCTTCCTTTCCAAAATTCTTGAGAAAGTAGTTGCCAAACAAGTTTGCGACCACTTACACCATAATGAACTTTTGGAAGAGTTTCAGTCTGGCTTTAGAGCTCATCATAGCACTGAAACAGCTCTGGTGAAAGTCACTAATGATATTCTCATGGCCTCAGATAATGGACTTGTATCCGTGCTCGTCCTGTTGGATCTTAGTGCTGCAATTGATACAGTTGACCATAATATTCTTTTAGAAAGACTTGAATATTTTGTTGGAATTAAAGGAACAGCACTAGACTGGTTTAAATCTTATCTATCTGATCGAATTCAGTTTGTTTATGTTAATGATAGATCTTCAACACGCTCAAAGGTTACCTGTGGAGTACCACAGGGATCAGTGCTAGGACCAATTCTCTTTACTTTATACATGCTCCCAATTGGTAGAGTTATTAGACAGCATGGGATTAATTTCCACTGTTATGCTGATGATACCCAGCTATATCTGTCTATAAATCCAGATGAAGCTAACCCATTACATAGATTACAGGCATGTCTTGAAGACATAAAAACCTGGATGACTCTTAACTTTCTGCTTCTGAATGCAGACAAAACAGAAGTTATAGTCTTTGGACCAGAGTCTCTGAAAAAGAAGCTGATTAGCCAGTCACTTCATTTGGATGGGATTAAACTGATTTCAGATAATAAAGTAAAAAATCTTGGTGTTATTTTTGATCAGGACCTGTCATTTAAATCCCATATCAAAGAGGTTTCTAGAATTTCCTTCTTTCATCTGAGGAACATTGCAAAAATTAGAAATCTCCTGTCCAGGGGTGATGCTGAGAAACTAGTCCATGCATTTGTTACTTCAAGGCTGGACTATTGTAATTCTTTACTATCAGGAAGTCCACAAACTGTAGTTAAAAGCCTTCAGCTGATCCAAAATGCTGCAGCCAGAGTTCTGATGAAAATTAAAAAGAGAGATCATATCTCTCCTATCCTGGCTTCTCTTCATTGGCTTCCTGTTAAATCAAGAATAGAATTTAAAATCCTCCTTCTCACATATAAAGCCTTAAATGGCCAAGCTCCATCTTATATCAGAGATCTGATTGTTCCTTATGTTCCTAACAGAGCACTTCGCTCTCAATCTGCAGGTTTACTAGTGGTTCCTAGAATTTCTAAAAGTAGAATGGGAGGCAGATCTTTTAGTTATCAGGCTCCTCTCCTGTGGAACCAACTACCAATTTTAGTCCGTGAGGCAGACACCCTGTCTACTTTTAAGGCTAGGCTTAAAAGTTTCCTTTTTGATAAAGCTTATAGTTAGGGTGGCTCAGGTTATCCTGAGCTGTCTTTAAAGTTATGCTGCTATAGGCTTAGACTTTTGGAGGACATAGGGACCCCCATTTCATCATTCTGCTTCATTCTCTCTCTGTTCTCCTATTCTGCAGAATCTGTTAGTTCAATCTCTAACCTTCTGCTCTCTCTGCTTTTCCTCAGAGTAGCTTTGCCTCATCTGTTCCTGTTTGGCTGTGATATCATCCAGGAGAGAAACATCAGCTGTGCTGCTTCCATCAACACCCTTGTTTGTAGATGTTGGAGATCGGCCTGTCTTCAGGTGTGGTCCTGTTTCTCTGGCCGTGGCTGGGTGGATGTGCTCTCTTCATCCTCTGGCATGGGAGCTGCCTTGGAGCTTGTCTGCCTGGCTGTGTGTTTCCTGGACGGGGCCGCCTTTTACAGCTGCTTTTTGTATCTCTGCTTCTGTCTCCTTGAACCCCAGTCGGCCTCGGCAGATGGCCGCTCACACTGAGCGTGGTTCTGCTGGAGGTTTCTTCCTGTTAAAAGGGAGTTTTTCCTCTCCACTGTCGCTACAAGCATGCTTAGTGTGAGGGATTGTATTTGAGTCAATGAGTCAATGCAATCAACTGGTTTTCCTTAGATAGAAAACTTTGTATCAATTTGACTGAATGATCTGGTTGAACTGTAAAGTGCCTTGAGATGACATGTGTTGTGAATTTGGCGCTATATAAATAAACTGAATTGAATTGAATTTTTTTAGTAACGAGTAATCAATTACTAATTACTTTGACTGTAACTATAACGCAGTTACCATTGCCGACACCCCGTTACTGCACGTTACTCAGGTCGCACAATGAACCTTTTTTTTATTATAGGACTCGTGCACGCCTTGTAGTGAGAGATGGGAGGATGAGATTGGCTGTTACGGGTGTTTACAGCCAATCTCATCCTCATCGCGTGAACGATCAAATGTTAGCCCATATGGAGAAAGGGAGAAATCGGGATGGATGGATGGATGGATGGATGGATGGATGGATGGATGGATGGATGGATGGATGGATGGATGGATGGATGGATGGATGGATGGATGGATGGATGGATGGATGGATGGATGGATGGATGGATGGATGGATGGATGGATGGATGGATGGATGGATGGATGGATGGATGGATAGATAGATAGATAGATAGATAGATAGATAGATAGATAGATAGATAGATAGATAGATAGATAGATAGATAGATAGATAGATAGATAGATAGATAGATAGATAGATAGATAGATAGATAGATAGATAGATAGATAGATAGATAGATAGATAGATAGATAGATAGATAGATAGATAGATAGATAGATAGATAGATAGATAGATAGATAGATAGATAGATAGATAGATAGATAGATAGATAGATAGATAGATAGATAGATAGATAGATAGATAGATAGATAGATAGATAGATAGATAGATAGATAGATAGATAGATAGATAGATAGATAGATAGATAGATAGATAGATAGATAGATAGATAGATAGATAGATAGATAGATAGATAGATAGATAGATAGATAGATAGATAGATAGATAGATAGATAGATAGATAGATAGATAGATAGATAGATAGATAGATAGATAGATAGATAGATAGATAGATAGATAGATAGATAGATAGATAGATAGATAGATAGATAGATAGATAGATAGATAGATAGATAGATAGATAGATAGATAGATAGATAGATAGATAGATAGATAGATAGATAGATAGATAGATAGATAGATAGATAGATAGATAGATAGATAGATAGATAGATAGATAGATAGATAGATAGATAGATAGATAGATAGATAGATAGATAGATAGATAGATAGATAGATAGATAGATAGATAGATAGATAGATAGATAGATAGATAGATAGATAGATAGATAGATAGATAGATAGATAGATAGATAGATAGATAGATAGATAGATAGATAGATAGATAGATAGATAGATAGATAGATAGATAGATAGATAGATAGATAGATAGATAGATAGATAGATAGATAGATAGATAGATAGATAGATAGATAGATAGATAGATAGATAGATAGATAGATAGATAGATAGATAGATAGATAGATAGATAGATAGATAGATAGATAGATAGATAGATAGATAGATAGATAGATAGATAGATAGATAGATAGATAGATAGATAGATAGATAGATAGATAGATAGATAGATAGATAGATAGATAGATAGATAGATAGATAGATAGATAGATAGATAGATAGATAGATAGATAGATAGATAGATAGATAGATAGATAGATAGATAGATAGATAGATAGATAGATAGATAGATAGATAGATAGATAGATAGATAGATAGATAGATAGATAGATAGATAGATAGATAGATAGATAGATAGATAGATAGATAGATAGATAGATAGATAGATAGATAGATAGATAGATAGATAGATAGATAGATAGATAGATAGATAGATAGATAGATAGATAGATAGATAGATAGATAGATAGATAGATAGATAGATAGATAGATAGATAGATAGATAGATAGATAGATAGATAGATAGATAGATAGATAGATAGATAGATAGATAGATAGATAGATAGATAGATAGATAGATAGATAGATAGATAGATAGATAGATAGATAGATAGATAGATAGATAGATAGATAGATAGATAGATAGATAGATAGATAGATAGATAGATAGATAGATAGATAGATAGATAGATAGATAGATAGATAGATAGATAGATAGATAGATAGATAGATAGATAGATAGATAGATAGATAGATAGATAGATAGATAGATAGATAGATAGATAGATAGATAGATAGATAGATAGATAGATAGATAGATAGATAGATAGATAGATAGATAGATAGATAGATAGATAGATAGATAGATAGATAGATAGATGGATGTTGCAGTATCTATAACAACCCAAACACACAGGATTTCAGAATTAGACTTCCCCAGTTATTCATTTCATACACTCACCAGATCTGAACGCCCTGTCAAAAAACTTCACACCCATGAGTAGAGGTAATGCAGCCTGATATTGACACCGCATCAGATACCTAAACCCCATGTTAAGCAGGGGGAACGCTATCTGACTGGGTTTAGAAGCTCATCAGATAGCATTCCCACCATGTTAAACAGCAGGAACACTATCTGGCGGGGTTCAGAGGCCCATCAGATAGCGTTCCCCCCTGATGTCATTTACGTTGAGTTGCAATAAATGCAAAACGCTCTGCAGGTTCTTGTCTTTGTCGTCCACTCTATTGAGCTGGCATTTGAAACACACGGGGAGAAGGTGGGGGCTGGGTGGTGAGGGTGAGAAACGCAAAAGTAATGCAATAGTTACTTTTACTAGTAACTAGTTACTTTTATTGAGGAGTAACTCAGTTAGTAACTCAGTTACTTTTTGGAAGAAGTAACTAGTAACTATAACTAATTACTTTTTCAAAGTAACATGCCCAACACTGTGTGCGGGACATGTGGGGCCCGTCCCTGGGGGTGCTTTTCCTGGGGATCATCTGGTCCGGCCCCCAAACCCGCACCCAAAGCAGGAACTAGATGGGTTACAGTAGTGTGGCGGTGACACCGCTCCCCTCCCCCTCATCCAGAATTTAGGGTCACCTATTGGGTCATCTGTTAATCCCGGGTTGTTTTTTTTTGTTGTATTTGTCAGGTTGGGGTCTGAACTGCTCCCACTCCCAATAACATCTCAAGTCTCTGCTCAGTGCTGAGCCCATTCCCCCTGTTCTGCCTCCCTCCGCTGGCTGGCGCTTGGACTCGCCCGTACACTGGTGGTGCTCGGTGTTTGGGGGTGGATGCCCGGGCGGCTACTGGCTTATTCTGGGCGGCTGTAACGTGGTGCCTGGCCCCCTGCGGCCCGGCTGGGGCTCCCTCCAGGGGGTGGGGCTCCCCTAGGGGAGCGCTGCGGTGGCCGGGGGATTTCCTCGGGGGAGTCCCTCCTCCTCCCTTGGTGGGGGTCGGATTTCCTGGGTTGGCCCCTCCTTGCTCTTGGGGTCCCTTTGGGCGTCTGGGGCTTTGGGTCCCCTGACGCTCGCCTAGGTGCTCTAGAGCAGGCATCCCCGACCTCGGTCCTCAAGGCCCCCTGTCCTGCAGGTTTTAGAGGTTTCCCTGCTTCAGCACAGCTGATTATAATGATTGCAGTAGACCAAAAGCCTGTTAATCAGCTTTCAATTAAAATCAGCTGTGCTGGAGGAAGGAAACCTCTAAAACCTGCAGGACAGCGCGCCTCGAGGACCGACTTTGGGGATGCCTGCTCTAGAGGGATGCGTCTTTACCAGGTACTTAGAGATTCACTTCCATACAGAAAGCCCATATTTGTCATTATAGATTTAAGCGATCTAACCCACATGCAGAGAACAACTCAGAGACCAAGGGAAAAGGTTTAACAGGTTTAATAAAAGTAGATGAATAACAGAAATTGGATCTGGAATTTAGTGGACTGGTGAACCGGAACTGGAAAGACTGAAGGGGAGATCACAGTGATCAGTTCAGGGACTGTAGGAAATTTGACTGAGGCCTGAATATAACTGGAGAGGGACTCATGTTTGAGGGGGCTCTTGTCAATCATTGAATCCAGCTTGTGGGGGTTAATCCAGAGAAGAGGGATTCCTAACAATATTCTTCATCTTCAGCTACCACAGTATACATGTCAGATTAAATTATACTATTTATACTTCAGCGATAGTATCAAGGTGTTAATTTATTGTATCTCTTATACTATATCCGTTGGTTGTGTTGTTCTTTTTACATCTCTTTGCAGGTGATGAAGCAGACTGAAAATGTTTTATCATTGTCTCCCTTTTATCTCCTCTTTCTTTCATCTTTTCTCATTTTTTTCCTGTTTTTCCTTTCCTGTTCTATTTAAATTGCAGTGTCGATATAATCTTTAATACTCCCTGCATGAATTGTAATAAAGACTTTTTATGCATAAATCAAGTGGAACACTATGGCGATAGCCCTACTGCTCCACTTGTGAAAGCAAAATCTGTTGCACCCTCTTTTTGGCATAAAGAAAATTATTCTTATTGCCACATTGCCAGACAGGCAGCAGAGATCCTTTTAGACACTAATATGCAGTTTTACTATAGAAACCATACAGTAGAATTAAAGAGATATTTACTTTTTAGTAGCTGTCCACTACAGTGACCATTAAGAACCACAGGGTTAATCTATTTAAAGTCTTTTTAACATTTTTTTTAATCTACCCTTTAATTTTGAATTTTTATTTTATTTTATTATTTCTTTGGTGAACATGCCTGTGCAAATTCTTAGTCATCCACATCATGTCATTCACAAAACAGGAGGCAACTGTCGTTATGTTTCCACACCAATCAAGGAATCTTTGCCAGTTCTGTCAGCTTGCACTAAGTGAGTCATCAATTGTGTCCAACTGTATTAGCAACAACATTATTTGTTTTTTGTTTTTTCTTTTTTTAATGATTACTTCTAGTTTCTCCGTTGTACATTGAAATTACGAAGAGCTTCTAAATTCTTACAGGAGATGGCAACATTTCCCTTTTGTGACGGCAAACATTTTTATCACCCTTGCAGGATATTTTTCTTTTTAATATTGTATGTTGAATAAAACCATTGATTATGTATTTTCTCATGATAATGTACAGTAAAAATAGAATTCTGATCTACATACCCAAAGTAAGAAACTGATACATGCAACACTTTATAGTGACGGAAGATTTTCACGGAAAGCTTACAGATAATCTGGTGGTTTCCTGTTATTTTCAAAGCTGCCACTCTGCACTGAAGTGTCTTGATGCAATCTTTACTGTTACAGCTGAACTGATGTCATGCTACTTTATGGATCCTCAGCTTTATGGTTTTTTCTGGTTTATAGCCCCAGTGTAATGGTATTCGGAATATATTTAAGTAGAGCACACAAAGAATGCTAATGTGTGTATTTAACAACAACAATAGAAAACATTTTGAGCACTGATGGGAAAGGGTCTGTAATTAATAGATTGCAATTAATGACATATCAGTTAAAAAAATAAAGTACAACAAAATACCATTTTACTGTATAATTAAAAAAAACAACTTTTTGACACAAGATTATTGGATAAATAAATATATAAGCAAAACAACATAAATATTTTTCATTTTTAATCCATTATTCATGTTACTCAATCATCAGAAAGACCCCTTTTTTCGTTTTTTTTGAAAACCCTGATTATTATATGCAACTTTTCCTCTGAAATGTAAATAGTGACTGCCTACAGCGAATACAATAGTTCCCCTTAGTACTTTAGTATATATATGTTATGGTCCTTGGCACCGTTTTCATTCAACACACCTGTAAGCTCCGCCCCGTTTCCATTCAGCCCCCATCCGTTTCACTTGCTCACCTGATTATATAACCAGCTCTCAGACCGGTCACTAGTGCCAGATTATTACGAGCCATCTGTGAGTTTTTTTTTTTCCAGCATTCCTCTTACCTGACTGATTCTGACCTGAATCTGCCTCCTCATTCCCTGAGCCTGCCTTAACCCTATCTGACCTTTCATAGTGTGTTTTTGGATCTCTAACCTGTTTTCTGTGCCCTGACCTGTGCTCTCGGATTGTCTCTGGATCTCTGATCACCTGGCTTTGACTCTGGACTGACTCTTGGATTCCGAACTCTGGCTAGTGCCTTTGATCATTATGCCTGTCTCTGCTCTCAGGGATCTGTCCCTGTGCTTTCCCCTGGACCAACGAGTAAACATTACCTTCTGTTTCAATCTGTCCAATCTCCTTCCAGAAGTTGTGGTTGCTGACTATTGGTGGCTGTCACTTAGGCTCTTTGATCTATCTATCTATCTATCTATCTATCTATCTATCTATCTATCTATCTATCTATCTATCTATCTATCTATCTATCTATCTATCTATCTATCTATCTATCTATCTATCTATCTATCTATCTATCTATCTATCTATCTATCTATCTATCTATCTATCTATCTATCTATCTATCTATCTATCTATCTATCTATCTATCTATCTATCTATCTATCTATCTATCTATCTATCTATCTATCTATCTATCTATCTATCTATCTATCTATCTATCTATCTATCTATCTATCTATCTATCTATCTATCTATCTATCTATCTATCTATCTATCTATCTATCTATCTATCTATCTATCTATCTATCTATCTATCTATCTATCTATCTATCTATCTATCTATCTATCTATCTATCTATCTATCTATCTATCTATCTATCTATCTATCTATCTATCTATCTATCTATCTATCTATCTATCTATCTATCTATCTATCTATCTATCTATCTATCTATCTATCTATCTATCTATCTATCTATCTATCTATCTATCTATCTATCTATCTATCTATCTATCTATCTATCTATCTATCTATCTATCTATCTATCTATCTATCTATCTATCTATCTATCTATCTATCTATCTATCTATCTATCTATCTATCTATCTATCTATCTATCTATCTATCTATCTATCTATCTATCTATCTATCTATCTATCTATCTATCTATCTATCTATCTATCTATCTATCTATCTATCTATCTATCTATCTATCTATCTATCTATCTATCTATCTATCTATCTATCTATCTATCTATCTATCTATCTATCTATCTATCTATCTATCTATCTATCTATCTATCTATCTATCTATCTATCTATCTATCTATCTATCTATCTATCTATCTATCTATCTATCTATCTATCTATCTATCTATCTATCTATCTATCTAGGGGGTTGATCATAGACAAAAATGTCTTTGTACATAGTAGAAAAGGAATAGGATATATAGTTTATAAATTTCCTTTCTATGATCTCATAAACAGCGGGGGGGAGGGGGGGGAACAAAAAACAATCAAAAGCCCTTTTATGGTGCATTAAGACCGCATGCAGTGAAGGCAGTGATTTTAGCGAGCCCTGCAGGTAGTTTACCACTCTGCATTTCACATGCAAAGTGTTTACATCCTGGACCATATCATCAAATAAGAAGGGCTTCAGTTGGATGAAGCTGAAACCTCACTGACGTGAAACAAACTCAGCAAATAGAGTGAATGGTTATTGCTTATTTAGTGCAGGTTTATGCATTCAAAATGCTTATTTGGAAAACTGAAATAATTAAATGAACAAAAAAAAAATCATGAGTGCTGCTGTTGTTTTTTTTTATTTTTAGGTCACCCAGTGGTCAAATATCGCCCCATTAAGCTCTAAATTAAATCAAAATGATCTAGTCTACTTTTTCTGTGCTACTTTATTTCTGCAGGTAAAGTTATCGTTTGTGCTTATTTGCGTCTTAAGATAGAATTATTTTTAATTACAGTAGATGATGACACCATCGCAGCAGACGTTAGTGCTGCGCTCATTTCCCGATATAAAGTTATTGCATAGCATTACATGTAATTCCTGTACTGAACATAAAAGTGGTGCTCACTTGATTCTGTTGATGTTTTTAAGAGTGAACTAAAAAAGTATTTGTTTAAGAAAGAATTTTAATTCTAGTAGATAAAAGATTGTTTTATGACTATGTCTTTTGTGACTGTAAAGGTATTTTTATTTGTACTGTAATTTTGTGAAGCACTTTGTGACCTCTTTGTGAAAGATTTTATATAAATAAACATTACTTACTTACTTAGAGAGCTGTGCCCAGAGCTCTCCTGTACCTTTGCATTGCAGAGAAGCTACTTTGCATGTAAAACTTTTAACAAGTGTCAATGGGCAAAGATATTTGCGCCATAGGGCAGAAATACATCACCAATCCGATGAAAAATGGATAAACGCTTCACTAGTCAGTAAAGATTAAATATTTACCTTGCACATCTAAAGTACATATAGATATATTCCGAAATACTTTACATTTTAATTTAAAGGGAAATTATATATAAAAAAATATATATATTTTTTAAATGTCTTAATCAGGGTCATTGGGTGTGGGGTGGCACCCTAGCGCCCTCTATTGGCCAGCCACCACTGCTGGGGTGACGGTTATCTGTGTTGTGATCAGCTAAGTTCCTTCAAGCAATTCATAAATTAAAGAAAGAGAAAACCACTGACCAAAAATACATGTTGTTTTGGTAAAGTCCCAAAAATTTTTTTTTAGCAGTTTTGAGTTTATACATTAGCAAGATTTACTCTAAATGAATCATAAAAAATGCTTTATCACCAAATAAGGAAAGCATGACTTTGCACTGATATAAATAGGATGGAGGAGGAGTGTTTTGTATCTGTTTTCCTCTCAATAATGTTTAAATGAAACTTCCGCATTTATGAAACTAATTCCACAGAAATTTACACAATAATGTCATTTTCATATACCAGATAACACACCCTGAATTATTTCAAAAATTCTGCTATCAGAAAAGATGACAACTTTAAGTTGCATTGATGTAATCATAGAAACACAATAAGAAAGATTTTTTTTGTGCTATTTTTATTTTGAGGATTAAAAAATGGAGTATGCATAAAAGGACTCCTGTAATTTGAAACCTCCACATTGAAATAAAATGCAGACCTCTTCAAACCACAGCAACAATATGAGCCTCTTTTTTCTCCCCTTATCAGGGTAACAACCTAATAATACACAGCCTGCAACAGCAGCCTTTGAAATAGGCTATGTAAACCATGATAAGCCAGTATGATTTAATTACAGTGCACCCCATGGTTTGTTTACAACAGACACCTGGCACCGTGCCGCGCTGAAACGTGTGTCACATGCTTTGCTTATAAAGATTAAGCTATAATCTTTGTTGATAGAAAAGTTTCAATATTTTGGTTAATAGTTCACTAAAGAGCCACCTGCAGCTCTGGAGTCTAGGATAGGGTAGGGTTTGTAGTGCACCTAATTTCAATTCAGCTGACGATAAAACAAAACAACATTTTTTTTTTGTTGCAATTTTTGACAGGTTTCAAAGTCCCTGAAACTGTTTTGAAGGATGGAAAGGAGAAAATTTAGCCATACAAACTTTTCGGTTTAAAAGTTAGAGGATTTTCAATCTTTGAAGGATGAAACAGATAACAAATATTACGTATAAATATTAATAATACTTTCATTTATATTCTTTGTGTGCATTAGCAATAGTATTTTTACTGTTCTCAGGGTAGCTATCTTACAAGTTTACATTTATTCTTTAGAACTTTGCCTTTCAAAGTTATATAGTAGCAGCTATTCGAAATGCCCCTTCCCAGTCAAATGCCTGCCGAATGGCCGCCCACTTCCCTGCAACTCCGAGCAATATCCCCTCCAACTTCCAGCCACTGGAGTGAACCCCTCTTCCATATTTTTTTACTCTGACCATTTCACTGAATTACAGGGTGTGACCAGGAGATGACACTTCTCTTTTGATCCTAATGTCCACAAATCATGACTGAAAGAATATTTTTGTACAAAGATTAATGTTTAAAAAAGAATTGTAGGTGACCAGCCAAGGACAAGCCAAGGGCACATCAAGGAAAGTGGGGACATTTTGAATGGTTTCTAGTGAATTAGCATTGATATTTCAGTTTTGCTTTTGATTGCAAAGCTTTATGTTTTTTTTGATTTTGCGATCATCGCATTTGCTCACAATTTTGACTTGTTAGTTACTGCAATGAAGCTGGAAGGGAAATTAAACCCAGAAGACTCTAATCAGCCTCACCAGCTGATCGATGACATGACCGCACCTCTTCTGAAGTTAATCCTTGTCCAACATCTACTTCATAAGATCCACGTCCAGCTTTTATGGTGCAAACCAGCTCAACTTTTACCTACCTCCGTTCCCTCTCCTCCCTCACTATCAGGCTATTCTCAGTCTCATTCATTCTCTAGCCTGCTCCACCAACGATGTCCTGGCCTTTAGGTCCCACCCAGGTTGTTTGTGTTCCCAGCACACAAACCTCTTTGATGTTCTTGCATCCTAGACTTGCTTAGCAGAGATATTTTCCTTGTTATGAGAAAATTTTCATTCTTGTTATGATTTACAAGGTAGGTGCTTGACAAGAATGCTGACAGGATGACGGAAGCTGTCTATGTTGAAATGTTTTTGATCCCTTGCAAACCCCTTACAAATGGAGTCCCCCCATCCCTCAATGAGGTCTAGAAGCACAAGATACTGCTACATTGCTGTACATGTTATTTTGGCATTTGACCAATATGATGAGCCCTTCAATGATATATATTCCCTACTGTAAATTAAGTTTGAAATAAACAGTTAAAAAGTAAAGTTCATAAGCTAAGTTAAAAAATATGTGCCTGTATCAGCACTGACGCCTCTAAGGTTATGTTGCAACAACAAAAAAAGGAGTTGGCTTCTTTCACTCTGAGCGTTTTTCATGAATTTCCTACTGTATAAAAGCACTATGCTGGAATTTCTTTGAGAGTTATTGAAAAGACCGGCCCTCTCCACTTAAAAAACCTTACAGGCAGACAGAAGATGATCAGAGCAACTCAGAACAAAGACGGAAACCCACTTTACACTAACCTTTTAAAACCGTGCTAAGTTCCCAGCACGGTAACTGAGATAACAATTGGTCGGCAATAAACGTAAGTAAACTGGACCGTGCCAGACACAACCGAACTGCCCTAAATCTAGAACTAGTTCTACTTGGCACGGTTCAGTTGTGGCTCGGTTCTCTGATAACAAAGAGCGCATGAGCATATAGCATCATTTCCTATTTACAGTCAGCTGACTTATTTTGCGGGTTTTCTGGCATGTCCAGCTTTGCTATTCAAAGATCTCTTCACCTGTTCACAACACAAACTTTTTCTCAGCCCATTTAGAAAACATGCACATGCATAACCCTGTACCCGCTCCCAAGAGGGAACACCTATTAAACTCGAGTGAGAGCCTGCAGGAGTCCATTTCATCCTGTGCACACTCCATTTAAAAGTTGCTGTTCTCATAGCTCATACAAGCTTACTGTGTTCGAATGTCGGCCTTAACCCCTAAATCCCTCGTTCTCTATATAGAGCGGGGACTACATAGTGGACTTTATAGCCAACGCAGTTAACTGACAGTTTGGACAGATGATCACTGCTTTTTGCTACCCATTGGTCACTTAACTGATCCTCTACCAAGCTGTGCCTGCCCCATCTTTGTTATTAGTCACCGCTGTCGGGTAGCGACTGCCTATTTCAACAGCGGGCCACTCTGACGACAAATCCCATAATGCTAAGTGAGGAGAGCTCTCTGTGCAAATCATTCTGGGATATATCTGCCTCTTCTGAGACCTTTCTTTTCTTCTCATACACTTTTTAGACACTTTTTCTCTCACAACCCTCTGCCATTTTCAAAGAACCGCGGTGTGAAAGGTGAGCTTCAATGAAATCGTAGCTCACCATAGATATATGCCTGAAAGTGTGCATTTGTACATAAAGATAGCCAACTGGATGGGCACGTAGGATGGGCTTACGTAAACATATCACCAGAATGATTGACAATTAGGAGGACCACTTAATTAGATGATCCACCTGGAAATAAAAATTGTCCTCTATACCTCTAAATGTGTCATTGATTCATTAACACCGGAAATGAATGCAAAATTGATTGAATGCATATACAGTTAATTAAATGGGCCTCAGTTAAAGCTAATGATTTTATTTTATAAAGAAAATATAATTATTTAATTTTCTAATAGATTATTTAGTGTTCCTGAACTGAAGGACACCATTAATTAATTGAAACTGTCACAAATGCATCAAAGTCAATGATGGCTGCTTCTGAAATTCTAAAACTGCTTCTGTAGGGTTTCTCCCAGTCCCAGACACACTGAGCTGAAGAGGACTAATGTTGGTGTTGCTCCACAAAATACAGATGCTTCTTCTCCCCTTTCTGAAAGCAATCCAGCAATGTCTGGAAATGTTTACTTGAAATGTCCTCCTACTTAAGATATAATGCCTCTAAACGCCCTCCTTTCTCATACTCCCAGTCTTCTTTTGAAAACATTCTTCAAGGCTTTTTGTCACAGATGTTTTTTGTAGATATTCATTGTGGGTAAAGGAGGTTTGCACAGTTTTTATTAGACATATCGAGTCCAGCATCTGCTTCCTTCTAAATCAGAGGTAATCAGAGTTATTTGGTACAGTTTTAGGTCTTATTAATCTACAGCCAACCTAATTGCCACCCTGCTAATATTTGTAAGAAGTCTTAAAATAAATCCATCTCCTAGTAGAATTATAAATTTTAATGTAATTTAAGACAAAACCAACTTTCAATTCAAGGATTCTTATTTCAATGGGAATAACACACTTGTTGTAAATTATAAATGTTTTCTACACAAAATAAACATCACTCCAATTCAACCTGGAGAGATTTAAACAAAGAAATGTTGCAGTTAGAAAGATTTTTATTGACATGAAAGAAATAAGGTATTTGGGGCTCCAACTACGGCAGGAGACTTTGTTGTCTTGAATTTACATGACTAATAGAGTAGTCTTCCCCTTGGGGCCCGGACACTGTAGGTGGAAAAGGTTAGAGTGAATAAGATGTATGAGACTGAGAGTGAAAATTTTCTCTTAGTTATACTTTACTGTTCAGAACATGGCTGCTCAGTAGCGCAGTGGGTAGCACTGCTGCATTGCAACAAGAAGGTTCAGGGTTCGATCGGGTTCTGCCTGCAGTTAACATGTTCTCCCTGAGCATGCATGGGTTCTGTCAGGGTACTCCGGCTTCCTGCCACACTCCAAAAGCATGACTGTTAGGTTAATTGACCTATCTAAATTCTCCTTGGGTGTGAGTATGTACATGATTGGTGGTTTGTCCTGTTTGTCTGTGTTGCCTTGCGATGGTCTCACGAACTGTCCAGGGTGTACCTCGCCCATTGACAGCTGGACATAGGCACCGGCACCCCTCCTGACCCCGCTTCGGATAAGAGTGAAGGAAAATGGATGGATTGATGATCAAAACATCAAAAATGTATCACTTCCGGTTTCCTTGCTGTAAAAATATAACATACAGACATCTCTTTCTACTTGCTACTTGAGATGCAGTTAAAAATGTCTGCTGTTAGAGCACTTCTAAAAAAGTGACAGCTGTGGTAACCCACAGCTGTGGTGACCCACAGCTGTCACTTTTTAGGAAGTGCTCTAACAGCAGACATTTTTGACTGCATCTCAAGTAGCAAGTAGAAAGAGATGTCTGTATGTTATATTTTTACAGCAAGGAAACCGGAAGTGATACATTTTTGATGTTTTGATCATCAACAGCTCTTCCTAGCAGCAAATGGTTAGCATACATGATAGCCATTTGTTTGGAGGTGATGTCGGTAAAAAAAAAAAAAAAAAACCTTGGTATAGCCTATGGCTGCAACAAACCATTATTTTCCTTATTGATTAATCTGTTGAATGTTTTTTTATTTTTTTATTTACCAAATAGCCAAAGGTTCAATAAGGATTATTTTTTACAGTATTAAATTAGGTGAAACTAAAACTTTTCCACTTCAGGAGCATATTGGCAGACAAAAATATTTAAATTTTAAAATCTTAAATGCAAAATGTTTATATATTTCTTTACAAAAGAATTTAAAATTTTAAAATATTAAATGCAAAATGTTAATAAATTTCTTTACAATTTTTGTATAATCAGTGTCCAAGTGTGTTCTGTCAGCTAAAGGAATGTTTTAAAGTCTCTAAACTCCAGTTCGCAATTAATCGATCACTGAATTAGTTGACCATTATTTCAATCATCTATCAAAATGAGTAATTGTTTCAGCCCTAGTCTAGCCACATGTTTACAATTGTACTTTAAAGTTTACATACCCTTCCATTTAAAAAAGGAAAATACCAGTTTATTGCCTGCATATATTTCAATGACTAATAATAACTAAATGGGACTTGAAACTATATGTGATCCCACAATGCATCGTGGGCCTTGGTCTACTTTTTTACAAACAACAGTTCTTGGCTCGATCCGTAGCAACTACTGCCTCCTGTTCCTAGCTCCCAGCAACTTCGGTGGGGTCAACGGGTAGAACACCCTCCAGGGTAAGAAAGGAGTTTGGGACTGCTGTGCTGAATCCAGACAGCCTTTAGCATGTCACGGCAGACACACACGTGAAGGAAGCTGGTCAAATCTGGGACTACAGCCTTCTAGAAAAGAACAACAAAGAACAAAATTTGCACAAATGTAGCAAATAGCTGGCACACTGCATTACAAAACCCTCAAAATATTAAGGTGTGTACATAAGCATGTGTCACATACAATACCTGTCATAATATAACAGATTTTTGTTTGACTCCGTGAGGCAGGCTCTACCTACATGACATTCACACAACGGATTGTGGGAAACTCTATGGCTCCTAGCACAGCTAGGAATGTCATAAGATCCCTATATTAACTGCATTTGCAGCAGGAAGAATCCTGGATTCCTGGTCCAAGTTCCTTCTTAACTGCCAGCGCTCTTCGGAGAGGACTTATGGCGTTTGCGGACACACTTTCATTTGGGCTTATGTGTCCTTAAATAGCTGATGCACTTGGATCGAGCCCTTGTTTACGGATACAGTGCTGTGAGAGTCAGAAACATTAACTGATAAAAAAAATGGACAATGCGTATGTCAAAGGCGATGGACCCTCTAGAGAAAGGCTGAGCCCAAAGATCTGTTACCTAGAAAAAAATTGTACCTGTAAGATCAGAACACTTAATCTATGTAATCCAGCTGACCTGGCAGAGGGTTAGAATAGCGGCAGCCATGTCTGAAGCTAAGTTATTCCTCTATTTTGTGAAGAAGATTTTTCTGTGCAGGTGAAGAATTGAGGAATCAATGTATTTTTTTTTTCTTTATCATATTGTAACTTTCATTTAATTATCCATCCATCCATCCATCCATCTTTCTCCGCTTATCCGGGGTCGGGTCGCGGGGGCAGCAGCCTAAGAAGGGAGGCCAAGACTTCCCTCTCCCCAGCCACTTCTTCTAGCCCCTCAGGAGGAACCCCAAGGCGTTCCCAGGCCAGCCGAGAAACATAGTCTCTCCAGCGTGTCCTGGGTCTTCCCCGGGGCCTCCTCCCGGTGGGACGTGCCCGGAACACCTCACCAGGGAGGCGTCCGGGAGGCATCCTAACCAGATGCCCGAGCCACCTCAACTGGCTCCTCTCGACGTGGAGGAGCAGCGGCTCTACTCCGAGTCCCTCCCGGATGACCGAGCTTCGCACCCTATCTCTAAGGGAGAGCCCAGCCACCCTACGGAGGAAACCCATTTCGGCCGCTTGTATCCGCGATCTCGTTCTTTCAGTCATGACCCAGAGTTCATGACCATAGATGAGGGTAGGAACGTAGATCGACCGGTAAATCCTCCACTTGGGGCAGGACACCCCCCCTGACCCGGAGAAGGCACTCTACCCTTTTCCGGCTCAAGACCATGGCCTCGGATTTGGAGGCACTGATCCCCATCCCGGCCGCTTCACACTCGGCTGCGAACCGATCCAACGAGAACTGCAGATCACAACCTGATGAAGCCAATAGGACCACATCATCTGCTAAAAACAGAGATGCAATCCTAAGGCCACCAAAACGGATCCTCCCAACACCTTGGCTGCACCTAGAAATTCTGTCCATGAAGGTAATGAACAGAATCTGTGACAAAGGGCAGCCCTGGCGGAGTCCAACTCTCACCGGAAACGAGCCCGACTTACTGCCGGCAATGCGGACCAGACTCTGACACCGGTCATACAGGGACCTGACAGCCCGTATCAAAGGGCCCGGCACCCCGTACTCCCGGAGAACCCCCCACAGGGCTCCCAGAGGGACACGGTAGAACGCCTTCTCCAAGTCCACAAAGCACATGTAGACTGGTTGGGCGAACTCCCATGCACCCTCCAGGACCCTGTTGAGGGTGTAGAGCTGGTCCAGCGTTCTAAGACCAGGACGGAAACCACACTGCTCTTCCTGAATCTGAGGTTCGACTATCCGACGGACCCTCCTCTCCAGCACCCCCGAATAGACCTTGCCGGGGAGGCTTAAGAGTGTGACTCCCCTGAAATTGGATCACACCCTCCGGTCCCCCTTTTTAAATAGGGGGACCACCACCCCAGTCTGCCAATCCAGGGGAACTGCCCCCGATGTCCATGCAACGTTGCAGAGTCGTGTCAGCCAACAAAACCCACAACATCGAGGACGTTGAGGAACTCCGGGCGGATCTCATTCACCCCCGGGGCTCTGCCACCGAGGAGCTTTTTAACCACCTCGGCGACCTCGCCCACAGAGATTGGAGAGCCCAGCCCAGAGTCCCCAGGCCCAGCTTCCTCAATGGAAGGCATGTTGGTGGGATTGAGGAGGTCTTCGAAGTATTCCGCCCACCGACCCACAACGTCCTGCGTCGAGGTCAGCAGCACACCATCCCCACTATAAACAGTGTTGGTGCTGCACCGCTTCCCCCTCCTGAGACGCCGGATGGCGGACCAGAATCGCTTCGGAGCCGTACGGAAGTCTTTCTCCATGGCCTCTCCAAACTCCTCCCACACCCGAGTTTTTGCCTCAGCAACCACCAGAGCCGCATGCCGCTTCGCCCGCCGGTACCCATCAGCTGATTCCGGAGTCCCACAGGCCAAAAAGGCCCGATAGGACTCCTTCTTCAACCTGACAGCATCCCTCACCCGAGGTGTCCACCAGCGGGTTCGAGGGTTGCCGCCACGACAGGCACCGACAACCTTGCGGCCGCAGCTCAGATAAGCCGCCTCGACAATGGAGGAACGGAACATGGTCCATTCGGACTCAATGTCCCCCACCTCCCCCGGGATGTGTTCGAAGTTCTGCCGGAGATGGGAGTTAAAGCCCCGCCTAACAGGGGACTCCGCCAGACGTTCCCAGCAGACCCTCACAACACGTTTGGGCCTGCCAGGTCTGACCGGCATCCTTCCCGACCACCGGAGCCAACTCAACACCAGGTAGTAATTTGTAATGCTATTAAGGATCCCCATTAGCTGTTACCATGGCAAACAGCTAGTCTTCCTGGGGTCCACATTAAAAACATACAGTAAAAAACAGTTACAAATATAAAAATTTCCAATAATGTAATTTCTTAAAATTACTATAGGAAGTACAAAAGAACAAGTAAAATAAAACAGCCAATAAAACAAGAACAAATATAATAAAACAGTCAATAAAACAAAAACACTTCAGGGCATCAAATGGAGTCTCAGATTCTTTTTAAAAGATAATTTACTTTCAGTGTAGCGGATGTAGTGAGGTAGATTATTCCAAAGGTGTAATGATCTATATATAAAGGATCTCTTTAGAGCATTGGTTTTTGGACCTGGTAAAACAAGCTGCCCATTACAAGAACCTCTAGTGTTGTGGTCATGAACAGAATTACTATAAACAATCTGTGAATATATAAAAGCAGGAACATTACTGCTCATGACTGACATAAACAGGATAAGTGTATTAAAAAGCAACTTGTTCTCAACCGTAAGCCAGGAAAGGCAGGAATGCATCTGGTTGACATTAGATCTAATGTGGCAGCCCAGTACCAACCGTGCTGCCTTGTTCTGAACAACCTGTAGCTTTTTGAGTTCACCCCTGGCAGCAGATGTCCACACTGTAGAGCAATAGTCAAGATGACACAACACTAGACTCTGAACTATTTGACATAAAAGGGGACGGGCCATAAAAGAGCAACATTTCCTTGCGGTACTAATTGCTCTTCCCATTTTCACAATAATATAATTAATGTGGTGAGACCAAGACAGAGAACAGTCTACCATCACACCAAGGAGTTTGGCACTTTCAACTTGTTGAACTATCAAGTCAAAAAACTTTAAGTCAAGCTTTGGGCTTGCGGACAGCTTTTGCCTTGAACCAATTACCATGCACTTAGTCTTAGAGATGTTGAGGGCCAGTTTGTTACTCACCACCCAATCATATATACAACATTCAGTTCTCGGCTCAAAACCTGATTTAATTCACCGCATGAAGGTGCAGTATAATACAAAGTGGTATCATCTGCATACAGGACAGTTTTGGCACTTTTTGTAGCCCAAGCTAGATCATTAGTAAAGATTGAAAAAAGTAAAGGACCTAAACAGCTGCCCTGTGGAACTCCACACTCCAAACTTCTTCTACTGGAGAGGCTGCCATTCAGATAAACCTTCTGTGATCTAAAAGACAGGTAGCTTTCAATCCACTTTAATGCCAAAGAATTAAAACCATAAAATTTAAGTTTCTCAGTTAATAAAGTATGGTCCAGAATGTCAAAAGCAGCACTAAAATCCAGGTACACAACACCTACCAACATAGATTTATCTATCGCTTTAAGCCAGTCATCAGTCATATGAATCATTGCAGTAGAGGTTGAGTGGCCAGCTCTATATGCATGTTGAGAGTCTGTAAAAAGTTTGTTTTTTACAAAATAATCCTGAAATTGTGCATTTACCAATCTTTCCATAATTTTACTTAAAACAGGTAAAATACTTATTAGTCTAGAGTTCCCCTCATTAAAAGCAGATTTAGTACCTTTAGGCAAAGGAATAACTTCAGCCTCCTTCCAGATCCTTGGACATAGGCCCACATCCAAGCAACGATTAAAAATATGACAGATGGGAGCTGCTATGACACCAGCAGTCATTCTCAGCAATTTACTATCCAGGTTATCTAATCCAGCTAGTTTACTGTCAGGAAGAGAACGGAGCAAATGTTCCACCCTATGGACGTCAACTTGTTTAAATACAAATTCAACACTTTTACCTTTCATTATAATGTTCTTAATACATTCATATGATCTAATGTTGTGTGAAGTGTTCATAGTCTGCCTTAATTGAGATACTTTCTAAATATAATAATCATTAAAATGATTAGCAATATCACCTGGCTTTGTGAGAACAAATCCATTTGATTCAACAAAGGGTGTGCACACAGTTGTGTTCCGACCCATGATTTCATTTAAAACATTCCATATTCCTCTACTATCGTGCCTCGCCTCATATAACCGTCGTTTAAAGTAGTCCCTTTTTTTTACCTTATTCAATTTTGTGACTTGATTACGTAGAGAACAGTATTTCCGCCTGTCATCAATAGGTCCAGAAAGTAATAAGAGTTTTTTAGCTGAATCTCTCTCTGCCATTAGCGACCTAAGACTAAGGTCAAGCCAAGGGGCAGACCTATTTTTGACAACAAACTTTTTTAAGGGAGAATATTTTTTTACAGTATCCATAAACATTGACATAAATAGATCCAGTGCCGCTTCAGGGTTATGCTCACTACAAACCATATTCCAGTTTGCATTAGCGATTTCACTTACAAATAAATCTTCATTAAATCGCTTATAGGACCGTGTTAAAATTATTTTAGCTTTAGGTTTTGGAATCTTTGTTTTTCTACTAATAGCAATTATATTATGGTCACTAAAATCTACAGGCACAGAGATTGCCTTAGAGCACTGGAGAGCAGCATTTGTGTAGATATGGTCAATGCATGTCCCAGAAATAGTTCCATCACTACCAATATTTATTCTTGAGGGGACTTCAACAATTTGAGACAAACTACATGCACTCAATATAGAGAGTAACGTTTTCCTGTTAGGACAAGAATGTACCAACCAGTCAACATTTGCATCACCCAGCAGATAAATCTCTCTATTTTTATCTGATATCTTATCAAACATTTCACACAACCCAGTCATATATACAGCATCTGCATTAGGGGGTCTATAGAAGCAACAAACTAAAAGTGGTTTTAAATAAGGCACGTGTATTTGTACACAGCATGCTTCGATGTCCTCCCTCATCAAATCAAAGCGTATTTTGGCAGGTAAATTATTTTGTACATAAATAGCCACTCCACCCCCAAATCTATTTCTGTCTTTCCTAAAAACAGAAAAACCATCAATGGCTATACTTGAGTCAGAGAAGGAATCATCAAGATGGGTCTCCGAAACAGCAATGATGTTAATACAATTATCTCTGACAATTTGCTCCACTTCCAGGTACTTGTAACGTAAACTACATACATTCACGTGAGCCAACACAAGTCCCTTATGCAAGTTCAACTTAATGCAAAGCATATCCTTACTGGGCACAGTCATGAGCTATCAAAAAGAACATTAAATATATGCAACTATAAAACTAAAAACAGCATGACATCAAACCACAGACTCATACAAATTTTTCTAAATCCTTCTGACTCCTGACTACTAAAACTCGTGCCTCCTCAGGTGCACCATTAAGTTTTATATAAATCTTACAATTTGAGGACCATGTTGCCTGTATTTTTCCCGCTTTACGCAGGTAACGAGCTCTCTTTGCAATATCAGCATTGCTCTTCGTCAAATGTTCATTAATATAAACTTTTGAACCTTTTAGCTTCTTGGCTTGTCGCAAAAGACTGACTTTATATTTTCTGTTTGCAAATCTCATGATGATGTTAGGTGGTTTGCTTTTGTCTATTTGAGGAAAAGGGTGACAAGCTTCAATGTTCTCCTTGCTTATACTAATGCCTTTTCCGTGGAGAAAATTCACCACCTGTTGCTCCACAGAGTCCAAATCCTGGTCCATGGGCAAAGAACCCTGGATGCCAGACCTCACTGCAGTAGCAAATGAAGAGGGTAGGGATGCACCGATGCATCTGGCCCGATACCACGTGTTTGTACTCGTACTTGTATCCGTAAATGTGTACCGATACTACAGGGCCGGATACTAGCATACATTTCAAGCAGCGAAGAAGACCGCAGTGTGACGTCAAGAACCCGCCAGCCAGAGTATAGAGAAGGAGGGAGCGAACACAAAAAGAGAGTTAGCATGTCCGCTATTTGGAAATATTTCCAAGTGAACGAGGACGACAAAAGTAAGGCTGTTTGCAAAATATGCAAATCAAATTTTTCAAGGGGAGGAACAAACCCTAATAGTTACAACACAAGTAACCTAATAAAACATCTTAAGACGCAACATGATGCCGAATACAAGGAGTTCTCTCACGGCGGTGGGAAACTACAACAACCAACTTTGCCGCAAACGCTGAAGAAGCGGGAGAAGATGTCCAGAGACAATCCACACGCAATGAAGATAACAGAAGCTCTTACCCAATACATTGCCCTGGATGACCAGCCATTATCCGTCGTTGAAAATATTGGATTCCGACGTCTTCTGAGTGTACTGGAGCCGAGGTATGAAATTCCTAGTCGCCAATACATCACTGACCGGGAGCTGCCGAAACTATATGACTTTGTGAAAAGACATATTCAAAGCCTTTTGCAAGATGTCTCAGCGATTAGCTTGACAACTGATATCTGGACGAGCAGCGTTAGCCCGGTGTCACTCATTAGCCTAACTGCGCAATGGGTTGACAAAGATTTTACCCTGCAGAGGGCTGTCTTGCATGCAAAACAATTTCGGGGATCACACACTAGCCAAGCCATTGCGGATGTGTTTGATGAGATGCTCCGGAAGTGGGCCGTTCCCAAAACTTTGATTCATGTTGTGCTACGTGACAATGCTAAAAACATGATAAAAGCCATGACGGATGCCGGACTTCAGAGCCTTCCATGTTTCGCGCACACACTCCAGCTGGTGGTTAACGAAGGGCTTCTGGTCCAGAGGAGTGTGACTGATGCTGTCGCTATCGGCCGGAAAATCGTAAGACATTTTAAACATTCCACGTTAGCTTACTCACGGCTGGAAGATATTCAGCTGCAGCTCAACCAACCAACAAAAAGATTGCAACAGGATGTACAGACCCGCTGGAACAGCACATTTTACATGATACAGTCTCTCATTGAGCAGATAGGGTGCTCTTGGAATACAGGTGCTGGTCATAAAATTAGAATATCATGAAAAAGTAGATTGATTTCAGTAATTCCATTTAAAAAGTGAAACTTGTATATTATATTCATACATTACATACAAACTCATATATTTCAGATGTTTATTTTGTTTAATTTTGATGATTACAAATGACAACAAATGAAAATCTCAAATTCATCATATCAGAAAATTAGAATATTGTGAAAAGGTTCAAAATTGATGGCCCCTGGTGCCACACTCTAATCAGCTAATTAACTCAAACCACTTGCAAAAGCCTTTAAATGGTCTTTCAGTCTAGTTCTATAGGCTACACAATCATGGGGAAGACTGCTGACTTGACAGTTGTCCAAAAGACGACCATCGACACCTTGCACAAGGAGGGCAAGACACAAAAGGTCATCGCTAAAGAGGCTGGCTGTTCACAGAGCTCAGTGTCCAAGCACATTAATAGAGAGGCGAAGGGAAGGAAAAGATGTGGTCGAAAAAAGTGTACAAGCAAGAGAGATAACCGCACCCTGGAGAGGATTGTGAAACAAAACCCATTCAAAAATGTGGGGGAGATTCACAAAGAGTGGACTGCAGCTGGAGTGAGTGCTTCAAGAACCACCACACACAGACGTATGAAAGACATGGGTTTCTGCTGTCGCATTCCTTGTGTCCAGCCACTCTTGAACCACAGACAGCGTCAGAAGCGTCTTGCCTGGGCTAAAGAGAAACAGGACTGGACTGCTGGTGAGTGGTCCAAAGTCATGTTCTCTGATGAAAGTAAATTTTGCATTTCCTTTGGAAATCAAGGTCCCAGAGTCTGGAGGAAAAGAAGAGAGGCACTTCATCCACGTTGCTTGAAGTCCAGTGTAAAGTTTCCACAGTCAGTGATGGTTTGGGGTGCCATGTCATCTGCTGGTGTTGGTCCATTGTGTTTTCTGAGGTCCAGGGTCAACGCAGCCACATACCAGGAAGTTTTAGAGCACTTCATGCTTCCTGCAGCTGACCAACTTTTTGGAGATGCAGATTTCATTTTCCAACAGGACTTGGCACCTGCACACAGTGCCAAAGCTACCAGTACCTGGTTGAAGGACCATGGTATCCGTGTTCTTAATTGGCCAGCAAACTCTCCTGACCTTAACCCCATAGAAAATCTATGGGGTATTGTGAAGAAGAAGATGCAATACACCAGACCCAACAATTCAGAAGAGCTAAAAGCCACTATTAGAGCAACCTGGGCTATCATAACACCTGAGCAGTGCCACAGACTGATCGACTCCATGCCACGCCGCATTGCTGCAGTAATACAGGCCAAAGGAGGCCCAACTAAATACTGAGTGCTGTACATGCTCATACTTTTCATGTTCATACTTTTCAGTTGGCCAACATTTCTATAAATCCTTTGTTTTTATTGGTCTTCAGTAATATTCTAATTTTCTGATATGATGAATTTGAGATTTTCATTTGTTGTCATTTGTAATCATCAAAATTAAACAAAATAAACATCTGAAATATATGAGTTTGTATGTAATGTATGAATATAATATACAAGTTTCACTTTTTAAATGGAATTACTGAAATCAATCTACTTTTTCATGATATTCTAATTTTATGACCAGCACCTGTATATGGATCTGAAAACGAGCTTCCAGAGAACCTCGCCGCTCACCAGTGGGTACTTTTGGAAAAAACTGTCGCTGTTCTGGCTCCGTTTGAAGAGCTTACAAGAAAAGTAAGCTGCTCTGATGCATTGGCATCAGATGTGATCCCTGCTGTGACTGTGCTTCTCAGAATCCTGAACAGAGAAACTGATGATGATCAGGGTATCAAAACAATGAAGTCGACCTTAGCTGCAGCTGTGAAGAGGCGCTTCACTGACATGGAGAAGATCCCCCTCTACTGCATTGCAACTCTACTGGATCCAAGGTAAAAGTCTGCCCATTTTTGTTTAGCATATTAGAATATGATCAAAACAGAATCAATTAAGCTAAAACGTTTTGAAAAATGTAATTAAACATTTATTTAGAATAATGCAATTTCACTTATGGCAATTAACATACTACACAATAAGCTTACTTTAAGTTACATTATATGATTTACAAATTTTTAACTAACAATTTAAACACTAGCCTAAACATAAAAAGGAAATTTATTTTATTTTTTTCTGTTGTAGGTACAAAGATCGTTTTTTCTCAAACGTCAACATTGCCATGGATGCCAAAGAAATGCTGAAGGTGGAGTTGCAGAGTGTGAATAAAGGAGAGCCAAAGGAGGAATCTTGAAGAGCCACCCGCCAGAAGGCTTCGTATGACACAAGCTAGCAGCAGTCTGGACAGAGTTTTTGAGGAGATAACGGAAGAACAACAGTCATCTTAAACAAGCCATGCCACCCCAGTGGGTGCTGCCATTCATTTAGAGACCTACCTTGGAGAGACTACAATTGCTCGAGAAGAAAACCCACTGCAGTTCTGGGGTGTTAATAAAATTCGGTTTCCTGCTTTGGCTAAAATGTCCCAGAGGTACCTCTCAGCTCCATGTACCAGTGTAGAAAGTGAGAGACTTTTTAGCTCAGTTTCACACATCATAAATGAAGAAAGAAACAGATTAAGTGCAGCAAATGCAGAGATGTTGCTTTTCATCAAGAAAAACTTGCCTCTCACTTTCTTAAAATAGGTTTCCAACCTAAAAGACAAGCTTTACAAAAAGCATTATGTAATTAATCAGTTGCACATTCACAGTTTGGGTTCATTATATGTTCAGTTATATGTTTAATTTGCCTATAGGTAAAAACTGTGACAAGGCTGTTAAAAGTATTCAGTAAATGTTAAAATCTATGTTAAACTAACAGGGTTGGTTAGACTAAAAATGATGTTCTATGTCTTAAAATATAAAAAGAGGACAGATGTATACAATTAAAATACACCAAGTGTACTTCTGTTTGAGCCAAATGAAAATAAAAAATTTTCAAATTAATTCTGAGGAGTTAATGGCACTTAATATTACTCGGTATCGGTACTCAGTATCGGCAAGTACTGAAGTTGAAGTAATTGTAATCGTACTTGGTTTGAAGAAATCTGGTATCGGCACATCCCTAGAAGAGGGTCTTGTTGAAAGTCCTGTAATAATAACATCATTCATTCGAGTATATTGCTCTAACTCAGACAATCTGCCTTCGAGTTGTACAATCTTAGCATCTTTCTCCTCATTTTGTTTTTTCAGTTCCTCAATGTCTTTCATCAAGCCCATCAGATAATCTTGCTTACTTGCCATAGTTTCCATTTGGTGTGCCATGAACTCCACTGATTCCGCAGCTCCTCATTTGCTCGTTTTAGCTCCTCCATGTCTCTTTTGGTGGCCATGGTTGGAGATAGAGCAAGGTGGCAGTCCCAGCAACCAGGGCAGATTACACAGAGGCGAGGTAGTCTGCTCACATCTGTGCCTGGCCTGGTGTTGAAAGCTGTTGTCTGGCCTGGTGGTGGAGGCCCCTGCCTAGCCTGATGGTGGAGGCTGCTGCCTGGCCTGATGGTGGAGGCTGCTGCCTGGCCTGGTGGTGGAGGCTCCTCCTTAGCCTGATGGTGGAGGCTGCTGCCTAGCCTGGTGGTGGAGGCTCCTCCTTAGCCTGATGGTGGAGGCTGCTGCCTAGCCTGGTGGTGGAGGCTCCTCCTTGGCCTGATGGTGGAGGCTTCTGCCTGGCCTGAGGGTGGAGGCTCCTCCTTGGCCTGATGGTGGAGGCTGCTGCCTGGCCTGATGGTGGAGGCTGCTGCCTGGCCTGGTGGTTGAGGCTCCTCCTTGGCCTGATCGTGGAGGCTGCTGCCTGGCCTGGTGGTGGAGGCTTCTGCCTGGCCTGATGGTGGAGGCTCCTCCTTGGCCTGATGGTGGAGGCTGCTGCCTGGCCTGATGGTGGAGGCTGCTGCCTGGCCTGATGGTGGAGGCTGCTGCCTGGCCTGGTGGTGGAGGCTGCTGCCTGGCCTGGTGGTGGAGGCTGCTGCCTGGCCTGATGGTGGAGGCTGCTGCCTGGCCTGATGGTGGAGGCTGCTGCCTGGCCTGGTGGTGGAGGCTGCTGCCTGGCCTGGTGGTGGAGGCTTCTGCCTGGCCTGATGGTGGAGGCTCCTCCTTGGCCTGATGGTGGAGGCTGCTGCCTGGCCTGATGGTGGAGGCTTCTGCCTGGCCTGATGGTGGAGGCTCCTCCTTGGCCTGATGGTGGAGGCTGCTGCCTGGCCTGGTGGTGGAGGCTTCTGCCTGGCCTGATGGTGGAGGCTCCTCCTTGGCCTGATGGTGGAGGCTGCTGCCTGGCCTGATGGTGGAGGCTGCTGCCTGGCCTGATGGTGGAGGCTGCTGCCTGGCCTGGTGGTGGAGGCTGCTGCCTGGCCTGATGGTGGAGGCTGCTGCCTGGCCTGATGGTGGAGGCTGCTGCCTGGCCTGATGGTGGAGGCTGCTGCCTGGCCTGGTGGTGGAGGCTGCTGCCTGGCCTGATGGTGGAGGCTGCTGCCTGGCCTGATGGTGGAGGCTTCTGCCTGGCCTGATGGTGGAGGCTGCTGCCTGGCCTGATGGTGGAGGCTGCTGCCTGGCCTGGTGGTGGAGGCTGCTGCCTGGCCTGATGGTGGAGGCTGCTGCCTGGCCTGATGGTGGAGGCTTCTGCCTGGCCTGATGGTGGAGGCTGCTGCCTGGCCTGATGGTGGAGGCTTCTGCCTGGCCTGATGGTGGAGGCTGCTGCCTGGCCTGATGGTGGAGGCTGCTGCCTGGCCTGGTGGTTGAGGCTCCTCCTTGGCCTGGTGGTGGAGGCTTCTGCCTGGCCTGATGGTGGAGGCTCCTCCTTGGCCTGATGGTGGAGGCTGCTGCCTGGCCTGGTGGTGGAGGCTGCTGCCTGGCCTGATGGTGGAGGCTGCTGCCTGGCCTGATGGTGGAGGCTTCTGCCTGGCCTGATGGTGGAGGCTGCTGCCTGGCCTGGTGGTGGAGGCTTCTGCCTGGGCTGGTGGTGGAGGCTGCTGCCTGGCCTGGTGGTGGAGGCTGCTTGGCCCCTCTCACGGGTGGTGGGCCCATGTAAAGGGGGACCCATGTTTCCTCTTCGGGCTGAGCCCGGCCGGGCCCCATGGGTAAAAGCCCGGCCACCAGGCGCTCGCCATCGTGCCCCCCCTCCAGGCCTGGCTCCAGAGTGGGGCCCCGGTGACCCGCGTCCGGGTGAGGGAACGCCGAGTCCAAAGGTTGTAATCATCATAAGGGTCTTTGGGCTGCGCTTTGTCTGTTTCCTCCCCTAGGGTTAGGGTTAGGTTAGGTCTGCCATGGGTGACCCTACCAGGGGCATAAAGCCCCAGACAGCATAGCTCCCAGGATCATTGGGACACTCAAACTTCTCCACCACGATAAGGTGGCAGCCCAAGGAGAGGTTCATTTAATTAGTTTTATCATTTCATTTCATTGTTTAGGATGTGGAGTTTGGATGATTATGTTTTTACATTAGTTATACATTAGTTTTAGCCAGTATCAAAGGAAAAATCATGCTTATAGATTCTCAGCAAACAAATGATATAGAATTTAAGATAAAGCATTTTTTCCAAGATATGTATAGAGTCCCTAAATTAAAATCTTTTTCTATAGCATTCTGTGTAGTCTGTGTCAATATGGTGATATCTTTGAGAAATCAGAAGGGATAATTTTCTATAGAACGGGCATTCATTCAATTCAATAAATTGCTTAAAGGCATGGAGAAAATGTATAAGTCTGTTGTGTTTATTATAGATCTCATAGAGCAATCAATTTACAGCATGTAGGACAGGAAATATATCATGTTTGGGGTATGATTTCAAAGTTATTACAGTAGATCATACTGTATCTCAACATAGTGTTTATTAACAGATTGTGCAATAATTAAGTTATATACATATGGCAATACTTTTCCCATGGATTGGTAAATATGGATGCATGTAATTAAGGATCAAGTACAGTTTGAAAGATAAACGAAGAGTGGAGTGTTTGTGAACAGGTAGCACATGCAAGCCAAGTGGAGGCCGAACCGAGCTTGAGTTCTGGTCCAGTGACCTTTGAATTTTACTCAAAAATACTTAATACAAAAATAAATATTCAGTGTGCTCCCTTATACTTAGACAAACTTCTTGTCATTTTGTATTCACAGAGTGTATACAAAGCAGAATTTTGTTTATACAGCTTTCTGACAGTGAATAAGCAGCAGATTAGCAGTGAAAAAATAACATTTCCATTTATAACGTGCAGCAGTGATCAAAATGTAAACTTTGTAGGAGAGACATGGTGCAAAAGGCATTGATATGCAAAGTTCAGAACAGTGTAAAAATAAATAGATATTTATGGTGCAAAAATGCAGTTGAAACATATTCCACTTTCTCTCTGTAACCATTTTCTGTCATTCCACTTTAACATGCCACAAAAGTTGAAGAACTTTCTAGTAAATTTATCATATTTTTGTTGTACATACAATAAACTTATAAATCATATGGATCCAAAATCTAAAATAAGGATTTACTCGAATACATATTAAGCAAAAATATATCATAATTATTTTGTGCCGATATTTTCTGATCTTTTTTTTTCTAACAAAAACAATATGGCTGAGTATCTAATAATAACCAATCTTTCATACTGCAAACATTAGTGTATTTAGTCGTTTAACATAGAGGTGTCACCAAACATCCAATATACTATTAAAATAAAGTGAAAGATGTTGTTTTTGGTGGATTTAAGAGGCTTAAGACCACAGATTTTCAATTTATGAGCAGGCGTTCCTTCTGTTTGCACTCAAAAGCTTTAATGTTTGCGTTCAAATTCTGTTGTCTTTCAAATATACTAAATCTTCAACAAATATTTTCTCTTTCTGCTTGCCTAATTCTCCTTGCGCGCAAACTTTTGCATGCAACTTTGTCTTTTCTTGTGTATCTGATTCAGTCAATAGAACAATACTGTGCTGCTGGCAAGGCCACACTCTCTGCTGAGATACGCTTGTTCTTTTAGTGTGCTCGTCTTCCTCTGTCCACTACAAGGAAAGACAACTTCAGCTTTCTGCTGCCACTAGTGAGATTTTCTTAGTGTTACACTGGAAAAAATATCTAGAAATAAGCAAAAACTTTCTTAAATTAAGTGCATTTACTCTTGATTTGAATAGGTAAATTAGGTAATTTGCCAATCGAATTAGTATTTTTACTCTTGAAATAAGATTATCAGATAATGTGCACTTGAAATAAGACAATGCAATTGTGTTTTCTTATTTCAAACCTAAAATGTCTTGTTCCATTGGCAAAACGTCTCTTTTATCTCCTCAATTCATGAAAAAATGCACTTTTTTTAAGAAAAAATTACCTATCTAGATTTAGATTTTTTTTTCTAGTGTAAGAGAGCCTTTTCAGGGAAATGATTATTTAAAATAATTTCTAAAAAACGAATTCTACGTTTGTAAAACCTCCTGAAAAATGTACACATGAGATGATAAATACATTTTGCATGATGTGAGAGCAAATAGTCATCCAGCTACCATAACTCCACAGCAAACTCGAAACTAACACATAAAAAATGCACAATTCAGCCTTAGCTGGCTTTATTTTAAAAGAAGGTGTCAGTATCTGTTATATATTTGATAGAGAGATTAAACCATTTCCTACTTACCTTTGTGAGTCTTTTTTTGTTTGTTTTTTAACAGTCGCCAGACAGAAGAGGGCAGGGGATAAGCTGGTAATGTGTAAAAATACATTCTTCCTTAAAGATTAAACACACAGCAATGCATTTTGTTCTTATTTACCAAAATGTTCAAAGAGCCATACTGGACTACAAAAACAGATGTCTGGAGCCTCAAACACTTTAGAAGTCTTATATAAGCCTCCTAAGGGCTCTAAGTGTATATTATCCCACTATCAAAGTGACTAACTAAGCTTAAATACATAATAAGCATTCGTGATTAAATGTTTATCTTCCTTGCAGTTCCTCCTGGAGAAAATGACACACCATGTGACTAATCTGCTGTACGATATTTGATGCTTTAAGTTTAACTTCCATTACATTTTTATAGTATTATGTGTTCGTGCGTCTATGGAATTATAGAAATACAATATAGAAAACAGATTTTTTTTTGTGTTATTTTTATTCAGGATTTGAAAAAAAAAAATGCAATGTGCATAATAGGACTCATGTTGTTTCAAACTTCCACATGGAAATAAAATGCAGTCCTCTTTAAACCACAGTAACAAGACGATCCTCTTTTTCAGCCTTATCGGGGAAACAGTGCAATAAAACGCAGCCTTCAGCTGCAGCCTTCTGATAAGGTAAGTAGGGTATGTAAACGAAAATAAGCCAGTGTAATTTAATTACGATGCAGCCACCAGTTTGATTACAATAGCGGCCTGCCTGGCACCTTGCCGTGCAGACACGTGTCGCATCCTATGACACACATCTTTATTGATAGAAATTTTTATATTTATTGTTTAAATGTATTTATTATACAACTTTTTACAGCATTAGAAAAAATAAAGAATGTTTTATTAAAATAAACTACACACTATATTAAAAGAAAAAAACAACCAAAAAAAAAATCCATCTTTTTCCATTTTCATACATTTTCAAAAGGCTCCAGTGAGTCACAAGGCGGTCGCTGAAGAGCTGCATGCTGCTCTGAAGCCGTTGCCTGCTGACCCCTGGGCTAGGTCATTATCAAGCTCTGTGGATGTAAAACAGGAATGCAGAAACATAAAAAGAAAATTCCCAAAAGGATAAAAAGCGTTTCAGTAATGACATATAAAAACTCCAACTGGTTTTACCTCTAACTTGAGCTGTGTCTGCAACTTGACTCTGACCTCATGTTTCACTCTCTGTATCCTGTCTCCTCCCACAAGGGAATGGGAGTTTAGGAGCACCAGGGTGTATACCATTAGCAGCTGTGCTTTTGTCTGTCAAATGTTAGAGAAAAAACATTTATTTTTATATCAGCATGGGATCAGCATTTACAGGAAGGAGGTCACACATGTGTACGGGAAATGAATTCCTGAGCTCTCTTTTATCTCATTGTGCTGGTTCGCTAACACAACAGTCACTGTTTTCGGCTACAGAAAATGCTGCTTTCAGAGAAAATCAATCACTTCATTTGGATAGGATTCAACTGATCTCAGACAATAATGTTAACAGTTTTATTGTTATTTTTGATCAGGACGTCATTTATATCCAATATCAAAGATGTTTCTGGAATTTCCTTATTTCATCTGCGGAATATTGCAAAATGAAAGAAATCTTATCTAGTCCAATGATGATGCTGATGTTAGGATAATTATCATTGAAGATGTGTGTTTATTACACCTTGGTATAACCTTGGTATTGGCTGTTGCATATTAGAACTGATGTTTTTCGACAATAATGAATCTAATTAGGACAGTTCCCCTGTCTGGATATGCAGTTAGAATCTTCATTCTATACAAAGATTTGGAAATGGAAAGAGAGCGGTGTCCTTCAGCTAAGAGCGAAGTGTAATATTTTGATCTGTGTATGCACCCTGACACAGAGCCAATCTTTAACACTGATAAACTAGTCCATGCATTTATTACTTCAAGGCTGGACTATTGTAATTTTTTACTATGAGGAGGTCCACAAACTGTAGTTAAAAGTCTTCAGCTGATCCAAAATGCTGCAGCCAGAGTTCTTCTGAAAATGAAAAAAGAGAGATCATATCTCTCCTATCCTACCTTCTCTTCATTGGCTTCCTGTTAAATCCAGAATATAATTTAAAATCCTCCTTCTCACATATAAAGCATCAAATGGCCAAGCTTCATCTTATATCAGAGATATGATTGTTCCTTATGTCCCTAAGAGAGCACTTTGCCTTCAATCTGCAGGTTTGCACTGGAAAAACGATTTACAAATAAGTAAAAATCTCTTAAATTAAGTGTATTTACCCTTTTTTGAATAGGTAAATGAGATAATTTGCCAATGCAATAAGTATTTTTACTCTTAAAATAAGATAATTAGATAAAATGCACTTGAAATAAGACAATGCAATTACGTTTTCTTATTTTAAATGTAAATTGTCTTGTTCCATTGGCAAAATGTCTCTTTTACTTTTTCAATTCAGGAACAAATGCACCTATTTTAAGAAGAAATTAGAATTTTCTGCATTTGGGGTTGACACTATGTAGAACAAATGTAATACAATGAGATGCCTATTCTCAAGCATGTCTATATTACTGCTGTTCAAAAAAGACCAAGTATTTTCCAGAATAAAAAAACAACTTTGAGTCATGTTTGAGCTGATGCAGTTTGGCAAACTAGAAGGTGTTAGCTTTCAAATAATGTATAACACATGTAATTTGGGAGTACAGTTCCTCAGTTATTTGCTTTTCCATTTGGGTATGCAAAATAGGGAAGGATTAATTCAAAGTTCAATCTCTATCGTTATGCTCTCTCTTCTTTTCTCGGAGTAGCTACACCGGGTCTTTTCATATTTGGCTGTGACTCCATCCTGGAGAGAAATATCAGCTGTACTGCTGCCATAAACTAACCTGACCACAGCCAGATGCATGTCTAGCTCCGCCTAGCTCCACTCACACACATCTGGGACACACTGCTCATTGAAAGTGATTTCCCCAACCAAATTTATGGTCTGGCCAATCAGGACACAGGGCGGGTGTTTCTTGGATGTGACGTAGTGGAGAAGCTACCGTGAGATTCCAACAACAATGGCGGCTCGCATCGAGGAGGCAAGCGTTAGCATTGATGTTGCTATTTCTTCTGTGTTGTCCAATCTATCTGATATTGTTTCATTAAAAGAACATCAGAGAACGTTTCTGTTTTGTTTTTTTCCTGCTTCGCTCTCACAGCATCACGGGTTAGCTTCGGTGTGAATCAGTGATGGGACTAACGGCGTTGAAAGTAACGGCATTACTAACGGCGTTACCTTGTTTTAGTAACGAGTAATCTAACTAATTACTTTGACTGTAACTATAACGCAGTTACCATTGCAGACACCCCGTTACTGCGCGTTACTCAGGTCGCACAATGAACCTTTTTTCATGATAGGACTCGTGCGCAGCTGCGTGAAGCTGACACCCCACCCACGTCCAAAAACTCTGCAAATAGACTGAATGGTTAGTGCAACGTTAGTGAAGATTTGTGCAGAAAAAAAATATTGTTTGTGCTACTTTTGTTTAAGAGATATTAAAGATTATTTTTTTAGCTCATCCAGAGGTGCGCGCCTTGTCATGAGAGAGGGGAGGATGAGAATGGCTGATGTATAGTGAGATTCCGTCTGTCAGTTGGGTAGGTGGGTGTTTCTGCTGGCGGCTGTTAACGTACAGCACACACAGAGAGATGGAGAGTGAGGAGGATCCAGCAGCAAAACAGCGTTTTCCTGATGGAAATACCGGTGTCACGTTGAGCTGCGTTTCCCCATCACATGAGGTTTCCTCTGTATCTCTGCACAGCGCAGGCGGCACGAGTCACCGCGCAAGCGACAGGAAACGCGCATGCTCGCTAAAGGCGCGCACCAGTCGCCCTGTGCTCGCGCCACAGGAGAACTATGGAGAGCGTGAACGATCAAATGAAAGGGAGAAATCTGGATGGATGGATGGATGGATGGATGGATGGATACTCTGCCTTCTCAACCTACTGTATTTTTTATTTTAAACATTATTTGATGGCCTTTGTGGCAGGGATGGAGATCCATATTTTATGTCACACACAGAGTATACATCTAGATAGATAGATAGATAGATAGATAGATAGATAGATAGATAGATAGATGTTGCAGTATCTATAACAACCCAAACACACAGGATTTCAGAATTAGACATCCCCAGATATTAATTTCATTCACTCACCAGATCTGAATGCCCTGTTAAAAAACTTCACATGGCGTTCCCCCCTGATGTCATTTACGTTGAGTTGCAATAAATGCAAAACTCTCTGCAGGTCTTTGTCATCCTCTCTATTCAGCTGGCTTTTGAATCACACCGCGAGAAGGTGGGGGCTGGGTGGTGAGGGTTACGGGGTCGAGAAACGCAAAAGTAACGCAATAGTTACTTGTACTAGTAACTAGTTACTTTTATTGTGGAGTAACTCAGTTAGTAACTCAGTTACTTTTTGGGAGAAGTAACTAGTAACTATAACTAATTACTTTTTCAAAGTAACGTGCCCAACACTGGCCTTTTCAACCTACTGTATTTTTTATTTTAAACATTATTTGATGGCCTTTGTGGCAGGGATGGAGATCCATATTTTATGTCACACGCAGAGTATACATGTAGATAGATAGATGGATAGATAGATGTTGCAGTATCTATAACAACCCAAACACACAGGATTTCAGAATTAGACATCCCCAGTTATTAGTTTCACCAGATCTGAATGCCCTGTTAAAAAACTTCACATGGCGTTCTACCCTGATGTCATTTACGTTGAGTTGCAATAAATGCTAAACTCTCTGCAGGTTCTTGTCTTTGTCATCCACTCTATTCAGTTGGCTTTTGAATCACACCGCGAGAAGGTGGGGGCTGGGTGGTGAGGGTTACGGGGGCGAGAAACGCAAAAGTAACGCAATAGTTACTTTTACTAGTAACTAGTTACTTTTATTGTGGAGTAACTCAGTTAGTAACTCAGTTACTTTTTGGGAGAACTAACTAGTAACTATAACTAATTACTTTTTCAAAGTAACGTGCCCAACACTGGTGTGAATGGTTGAAATAGCACGTCGATAAAGATGACAGACAAGTGGCTTATCCAATCATATGCAAGGAGTTTTGATAAGGCCCAGCCTTTCAGTAAAGGCAATTCCTATGGCGGTGTCCCAGATGTATGTGAGTGGAGCTAGGCGGAGCTAGACATGCATCTGGCTGTTGTCAGGTTAGCCATCAACACCTTTGTTTGTAGATATGTGAGCTTGGCCTGTTTTCAATTGTAGTCCTGTTCCTCGGAATGTGACTAACTGTATGTGCTCTCTTTTATCCTCTGATATGGGAGCTGGCTTGGAGCCTGTCTGCCTGGCTGTGTGTTTCCTGGACAGGGGTGCCTGTGGAGCTGGTTGACAGTTACCTTTTGTATCTCTGCTTCTTTCTGTTTGCCTGCTTCTGTCTCCTTGAACCCCAGTCGGCCTCAGCAGATGGCCGCTCACACTGAGCCTGGTTCTGCTGGAGATTTCTTCCTGTTAAAAGGGAGTTTTTCCTCTCCACTGTCGCAGAAGCATGCATAGTGTGCAGGATTGCTGCTGAGTCAACGAGCTAATGCAATCAGCTGGTTTTCCATAAATTGAAAACCTTGAACCAACCTGCCTGTATGATCTGGTTGACTTGTTTCTGTAAAGTGCCTTGAGATGACATGTGATGTGAACATATTTTTCATTAAAAACTTTTATCTTTAATATAACTTAATATTTCATAACATGTGCATGGAAAGAGGGAAGACAATGTGAGAGCAATTCCGTTGTAAAATGTATCCTAATTAGTTTGCAGTCAAGTTGGCTAAAGTGGACTTGGCACACGAAGCAAAAAGAGGATGTCTTTTGGGGAATATCATTCAAAACAGAAAGATTATAGCAAATATACGTTTCAGGAATATTTCCTGTCTGGATGAGAACATGCAATGACTTAACAGTGGACTGCAGTGATGAGTAACATGGGTGATATATCAGCAATCACCAGGGCTAACATCAGTCTGTCACGCTAAGGGAGAAAGCAGACAAAACAAATGGCTGGATTCTAAACAAGTGGGGTCTATAAAGGAGCAGAACAAGTTCTGGTTTTGTGCGTTTTCTTTCACATAAGGATGAATGTGAGAGGGAGCAACAGGGAAAAACAGGTTAATAAAAAAATGTAAAAAAAAATTAAACAACAGGCGGCCTTGAGAAAATTGTTTTTTTGGAGGTCATGTACTTGTTTAAACGTCAGAGACATTCTCAGGGGAAATGAGCCGTTGTGTTTGTTTGAGTCTGACTGCTCTCAGAAAATAATGTTTCCTCTCACACATAGAGAGAACAACCAGCCTCATTTTCTCAGGATCCAAAAAAACTACACTTTCATTTTTTTTTTTTTTTTTTGTGGCTTAGATAACTAAACGTGACAGACTCATGAGGATCAAAATCTCCTGTTTTTAATGGCCTGGGGCTTGATTTTCCTTTAGGGGTGGAAGGGAGCCTTATCATGCTAAGTTATTTGCTATAATTAGAATTGTTTAGAGTCGGGGCAGTTAGTTTATATAGACCATAAATAAGCACTTTGATGGACAAAAAAGGAAGTCCAGTGACGTTGTTCCTGTGAAAATAGCATAAATAAACACATTTTTGAAACTAAATGTACTGCACAGTTTGGTGCGACATCCTTGTTCCATGATGTAACGGGGATATAGAGTAAAAATACAAAAATACCCCTGTGGGTTAAACAAACAAAACCATCATCATAAACTTAAGTGGTAATTTGCAACATATTAAATGTTCCTCTGTGTTTAAGCATTTGTTTTGATATGATTATCTGTCTGCTACAAATAGAGGAAGCCCTGAAGGGCCTCCAGGGATAAGTTGTGACTTGTCTTACAAATGTAGCTGAGATAATGATGTGTTTATGGAACCAAAGTCATTCATCCTTCATTTAACCAAAAAAGTACTTTTGCTTTTGCTTTATCAGAAAAGAAAGAGGTACAGTAACTTAAATGCTCGGCTCTAAGACTGCTTTTTTATTTTCTTTTAATTTCCCATTGTTACAGTTCCATCATTCTTTATAGATCTAAAGAATAGTTACAACACAGGAGCCAAAGAAAGCAACAGAATTAAACACAAGAAAATCCCAAAACAACATTATAAAACTTTCTGAAAAGTGCTTTAAATCAATTATACATTACCTTAGGCCATGCTGGGTCAGATCCTGACGTATAAAAAAAGGAGGCAGAGAAAGCAGAATAAAGTAACGCAATAGTTACTTTTACTAGTAACTAGTTACTTTTATTGTGGAGTAACTCAGTTACTAACTCAGTTACTTGGGAGAAGTAACAATAACTATAACTAATTACTTTTTCAAAGTATCGTGCCCAACACTGTTTATCTTGCACATCTAAAATATATATCAATATATTTTGAAACATTTTAATTTTATTTTCTTTTTATGTCTTAATCAAGGTCAGTGGATGAGTGGGGCGGCGCCCTTTCGCCCTCTTCTGGATACAGTGTGAACAAATGTTGGTAATGAAGCCCATTTTAAATGACGCGTTCCATGTAGTGAAATCTATGGATAACATTATACTGAATTGAACAATAGAATCCCGTCTGGCAATATCCTGATTTTAAAATTAATAAAGTCGGTTTTCTACTACAACCAGCCACTACAATTCATTGCAAGCATGTATATCATAACGACACAATCTTACCCTTCTCTGATGTCGGTCAAAATATAATGTAGACTTTAACTTTATCAACATTATTCCCTCTAGGCTAATGGTAGCTAACACTGCATGAAAAGTGAGATTTTCGTCCCCGTAAACTCCTGCAGATCTCCCTGATTTTCGTCAGTTTCCGACAATTTGCAACCCGCACTTGTCCGCGTTTGTCGTGCCACAAATTGTCGGAAACGGACTCTGACGTACGTATGTGGAGAGCTATCAGCTGTACTAATGTGTTAAAAAAGTGTTAAAAGTTAAAAATGTGATACTGGTGTAAATCCTGCTTAATATGAAGCAGTGTTGTTGTTTCTTTTTTGTATATATAGTATGAAATTATCCAGAAATGACCTGTATGAAACTACTCACAAGCAAAATGTATTTTTATGTTGCTTCTTTTCAGATTTTTGGAGATTTTGATGTAACATACAGAACCCGCCTTTTTGTTGATTTGTTGATACAGCAGTATGGAGGACCAACTCTGCCATATTTAAAAATAAATACAGAAATAAATAAATGCTCAATAAATAAATAAGCATACAATTAATTGCCACCAAAAATACATACAACAAATAAATGTAAGTAGAAATTAAATTATACAGCTAGTCATAAAGGTATATAACTGTTTTGATTTCTTTGCCTTTTTAATATTTACCTTATTTATTTTTTTGTCATTTATGATCTTCAACTTCATTTTTTAATTACTTATATTTTTAAGTATTTATTTATGTGCATGTTATAATATTTTTGTCTGTTTTATTCTTCCTTTGTATTTTTTTACCGTAGTTATTTCTTCGCCGCTATTTCTTTCTGCCTGCCCTTTTAACATTTCTGCCTGCCATTATAATATAATTTCTAATTACATTTATTTGTTGATTGTATTTTTGGTGGCAATTAATTGTATGCTTATTTATTTATTGAGCATTTGTTTATTTCTGTATTTATTTTTAAATATGGCAGAGTTGGTCCTTCATATACAGCTCTATCTACAGCATATTTACATGCATGAAATGTCCCTTTCATGTTGCCGTAACTGCTGTATGTCAAGTTACTGAGGAACAAATGGGGTAAATGTGTGTTCAGAGTAAACAATACATAGATGTCCAGTACCTTGTTTGGTGCCTTGATCCATTTATTTCTACTGTGTAGTTCTGCTCACTTTAGTACAGCTCAATCCATAGATCTCTGATGGGTAAGTTTTTCTTTCTATAGTTTCTTCTTGTGCAAATGCTGCAAAGCTGCCTCTCTGACAGTCAATCTCACACATCTGCGACTCAGCACCTGTGTCTTACCTTAGTACCTTTCCTGTCATAAGGCCCCTCTAGAAGTAGTGTTATCATTCTTCTATCTCCTATTAAGTGAGATCACATTGTACGATGTATTATTAATATGAACTGTTTCACATGAAACACTAGTACTGTACATACTATTCTCACCAAACTGTGATAACTGTGATTAAATTCAGTGTAAACTAATGCCATATGTTGCCACCCCTAAAAAATTCCTGCCCCCCTCTTGCCACCCCATAAATATTTTTCTAGATCCGCCCCTGGCTCCAGCACAGCTAATTTTAATTGATAGTTGATTAACAGGCTTTTGCTCTACTGCAATCATTATAATCAGCTGTGCTAAAGCAGGGAAACCTCTAACACCTGCAGGATAGCGGCCCTTGAAGACCGAGTTTGGGGATGCCTGATGTGATGGATCTGTTTTATATGTTGTCTTCCCAATTCAGAGGGCCCCCTGCCTGTCTTTGCCTAGGGCCCCAAATTTCCTAAACCCGTTCCTGCCTGGTTATTTAATACATAAACATTACAAGTTTTATTTAAAGAGTTTTTCCCCAAGTGATCTCTTCCCAGGAAAAAGAACCAGAGAGAGAAAGTTTTAAAGTTGTAGGGAAATGGCCGTTCCAACCGTTGCATTTCTGAATTTTCCCAGTTTACATGAGAGAATAAAGTGAATGTGATTGGTCCTTTGTCAAGGGGGCAGGATTGTTGTGGCGGAAGGTTCGCAAGCAAGTTTGATTGTGCTAACCAGTCAGCAACTTACATTTTTTATTTAGAGGAGAAAAGCAGGGAAGAAGATGTTGTGGAAGAGGACGCCAGGTCCGCAGAAGCTTGGTTTGGTTTAGAGGGCGTACTGCCGTACATGTTTGAGCTTTTGCCTCGCAACGCTGCCAGTTCTGTTAGCTCTACGCCTGCTGAAGACACAGACGTCCATCCCCGTGAACACTGGGACGGAACTCAATGGGAAAGGAAGGATTCTTATATCTTATTTCAACCATAGCGTATATTAGCTGCGACACATGAATCAAGATATTATGAGTGAAAAAATGTGATTGACAGATGACCGTTGATATATGATTGGCCGAATTTAGGTGAACAAGCTGATGTATAACTAACTGGCCTGCATAAGATAACGAACAAAAAAACACCCACAGATTTTAAGACAGGATTTTTTATAAATAGAAATTTTCTAACTTTTGGGATGATACCATTTATATACATGTTAATGTATACATAATGATTTGACATTTAAATATGATTTCCATATGACTTTAATGTGAAAACACAGAGCTTTCTCTAACAGAGGGACATATGCCTGGAAGATGATATGCAGCTTTTTATTATTTCTTTACAAATAAAAACTATCTCAGATTCTGTATTGCAACGAGACTCAGCTTTTGACTGGACTATAAGCTGTATCTAAAACATATTTCTGACTTCTGTTTGACTATTTTCCATTGTTTTGTGCATAGCCAGAAAACCTATTAAAAATTATCTGTGTCCTTCCTTAAAGGAATGAAAAAATATATATATATTCTAGACTTTTTTTCTTTTTCAACTTTTAAACTTTGGTTAAAATCTACACTTACCAACACAAAGTAGCTCTAGGTTTGTGGTTATAATGCCTTAAAATTAGCAGGGCGTTTAGGGGAAAATGGCCTTATTTATTTCTTCATTATTTGTTTGGTCTTGTTAATGGTTCCGTTCTCTTCTGAGTTTTGTTATGTTCCGGGAAAGGTGACATCATTAGAAAGGAATGCGTGTCTAGTGGGACAGAGGGCGTTCTGGACCGGACGGACTTTAGGGCGGAAACTAAACACGTCTGCAGCATTTAGAGAGAGCGATAACGCACCGAGGAAATGAGCGCAGCGCGCTGGGAACGATCATTAACTGGAGCCTGGTTTGGCGATTAGGTTCACTTTGAGGAATTCAGCAGCAAAATGTTTTCCGTGGAACTAAAATCTGCTTTTTGGGTTCTTGTTTATCTCCTTTCTGCTGCTGCTGCATTGCCTTCAAAAAGTAACGGTAAGAAAAGTTTGTTTTCTACTAAAGTTAAACTATTTAGTTTGTTGGCGTCTATTTGCTTAAAAGATTAATAAACAACAACAAAACAGTTGTAGGAACCAGTCTCCTTAGGCAAATTAAAACTACTCCACTGTTTTAATCGGTAATTGTGTTTTTTTCCCTCTTTTTTTCTCCTTTGGTATTTAATATTAGAGCAGGGCCGCTCCAAGACCTAATGTGACCCTTGGTCGGGGACCTGCAGTCCAACAACTGTTTTTTTTTTTTTTTTTTGTCCTTTAGTCCAGATTTTTACATTATAAGATGGCTTCAATTCTGAAAAAAAAAACGGCTATTAGTTTAAATTTCAAATTAATGAATTAGAATTTAGATTTAAAATAAACTTTTGTTTGATGAATAGGTTTCATCAAACTGCAATTTTTTGGGCCCCCTAGAAACAAAAAAGATCTAAATGTTTATGTTCCTTTAAAGTTTACAGAGGCTATAAAAATGCAAAATGGGAGTAAATTCATCATTGAAGAACTGTGTGCTCTTTGTAAATGAAAAGATTAAATTAAAAGTTTAATTTCTACAGCTCAACATGATAATGAGCTGATTTGATTCTGAGTTTCAAGAGCAGAGGTTCCTAAAATCTGGGGTTGTGAGAGTTTTTGCAAGAATTGATGCGATTCTCCCATGTTAAACATTTAATGCATCATTAAAATGTAAAATGCACAAATGATTAATAAAATCTCCTATTTAATCATTACAAATACAGTTAAAGTGTAGAATTAATTATTGTCATAAAAATAAACTATTTGAAAAAAGCAAATATAATTAACTTGCCATGAAGTTACTCAATTTATTTTGGGGTCTTTGGTTGTTTGTTTTAGAGTCACTGACTAAAATGTTTGGGAACGTCAGCTCTAGAGCATTTCAATTTTTATCTTTATTTTTTTATCTTAGTCTTAAAGGTATTACTTTTTTGTCATTCTGTTTAAGAAATATTGTACAATTATTCCATTTAAAAACTATTTTTTTTAAATTAAATAAAACCAGTTGGTTATTTATTTTTGACCAAAGCTATGAATAAAAAAAGGTCTAAAGCAATGGTTCATAATCCTGTTCCTGAAATCCCCGTGTCCTGGATGTTTTAGGTGTCTCCTCGGTGACACATAAATGAGTCATTCAAAGAATTCTGCAGCCCTTGGTGATATAATTATTGAAATCAGATGTGCTGGAAACGCACTGAGCAAGGGTTCCTGGAGGACCGGAGTTGGGAACTACTAGTGTAAAGAGCCACTGATAGAACCCGTGTCCTAGAAGACCGTCATCCATCGGGCACTGAAACACCACTATGTCTGTTTGCAAAACGTGTGGTATCATGTTCTTTATATCCATCAGTTTTATTGATTTAAAAAACTTTCATCTGTAGACAAAACATTTATTAGATCACCTGAAAGACTCCTCCCATAAAGTTGATACGGTGAGATGAGCAGCACCGTGGTGAGAGAATTTACCAGAAGCTCTAACTAGTGGCTAAGCCTTAAAGTGCTTCTGCATGAAAATGTGTCAAAAAGAAAACAGCAAAACATGTTTAAAATCAAAATCATGCCAAACTCATATCCATCATGGTCAGTATGCAAAGGAACTTAATTATTTTATTCAGGCGTTTTAAAACAGAGGTGGTTTGAAAAGGTGCAGGAAAGCAGCGCTAAAGAACTGATCTGACATCCTTCATCTAAACCAGGGGTCGCCAACGCCTTGCCTGCGGGCACCATGGGGCCCTCAAGGACCACATGGGGTGCTCTCAGCATCTTCTGTAAACAGAACAACACACCAGTTAGCAGAGTTTGACATTTGATTATGTTGCCGTTCTTTAGTAAACAATTACAGATCATTTCATCATATTATTCATATAGGACATTTAGGCATTTTTAGAGATTTCAAAATAAGAGTTTCTAAAAAAAAATAGAAATTAAAATGAAACTATAAAAATTTGTTTACTATGTGTTAAGTTCAGGTGAACGCTGAATCCTCCAGCTCTTAAAAAGTTTGGGGACCCCTGATCTAGACCAATGTGAAAGAACCTAAAATCACATACGACCAACTGTAATTTTGTCTGAAAACATTATTGCAATGTGTTAGGAAAGACATTTCCCAAATGCCTCTGAATCTTTTGTTGATTATTAAACAATTTATGTTCAGTTGAGACCTATTATTCATTAAAAAAAATATTACTACTTAAGCATTTTATTTTATGTCAACCACAAGCTTATGTCTAATCTGCATACCTTGAACCAAAACTCCATGACCAGCTTTTAGTTCCACTAATTCTGAAAAAAAAGTAACTTTATTGCCCAAAATTCTTTGCCAGCGTAATAATTTTATCATTTAGATTATTAATTTTCATTTCCCGTATCATTTTCTTCCTTCTAAGCAATGTACTTTTCTCTCTGTGTTTTCCTATTTTGTTTGTTCATGTACGGCACTTTGAAGAGTCTTGTAAATATTTCATTATTTTAATTGTAAACAGTTTGATGCAACTTGGTCCTTGATTTTTTTTTTTTTTCTTTCTTCAGCCACAAGGCCACGAACCTTTATCCTTGGTCCTGGTCCTGTCACAGATGAGCCAATACCTTTGCCAACCGATTATATAGATGGAGATGGGAAACCGGACCTTCCACAAAACCGTACAGTACAGAACAGAACAGAATTGAGACTTTATCTTTCTGAAGAAGCGTTTCAATTCCTGACTGGTCCCATTTCCACATTCATCATGCCTTCCTTCTACACCTTGGTGTGCTGCATCAGCGTGCCAATCAACCTCTGCGCTGTGCTTGCCTTTGCTCGGGGGATCCGTCCCAAGAAGCCCGGAGCGATATACATGCTGAACCTGGCCTGTGCCGATTTGCTCTTTGGCCTCATGCTTCCCTTCAAGATAATCTACCACTTCTGGGGCAACAACTGGAAATTCGGCCCGTACCTGTGCCAAGTGGTCACCGCAAGCTTTTACTGGAACATGTATTGTTCCGTCCTTCTCATAGCCTGCATCAGCGTAGACCGCTTTCTTGCAGTTGTCTACCCCATCGAATCTCTGGCTTGGAGGAAGCCAAAGAACGCCATCATAGCCTGTGTGACCATGTGGGTCCTGTCGTTCGCTGCCTCTGTGCCTCTCGTCACCTCCGACCAGACCGTTTACCTCCCGCAGTTGAACATCATCACCTGCCATGATGTCCAACACTTTGGGCGGATTTTCTGGTTGAAGTCGTATTTCATTGCCGTTTTTTTCTCCCTATTCTTCTTGCCTTTTATTGTCACGGTGGGCTCCTACACAAAAGTTATCTGGACACTGAGCAGCGTGCCACACGGGCTTACAGGAAGTATACGCAAAAAAACGAGAGCAGTGATGATGGCCTTGACGGTGTTGGTGATTTTTGTGCTGTGCTTCATGCCCACAAACTGCCTCCTGCTAGCACACTACTTTATGCTTAATAAGGAACTCAAGGACGTCAGCGAGGCCCAAGACGGCTTCTACGGACTCTACTTGATGTTTCTGTGTTTGGGCAGCCTGAACTGCCTTCTGGATCCTCTCGCCTACTACTTCGGCTCTTCCCAGTGTCAGAGACAGCTGTCTAACATGCTGAAGTGTGGAAAGTTGAAGAGTGGAAGCATCACCCATGCATCGTCTGACTCCTGCAGGTCCAGCATCAGACCCATTCTGAAATCCAGCTGCACTGAATCCTCCAAAATCACCTCATCAATAAGCAAAACAAGCTCATTGGAAGCAAACCTAGACAGCCAGTACAAGAAGCTGCTGGTCTGATCGGCGATATGATCAGTTTGTGAGCCCTAGTAACTGAATCTCACCTGTACAAAAACAGAAAGTTGTAAAGTTAGTATATAAAATTAGCACTTCTTGTTGAGCTGCCAGTAGAAAGGGTTATTTACTCAAATGGCAGGTAACCAAACTGCTTGTACTACTAGAAACACTTGGTTTCAGGAAGCTACACATGCAGATGTACTATCTGTGACATATATAGATCTAAATCTTTAGAATGATACGCTTTACTTTTTGCACTCGACATTTACTTTTGTACATACAATTTTACTATTTCTTTGAGTTTGTAAATAGGCTGTTGCATTTAATGCTTTATTTTTGTGTATTTAGTTTTTAAGATGAGTCTAGTTTAAGGAACAGTGCAAAGATATTAGCCTTGAGTTTTTATCTTTTTAGAAATGTACACTTTTTTCTTTTTAATATGCATGTATAGATTTTTGTTTTTTGTGTCTCTTAATAAATATTTTAGACTCAACATTGTCTTGTTTTGAAAGTCCATAATTAATCTAATATAAAATATGTCCATTAAATAGCTTTTCCTTCAGAAAACAAAACAAAATGGAAAATGGCTCAGTCCTGCCACCTGCTGGTCAAATATGTAGGTCGATAAATCCCATCTCTTCCTTGAATGCTCACATCCCATTGTCTAGAACAGTTCCTTAGAAGTGCATAGTACTCCAATAAATCTATGTAAAAATATTTTGATATAACTTTGATTAAAATTGGTAAAAGTCACTGATAAAATAATGTCAGGAAATTTTTAATAACTGGAAAGTTAAAAGAAGGTATTTTTGAATAGAAAAGGAAGCGAGACAAACTTTCTTTTTTTGTCCACTCACAAAGTGTCAATGCACACCAATAACGCAGAACGGATTAGCTGAGACTTTGGTTTAACAGCATTTAAAACAATATTTAGAAGGAGATGTATTAATAACCTCACCCCTTTAGAGAAACCAAAGAAATAAACATTTGTTTTTCAAGAGGCTTACTCTCGTTCACTTGGAAATTCCGAATGAACAATAAATTGAATGATGCATTCTGGTCATATTTTTATTTGTAGTAAATAACAATTGAAAGCAAAATAAAAATACAATTTCTAAGCCTCTAATGGAATGAAACAAATATAAAACTCTTAATTTTGTCCCTCTTGCACAATGACCATTCAGGTGACGGGAGCCAGCAACCCTGGAAAGATAAGTGGGTATAGAAAATGAACACACACAACATATTCAATGCAAAAAATATAATCAAGTTAATGTTTTAAGCATATAAAAGCATAAAACAAAAAGGGAATATGAGAAAATAATCTAAATAGTACAAAGGGTTAAACAAATTCTGGACACACACATAAACATTTGCTTTAATAGCCAGCTTTATTGATAAAAAGAATTATAGGCTAGCAAACTAGCTCTGATCTAAACCCTGCAGAGGAAGATGAGAGAAAACCTGACAAGCCAAGAATTAAAGCAAACCTGAACTTCTTATAAAACCTCAGCAAAGCCACAGGCTGAGAGCTTTCATGGCACCAAGGAAGGAATACTGTACATGGACGTATTATTTTTACCTTATTGAGGTTTCTGTCTCAATATTGTCTTTTAATCTAATAAAACGTTTTCTAAGATGATTTTGAGTAGTTTTTCAACTATAAATGAATTATTACATGTAACAATTCATTTAGTACAGATGCATCCATGTAATGATGCGGTTATGACTTTTCATCAGAAAGACATACACATATTGTTCAAAATATGAGAATGAATGAGGCACATTGGCAAAATTCCTGAAAACAAAAACTTAAAACTAGTTTCTCAATAGTGGAAAACAGCTCTCTCTTTGTCCCAGGACACTCTTAATGTGTTGAAACTGTTTCTCAGTTTTGTCTGTAGGTGGTGCAAGCTTAAAGCTTAAATCAACCAGGCCTCCATTCATAGACCTAAGGCTGCTTCTCCTTGCATGCAGCTCTGAGTTCCTCATAACGAACACACAAACATTCCTTTGAACTTTTCATACCTGAGACACATTTTAGCAAGTTATACTCCTTAAGGCCTCTGATTCACATTTGCGCATAAGTTATTTGCATTCATTATGTAGTTTTTTTTGGGGGGGGGGGATCAGTACAAGACAATACAGTCCATTTTTTTGGTAACCTAAAATTTTACTGTAAATAAATACAGTGACAAAATAAATAACTACCGTAAACCATTGAACTGTAATGTCCTGTGAAGAAAATATTCCTTTCCATAGATTTTTACATTTATCAGCTGTAAAATGACAGATACATTACAGTTCTTTATACAGTAATTCCTTGTTTATTTTTCAAGGTGGGCAAAAAACTTTTAAAAAAAATGAAATGTGGTACAACTTTTTAAAGGATAAGTTAATAAAAACACATAGTAAAATTGTAAAACATTTTTTTTGAGTTAAATTTCGATGTAAATTCCTGGCAACCACAGCTGCCCATATTTTACCATAAAAAATACAGTACGATACATGTGCAAGGCAACTTAAAGATGCACAAATTTAATCAAGGTACCAATTATCATTGAAAATCATTAAGACAACTGTAAATGACATCTGGGAAAGAAGACAGTACATAGCCTATCATATTGTCTGCACTATCACAAATCACTATAAAACTTGACAATGTAGCATATTACTGGTAATCATTGAACAAAAACATGAAAAAGAGCCACTTGCTCCTCACTGAACAGGAGTAAAGTCAGTGGCTCTGTTCGAAAACCTGGGCTGCATCCTCCAAGGACGCGGTCTACCTAGACTGGATCCTTCGAAGTCCTTGAAAATAAGGAGACCGGAAGAGTTTTGGATGTGAATTCGAACAGGTCTACACTTCGGCGGGTTTTACCGCCGTATGCTCTGTTGCTTAGCAACCGTGAAAGTTGACGCACAAAGCAGGAAGAGAATGAATACCGAAGTTTTCAAAACTGTTTATTTCTTTCTTTTTTATTTTAAAGTGAAAAAGGACTACATTAACCAGAATCCAGAGTGGAATAAAGGTTTCAACCACCATGAGCAGGAACAAATAAAATCAAATGTAATGATAGAAACCTTAGTCACTTAAATAACCTGCTGCTGTCATTCTGCACATCTCTGATGTGGCTGCTATTTTCAAATATCCATTACTGTAAAAATGTCCATAGCTGCATATTGGTTATTTATTCTCCAGTTTTATATTGTTAAAACACTTTACTAGGGTGACCATATTTTCATTTGGGAAAACCAGGACACCTTGGAGCGGGAGGGGGGCGGGGGGGATGGGATCTCTGTTCCCATGCACAGAGATGTCTGTGGCATGCAGTAAAAGTCAACAGCATTAACTCCAATAACAAACGATAATTTCATTCAAAATGTATTTATTCAAAATGCTTAACAATTCCTGTAATGAATGAGTAGCACAATGAAAGAAATAATGTCTCATCTAAACATAGACATATGTGCACAAGGCCTCCCATTTGTCTCGACCCGGTCTGAAAGCGGGGAAACTCTTTTGTAAATCGTCGGTAAACAAAAATTTGCGCTTTTGCATGTTGTTGGCGTACTGACAGCCACGCAATCTACATTCTGATTAAGAACAGGGTTGCCCGCACTGACGCGGCTCAGGGATTACGTCACACGCAGCGTCGTGCGCAGTGCCCTAGTGCCTGTAAATTTTATGGTCCAATTAAGGTAATTTAAAAATCAGGACATTTCCTCACTTTCTGAAAAAAACCCGGGACGCCCGGGGCAGGACGTGAAATACGGATATGTCTCGGGAAATACGGACGTTTGGTCACCCTAACTTCACAGAATTGTATTGTTTTTTTGTTTTTTTACAATACAATACGGTAATCTTTCTGCTGCACTAAATTTGTCCATTGTGGGACAATAAAGGGATTTTCTATTATATTCTATAAAAGGGGTGGAAATATATAAGTAAATCTAAACAAAATATGTATAAAAATATATCTGCAAAATCTCTAATATTCAACAACAAAAAATACTTTGTTAACCATATTGTGCAAAACAGCAATAAAAAGATAAAAAATCCTATCAGATTTATAGTCCCCACACTGCAGATTTATTAGAATCTGTCCTTAAATTACAGCCCAACCCATTTACACAGTAACAGATAAAAACCTTTAGATAAACCAAACATTACCGCCACATATCTGACTCTATAACAATTAAATCAACTATTTTCATTAATTTCAGACGAAACTATTCACAGAGTTGTATTATATTAAACTGAACTTCCAATTCTCACCACTGTTCGGCGCCAAGTAACCTTTCCTCTGATTACGGAGCATATCATGGCTTGCTTGGTCTCGCAATGAATCCTGGATAAACCAAGGATACCGAGGATACATCGGACCCGTCCTTCAAATCGGGCAAAAAGAAGGACACATTTTAAGGCCGCATAACGAGGGCTCTTGGAATCCGACCAAACCTCGGCTCCGCGCTATGATGTAATCGTCCTTCGAATCTGGCCTTCTAAGGACGCGTCCTAGGTTTTCAACAGAGCATCTGAGACTGTTTCATTTGTATATATGTCTTGGCATTATCAGCAGCACTGAAGATTGCACTTATCACAAAGGAAACTGAAATGGTTTTAAATCTATCTTATGCCTGTTATTACTTTTGCTCCCTGACTCTTAGAGAATAGACTTTAAATTCTTAGTATTTAAATAAGCAATGGTTTAGCTCCAAAATACATTACAAACTTATTGTCCGTGTATCCGCCGGCTAGACCTCTCTTTACCATTATAAACTGAGCATTGAAATGCACCCAAGCTTCAATTATAAGTAAAAATGAATATCACAAGTAAAAAATTACAGCATAGAAGGAGTACAATTAATCTTAAATGGCTGTCAGTTATTACACAACAATCTGACTAAAAGCACAGTCCACTGTTACATCCTGCATCGGATGACAGCCAGGTATATAAACTTTATGGTCAAAAGTATTCGCTCACCTGCCTTGACTGAGATAAGAGTTTACATGACATCCCATTTCTAATGCACAGAGGTTCAATATGATGTTGTTCCAACATTTGCAGTTAGAACAGCTTCAGCTCTTTGGGGGAAGGCTGCCAACAAGCTTTAGGAGTGTGTTTATGGGAACTTTGGAATATACTTCCAGAAGTGCATTTGTGGAGGACAAGGTTTAGCTCTCACTGTACCTTCATATGATATCGTAATTATGGTAAACACAAAAAGCCGACAAGAAAATTGGACATGAACTTATGTCAAGCTTTCCATTGGAAAGCAGAGAAAAAATGTGTGCTCAATGTTTGAGAATCAAACATTGAGCACACATTCATCGTCTTGCTATTCTTGAGAAACAAAAAAGCTGAGCCTGCAGCCCCCCTGCAAAGCAGAAAAAGAGAGAAAACTTGCCTATCAATAACCAGCTAAACACCAGCAGGAATGAGAAGGCAGTAAGACAGGTATGCAGGACCAAGACTGCCTCACATTTTACAGCGCCAGTTTGAAAAATATCTTACTGAAGTCATCCTCAGCAAAAACCCTGATTGTTAAAGGCTTAGTTTAACATTTGAATACTTTAAACCCATATCCGTTCAGATTGGTGCAAATATCCAGGAGAATCAAAGCCAATTAGCTGGTATTATGACATAGAGGCACTTTGAATCAACACCAGGTAGTTTTATCCGCTTAATGTTGCCATTTAGTTTTTCAAATCAGCAGATCTTAACAATAAAATAGCAGGAAATTGAAATTACATAAAATTATGTTGATTAGACACACAAGTTTGGTTGATATTCCAATGCAGAATCTATGGCTAGTTCAAAGCACCGAATCACCTGTTTGGTGTTTGACATAGTTTTGTATTAATCTTTTCATTAAGTTTACATAATTTCAACATCTAAATATTTTATATCAGTCTAACGCCAGATGAAGGAACAATGACTAAAGCTCCTACTTGGACAGCTGCAGAGAGCACACCCCATAAATGGCTCATCAGACTGCTGCTTGTGTTAGTCAGGGAAGTATTCATTGCCTTTTATGAACTCTCTTTGTAAACATCTGCCTTAAGAATGTGTTCTTATCCCAACGTAGCGCCCATAGTTTAATCAGATCCTATCACACGCACACCAATGTGCATTGAGCGCAGACCGTGCTCATTCTCATTTTCTAAAGTCAAGATTTTTACCTGATTTAATGGTGATGTCTTTGAAGAGGGGATTTTTTCAGCTTATCCTGCTTTTCTCTGCAATGCAGACATGTCTGATGAACGAAGGTATAGTTTTCCTTTTCCTTCCTGTAGGTTTGTCATTATCTCAATAAAACGTGAGTTTGATTAGCCTTACATAAACAAGGATGTTACAATAAGCTGCAAGTGAAAAAAGCTGGTTCTTACAACCAACCAACCACTAACTCACTTCTATATTATGTTGAGTTTATGATAGAATAACACACTTTTAGAGGGAAGTTTGTCTTTTTATTTATTTTGAATTCCACTAATATATTGTGCAGAACTTATTGTTTTTTTTTTTAGAGGCAAGGGTTTCAATTAAATTTAATTAAGATTAAATTACAAAGAGAATTTCACAATGGATGTCCTCACAATACGCTTTACTGAGTCAATTCAGCTGAATTATGCAGATTTATTGGTTGAAGATTATCTATCTATTGAAAGCAATGAACATGTTTCCAAATAGGACTCAAATTGCACTCTAAAAAGAGAATTGTGAACTTGAAAACTAAATTAATGAAGCTGGACAAACTTTATTCAATTGCTTGTCAGAAATGAAAAAAGTTTATTGAAGTTGGAGCTGTATTCTCTTTTTGAAGTATGAAGACGTTTTTTTTCAACATTAATACTTCTACTTCTACTAAGAACTTCTCACTCAAAAGTTTACAGTTTGCATTTTGCCAGATTTATCTTTTTTAATGTGTTCTTAGATTGTATTATATTTTTTTTTCAGGGGATAATGAAGAGCAGACTTATAAATACTAGAAAAAAAAAATGTCTATATATAGCAAGCTAAATATTCCATTCCATTTTCCACAATGCTTTATCCCAGCTGGGGTCGCGACAAGCAAAATATTTCATTTACAAATGAAATGTTATAAAGATTTCATTTACAGATCAAATATTTAGTTTCAAATTAAATTAAAAATCAAGCAAAGCCTTAGCTTTTAAGTGAATATTTAAGTCTTTGTTAAACAAACTAAATATTATTTTTAACTTATTAGAAATAGAATAGAAAATCCCTTTATTTTCCAACATGTTGAACTTGCTATTTAAATATTCAGTCTTTCAATTTGACATTAGTAAACGCAAAAATTGCATGGTGAAAATACAAGTTAAAAAAAAATTACTACCCTTTTCTTTCTCTGGGGAAAGGCCTGATAAACCAACAAATGGGTGCAAATTTTTGACGTACTACAAATGCCAACCCTCTGATAATGTATGTGTGTCAGCATATGAGCAGCATTACTTGAAAATATTAGAAACACCACTGATTCATTGTCCTGTCAGAAGGCAAATCTCTCTCCCATTCCCGACTAAAGATAAATTAATTTTTAGAATGGCTTTCTTTATTGACAACTAATTCTTACCTCCCTTCCATAAAGTGTAGATTTTTTGGATAGTATGACTGATAGTTGCCCATACTCAATAGAAAAATAAATAGAAAAACACTTAAATCGACTAAAAATACAGAAAAAAAATATATAAGCAGTAATTAAATCATGCAATAAAAATAAATCTAATTTAACTGGCAAATGAGGCATGGTTTACCTTTTTTCACCTTTGTAATAATTCTTTGTAATCAATGGCTTGCAGCTTTATCTTTTAGGTATATTTTTCAAATTAATTTATTTCAGTATATGCATAATTTTTTAACTGTTGTATTTTTCACTCCATTTATTTCTTTCACTCTATTATTTTTTCTTTTTCATTTTTCAATTTCTGTATGCCTCAATATGCCAGGAAGGGTGGAGTATTCTTATAGAAGCAATGTGTAATCATGACATTTAGAGTTTCATAACACATCCCAAGGTGCCTGGAGACCCTGATGGAGGACCATCTCAACCATCCTTCCATCCTTCAGCACGAGGAGGTGTGGCTCAAAGTCATCAAAAGAAAGTGATCAGAGCTCATCGGAGCTCATCAGGAAGGAACCTGGACGAACTTCAACAAAGCAAATCAGAATAAAGGGGCGGAATAATCCCCTCTGATTGGTTAATTAACACATCACTAGTCCACCTGATGTGTTAAGGACCAGCTGCTCTGCAGACCACGTTCCTGTATAGGGACCAACATCAACAGAAAGATGAAGACGCCCACCTGAAGATGTCTGACTTTGGCTTTTTGATTTTTTAATTATACAACATGAATGAGAAGGGAAATGTGTTGTAATGTGTTGTATTTTAATGAAAGGTGAACATTTTGAGTGTTTTATATTAGTTTCTTAATACAAAAGAAAGTCCAATAATTAGATGAGCACCTGATGGCTGATGGTCAATATTGGCAGAGATTTCTGGATTAGAGAATGAACTCTGATGATCGGGTCATCTCAGCTACCATTGGGAAAGAGGAGCGCTGAGATTAAATCCTCCAACTTTTCAGATGTGTGCTTTGACTGACCCTGATTCTGAAGAGCTGAACTTGCATCTGCGTGAAACATCTTTGTGTTATGATTTTAACATTTTGAATAGAGATTGATCCTTCTTTTTACTTTTAATGAAACTCAGATTAATAAGTTGACTTACACTTTGTAGACATGAAGGGGTCTATAGTTTTGACTAATTTGAACTTTTCTCTTTCCAGGGAAACAAAAAGGGTAACTGAAAATGATAACAACTAAAAATTTACATTTTCAGCAAATAGATATTTTACCATAAAAAGTATCATCTGTTGGGATCTGGAGGTCTGTTCCCCTTCCTCCAGCAGAGGGCGCCCCTTGGTCTCCTGGAGCTGCGCTGAGGACCACACCTGAGATCCATCAGTCATCAGGAGATCAGCTTTATAAGCAGCGGCTGAGCTTCCCTTCATTGCCAGAGTGTTGAATAAGTTATGGTAGCCTACCTGAGCCAACCAGTCTGTCTGACTCTCTGACTCCCTTGAAACCTAGAACCAGATCCTGATCAGTTTTTGTCCTCTCTGTTCTTCTAGGAAGATCCTGACTGAAACCTGGAGCTCTGGTGGAGCTCATGTTTGGGAAACCTGCCTGCCTGCTCTGAGAAGCCAAACCTGAAGAACCTCAGCCTGCACCTCCCTGCCAGTTCTCTGGAGAGAACTTGGAGACCCACTCAAGGTCTGAACCATACAACTCTGAAGCCAGCTCCTGCCTCTGCTAAGCCCTCTGCAAATCCTCTGTCTCTGGACCCAACCGGTACTCTCCCTCTGACGCTCAGCCTGAAGCTCTGGACAGAAGATCCTGTGATACCAGCCCCGAACCTGTTTCCAACACCTGTCTGAACCTTTGTGTTTATTAATAAACAGTCTAACTTTCCTCCTGACTCAGTGTGTGTTCTGCATGTGGGTTAGGAACCTAAAACCCATAATGACATCATCATGGGGAAAAAGAGTAAATATTTTTGCCAACTAAGATGTGATTCCAGGGCTCTTTTTATTGGCAACATATTTTAGCTATCATAATCTTTTGCATCTATTATAATCATTTAACATTGTCCACCGACTTAATGCAGTTATGGAATTTTGATTTTTTTTTTTTTTATTTTAGTTTTGATTTTTAGTTTTTTAGTTTTTAGCTTTTCTACATTTATTCACAATTTTAGTTTTGTAGTTTTTAGGTTTTTACATATACTTGCAATTCTAGTTTCTTAGTTTTCTTATATTCATAAATTTTCCTTTTTTTATAATATCGATTACACAAGGATAATTTCCTTTTATAATCGAAAGGGTGGACTGTTGTCGGAAAATTTTTATCTTCTATTATATATCATAGCTTTTTCCCATAACAAATCAGATTCTTAAGGTTTATTCATCACATGTTACTTTTAACCAAAGTGTGTGTAATTTGTTATGACTCTGATTTTCCATTGTTGTAAGTAGGGGGAACGAATGCTGCCCAGATCAGAACAGAGCAGAATGCTATGCCATGAAGGCTGTATGATGAACTGTTCTCTCTTTGCAAAGATATTAATGAATGTGCCGACTGAGTGAAATCCATCGATCTCCGTTTATTTAACAAGGATGAATAGTCGAATACTTTTTTCCCACGACACCCTGTTTATTTAAGTTAAATGGTTCAGCTGTTCTGTTTGAAAGAAATTTCTTTTTTTTTCTTTTTTACAGACCGCGGCTGCCTGTAATCTGTTAGTGGTTTATGTGATAGAGAGTTCTGGAACATAAACCTGTTTCCTGTTCCCAACTTCGTACATATTTCATAAGTCGGCTCACAATTCTTCCCCTATTAGCTCATATTTCTGAAGAAAACTCTGGCTTTATACATTTCACTGTTGTTTGTTGATTAATCTGTGCAGTTTACCAAGCTGCTCTGTTCAAAAAATTATAAATGTTTTGAAAAGAAATGTTTTCTGGAAATCAGACGATTGAATTGAAGCAGCCAGATAGCCTAATATATGTATTTTTCACCTGCAAATCTCTGCATGTAGGGCTACAAGAGGAACGTAATTAACTGTAAAATCCAATGGCTTTGATGTATTTGAAGAAATAACAGAAAACATCTTTAGGTAAAACAAAAGCATGAGAGGGGACCTCAATTATGATGCTGTTACAAATGGCATCATTATATACAAAATACTTTTTTATGTCTTGCACTGCAGAGACGGATCTAATATCCTCTTTTTTTTCTTTTTATGGTGTATAATATAATATATATATAATATAATATATATAATATATTTTCATTATAATGGTTAAGGTTAATTTGTATTTCAGTTTTCTATTGTCAGGTAATTAATCTTAACCCCAAACTGTCGATATATAAAATGGTAGCCTCATTGTGGCAGTGTGAGGCATCAAATTTGGAGTTATCACATACATTCTGCAGACACGATGTCACAGTTATGGGGATTCAGAAACTTTTACATGAAGCATTTTTAAAAAAGAGAGATCTTTTTTCATCATGCAGTTTGCTTTTGTTTTGGAACCTTAAGTGCCTTTTGCCAGAGATCCTACTTCGTTGGGCGTGGCCTTGGGGCCGTCCATCAAAGATCCTGTTTTGCCTTGGACAGCCTCAGGCCTGTCCACCCTCACCTCTTGGGGAGTGAACTCTGCGTTTCCCTACTTGGGCTTCTGTAATGCCAGAAATGATCACAAGGTCACCCACCTTTTTCAAACAAATTTTGTTCAACCCTGAAGTAGCAAAAACTAATAAGGGACTAGTTGTGGTTGTGAAACAGGTTGAAAAAGTGCAGCAAATATTAAGCTTTTTTCATTCGGAATGGAATATACTGTAGAGAAAATAATGTGGTCAAAGGATGAAATAAAGAATGATCTAAAGAGGTTTCTGGTTGCTTTTTAAGGTCTTTTTTAATTTAAGCCTAAAGGACGGTTCGTAATCCTTCCTTACATCCAGATCAGACAGTGGCCAGCCACTGCCCAGCGCCGTCTTTAGGACCAGTTATTGCAAACCTTTTAAGTCGGTTGCTGCTGCCAAGCATAGCTTAGCTCAAACAAATTAGAACCTTACCTACCTTGTTAAGAGACTAGTTACTTCTTCAAAGTGGTCCAGGTAGGTTTAGCTTTATTTCCCTGACTAAAATAAATCATTATTTCAAACTAGTCTTATATATCCTCAGGTTGTCTTTTTCTAATTTTTCAAATTTGTAGAATTTAACATTTATGAATTTACTAGTATTGTTCTAGCTCATAAGATGTCAATAAAGTACACAGACCTTTGTGGTTATAACTCACTATAAGGTGTAAAAAGAAGGTTTTAGAAGCACTTAAGCACAACCACTAAACTATTGTTTGTTCATCTGTTTATTTTTTTCAGACTCTAACTTCACACGCACAATTCTGTATGGCTACCCTAGCATAGAGACAGATGAAGGTGATTTAGTAGACGCTCAAACCATGGAAGCCCTGGAAGGCTCTCTAACAACAGTCTTCCTCCCTACCATCTACATCATCGTGTTTGCCATTGGGTTACCCACCAATGCCCTGGCATTATGGGTCTTCCTCTTTAGGACCAAGAAAAGGCACCCGTCATCCATCTACATGGCCAACCTGGCTCTTGCTGACCTGCTTTATGTCATTTGGACACCCTTGAAAATAGCGTACCACTTCAAAGGTAACAACTGGATCTTCGGTGAGGGGCTTTGCAAAGTGCTTGTGGCGTTCTTCTATGCCAACATGTACTGCTCCATGGCGTTCATCGCCTGCATTAGTGTGCAACGTTACTGGGCTGTGGTCTACCCAATGTCCCAGAGGCAAAGGAGCAATGTTTTAGCAGTTTCCATCTCTGTGGCGGTATGGATGTTGGTATGGCTGACCACCATCCCTCTCTACCTGTATGATCAAGAAGTATACATAACAAACATGGACATCAGGACCTGCCATGACGTCACCAGGCTCAGCCAAAAGAAAATTGCCGCTGGATACTTTTTGACAATGGGAACACTAGGGTTTGTAGTCCCTGCAGTTGTATGCATCATATCCTACATCCTTATGCTGAAGGCTCTGCGGAGCAATATGAGAGATTCTACCATTGCCCAGAAGCGTCGCAAAGCTGTGGTTTTAATCATCACCGTCCTGGTCATGTTTTTACTCTGCTTCACACCGAGTAACATCATGTTGCTGGTGCACTATACCCTTCTGCTTGGAGAAGCTGAGAACAACATGTATGGGTTTTATATCACCACCCTGTGCCTAGCAAGTCTCAACAGCTGCATTGACCCTTTTATTTACTACTTCATCTCTGAGGACTTCAGGGAGCACGTGAAGAACACGTTTCTCTGCAGGAGTCAGAGGACGGTTGAGAGGAGCAAAGTCTCCTTCAGTGCTCTGAAGTTCTCCAAGGACAACACATGTAATTCCAGTACGTCACACACGCAGGGCAAGGAGTGCTGAGGGGTCATTTGTACACATAGGTTTAAAAGAAAATTAACCTCGAGATTCAGCAGTAGTAAACAGGGAAGTGTTTATAAAAATGCCCAAAGACATTTGATTTATATAATCCTGCACATAAACAAAACCGAGAAATTCCCTTCATAAATTACACCTGTACTTCAAGTTTTGCTTTCAAGGCTCCCCCTGTTGAGGCCTGTATATACACATATGCAAACATAAATGACCTATGGAAAGCATTGCATAAAGTCACTTCTGTTTATATGTAATGAGATCAAGATTATAGGGTTTAAAGTTCAGCTTCATTCGATCGAAGCTGAACTTCAAACAAGGTTTGTTACTGTAATCAAAGTATATATGAATAACTTAAAATGTTAAAAAGAAAACATGCAATAGTTGTGTTAAAGGAAATAAATGCACTGATATGAGTTATGCATGAAAATAGATGACAAAATGAATACTATTATTTGATATTGTGTAGCTTTTACGTTGGTTGATGACATGAATGGCTTTAATAAATCATAACCCTACCACCAATTTTGGCCTTCTCAGTATTAACTGGATGCTACAATCATGTATTTGTTTTGAACTGTGTCATGGTTAACAATGGCAACTATTATATTAAGGGGGAGGGAAAAAGGTGAGTGAGGTGGAGAGTTGAAAATAGACACAGTAGGGGGATGACAAAGGGAGAATTGCTAATGACAACGTGTTTAAAGTCTGGTGCAATGGTCATATCAACCACATCATCCAGGACGGTTGGCAGTCTCACAATTAAAATTATTTAATGTCTGAAAGTAGCTTCAAGCAGAAGGTTAATTAATTGATTATTGTGGCTAACGTGAGGGAATCCACCCTGGGAAGAGCTGCAAGGAACACCAGATAAACATTCTGAAGCTCCAGTAACGTGCTTTCAGAAGTGCCAAGTACAATTACTTTATTAACATACTTAAGTAGAAATTTTACCAATCCATACTTTACTGGAGTAATTATTTAGAACTTTTAAGTTCTACTTTTTGCATTTTTTCTTTTTTTTTATCTCTACTTTCTAGTTCTTTCTACTTCAAAAAGAGTTTGGTTTCATTCCAGCTCATTTTCATTTTGGGCTGTTTGTATTTAAAGAAATTAAAAAACCTCAAAACTGGATTCCAAATCAGGTGAGCACCTTCATTGAGAATCAGAGTCTGAGGAATGCTGAGGAAGTCCTGTCCGACTTTGACGATTGCGTTCTTTTATCAACCTCTGAGGAGTGAGGAGACTCCGGAGATTTGGAACATTTCCTAGATCTTGAGTAGGAAGATGATTGTGATGCCTTATGTGAGCTGGAGTTGTTAGACGACCTGCTGGAGCCACTAGTCCTTGTTTTCCTGTGTCTGAACTTTAACGTGTTCTTTTTGCGCAGGAGCATGGCGTCTTTTCTCCCTGCGTGGAGAACCCCTGTGGGTTCGTCCCTCAGATTCAAGATTGTACGATATGTCAGAGCAAGAAACTCTGTCCCACCTGGATCTCTCAAATTTGGAGTGAGACAAACTTGTCCAAAAACCTCTCGATCTAGAGTGCGATCAGCATTGTGCTCTTCCTCCCCTGAGCCAGGAAGCGCTTCAGGAGCTGGAGGCAATAGGAGCAGCTCGGCAACAACTGCTTCTTACCTTATCAAGGCACTGGTGCTTATCTAAATGAAATTTCTTTTTGTTTACACTTGTGTATACAAAATGACAAAATAAATCTGGCTAATTCTAATCTAGACTCGACCTCTTGAAATCCTTGGCATTTGTAGTTATTCTTCAAGAGGAAGGTGGGCAGCCTAGTGGTTAGAGCAGTGTGCTTGTGCTCCGAGAAGGTTGCAAGTACCCGGTTAGATCCCCACAGCCTGTACTCTGGGTCCCTGAGCAAGACCCTTAATCCCTGATTGCTCCCCAGGTGCGGCACAGTGGCAGTCCACTGCTCCCCAAGGGGATGGGTTAAGATACAGAAGTGAACATATCCATTGTGAGATCAGTGATGTTATATTATTATTATTAATTCATTTTTTGTAAATATGACCCATCTTGAAAGCTTATATTCCCTGATTTTATCCTGAACATCAGTATGTTTAAATAGTTTTTGATCATCGTAAGTGTGGGGACATAAACAACTGTACAGCCAGGCTCTACAGTACACTGAACAGGTATCAAGACATGGTCATTTTTTCCACAGACATTTTCCTATGTTTAGTTATACAAAGGTCCTCCTCTTCAGTAATGGAGCATGCAAAAATATTTTCATCATTTACAGCACTGTTTGTGTTAGATATTGTGTATAGTGTCTTTGAAAAGAGGTTTGGATCATAAAAATATCAGTGGGCCATTGTTTTCTTTTGACGTTATCATAAATGTCTGAACTTCATGCATGTGCCCTGTTTTTGTGTGAATTAAAGGATGAATACACAACACATTTGTGTTGGAACTAAAGTTTTTGTATAGGTAAGTCATGTTTTGGTGATATTTAAGGTCCTCTTTAATGACTAGTACTTGTTGAGCACATTGACTTATAAAGGTTTTAGATAAAGGCTGCATGGTGGCATTGTGGTCTTGCAGAAAAAGCTTCCAGATTTGATTACCGGCACCAGGTCTTTCTGCATGGAGTTTGCATGTTCTGTTTACTGTTTGTTTGATGTTCTGTTGTGTGGGTTTTCTCTGGATAATCCGGCTTCCTCCCAAAGTCCAAAAACATGACTGTTATGCTGATTTGCATCTCTAAATTGTCCTAAGGTGTGAGTGTGTGTGCATGGTTGTATTTCTTTGTGTGTTTCTGAGTTGCCCTGTGACAGATTGTTGACCTGTCCAGGGGACAACTGTGGTGCGAGCCAACAGAGTTGAAGATGACTCCTTGAGAGGCATTGAAACGTCTTCAAAAAAGCTGAGCGAAGTTCGGTTGCCTTCAAATTTAAGCCTGTTTGTGGTATTTCAGCTTGTTTTCCTATTATGGCATCAGAGACTTTTGACCTTCCTTGTCTCCCTAATGACTAAACATGTCTGTGCACCTTTTCAACAATTGTCTCCAATGTTGTTTGCATCAACCACACCTGCCAAAAGCTGGTGATCAATCTACCAGTCATCATCAAAGCAGGGCTACCTTGAACTTAAAGCCAATCATGAACAGCTCCTCAGGTGATGCCTCCATCTCCCTTACCGGCTTCTGTTTGCTCTTTACCAGTCACTGGTGCAATATGGATCATATTAAATTCATTCTGTCAGTCCAAAAATAAACAACTCCAAGATTGAAAGGAAATTTATGTTTCTTATTCTCAGTCTAATCAACTTGTAATAAAGTTATTTTCCCTGTCACCGTCAATATTCTGTGTCTAGGTTTAAAGTTGTGGCTAAAGTCGAGCATGTTGTGCATTTACTGTAAGATTTCCTTATTAAGCAAGTAACCAAACTTCTTGTACGACTAGAAACATTTGAGGTATCTTTGTTTTTAGGAGGTGAAATCTTCACCAGATGGTGCAACTGTGGTATATATTGATTGTATAAACTGGGTTTAAAACAACAGGATAATATGCTTTACTTTTTGCATCCCAAATTTGCATTTATTCCTCAGACGGGTACATTTAATGCCGCATTTTCAAATATTTATAGTTTTAAGATCTGCCTCATTTTAAACACAGCTTTTCTCTCATATACAAATAAAGATTTTGTGTTTTTATTTTTTTACATATATATTTGAGGTAATAAAACTCACTGTACAGTAAGTAAGGTTTCTTAAAAACGAACAGCAGTTAAATGCTGCCACCTGCTTGTCAAATATATGTTGGCGGATGGCTTTTTACTTACAGTAAATACGTTAGATAGAAAGTAAAGATACATCTGAAGAACTTTGATTACTTAAAAAAAAAACATTATTCTCAGTTCTTTAAGTTATACATTCTCAATAGGCTTAAAACAGCTGATTTGTGCAGAAGAGACAAAATATTTTTATTTTATTTATGTTTTTCATCAGTTTTGGGCCTCTATTTATATGCTGGTTTTATTTTCGTTTCCATTTTTCTAATATATTAATTGAGTTTTTTTTTTTTTTTTTTTTTTTACTATAAACCACCCATTGGGGTGAACAGCTTTAAAAATTATCTTTGGAATAAGTCAACTTAAGAAGAGATTTGCCTTTTGATTTGCAAAGATGCATTCCTATAATGTAATGGCAGGTATATTATAGTCAATGACTTAAAATCAAATAACGTTAACTAATCTGTGCAATTAAAACTAAACACATTTACTGTACCAAATCAATTAGCCTGCAATGCAAAACAATAAACAAATTATGAGGAGCATCACAAAAATATCAACAAATTAAAACTAATTCACCTAGAAACTTTTGAGTGTAAAAAGGTAAAACCTTCGGTTCAAAAGGACGCAAAGTGTCCGAGACGCTGTTGAAAATCAAACGTGTTCAGTTTCTCAATATTACCTCTAGGTGGTGCTGTTTTACTGTTTTTCAGGTGCAGAAACATGTTCCTTGTTTACACAGATGCCCTGAAGTGGAGGTAGTTAAATAGACCTAGTTTGAAAGTCATATGACAGAATTGTTTCCTCAGAAATCCTATCCAAATGTCTTTAGAGAACATAAACACTCCCAATTTGGGAAATAATCCAACTGCCTCTAAGGAGATAAAAGGACCTTTAAATCATAAGAAAATGAATCAATCTCATCTGACATGTTGCCAAACTTTGATGAAATTGCAAAACTTCATTTTATTTTTTACTTTAGTTTTTTGTTACATCGACATAAAATGAATAAAATAGCCAATGGGGCAGACAGATACAACTATGAAACAATAATAAAAAGTTTACTGTAGGTCAGCGACTTAAAAAGGGAAAGTTGGAGGAGGTGATAAAAGGGTGACCAGGCGTTAACCAATGTACACTGAGGGGTGGCCGAAAGTAGGTAGGCACCAGAACCTCAGGGTCAATTTACACTGTTCTAACAGGAAAATGAACGAGCACAACGTCCATATTCACTAAATAAAGACTAGCTATACTTTCCTACAGGCTTTCCTAACAAATAGACGCATTTATCTCAACATCCATGCTTTCCAGATTAAAGGTATGGTGGAAACACTTCTTTCAGGTTAAAGTTCTGGGGCGAACATCTTTTCCATTGTCATTACTTACCTACTTTTTTCAATAATCATTCTGCATAAAATTTATATTTATAAGTATCTACATACATTGATTATTTAATATGCTTTTACTAAATTATTTAACTATGATTTCTAAAGTCCTTACACTGGCTCCCTGTATCTCAGAGAATAGACTTTAAAATACTTCTGTTAGTCTATAAATCTCTGGATGGCTTAGCACCTAAATACATCACAGACTTGCTATCAGTGTATCAACCCTCCAGACCACTCAGGTCTTCTGGCTCCAGCCTGCTCTGCATACCTAGAACCAGAACTAAACATGGAGAAGCAGCATTTAGTTCCTATGCTCCACTAATCTGGAACAAACTTCCAGAAAACTGTAAAAGTGCAGAAAGCCTGAGTTCCTTTAAATCAAGACTAAAAACATCATTTGTTTAGGGTAGCCTTCGACTGTTCTAGATAAACAGTTCTAGTGAAACATCATTAGTTCAACTTTTTTATTTTCTTTAGTCCAACTGTTTTTAATGTTCTTTTTTGTTCTGCTTTTTTTATTCATTAATTTATTTATTTTTTCATACTTGCTTTGATTCTGTTTTATTTTCCTATATTCTAATCATGTAAAACACTTTGAATTGTCTTTGCACTGAATTGTGCTATACAAATAAATTTGCCTTGCCTTCTATGAAGACTCAAGATGACTTGCAGAGACACATCATTTTTACTTTACACCATATAACACAAAATCTAGTTCTGAAAACAGCATGAATTCTGTACTTATCATCTTTAATTTTAGTACATTGACGTGCATAATTAACAACAGCGTTTTTTTTTTGTCAAGTAATTATTAATGTATGAAAAAGTAAAATGTTTTGAATATTCTACTTGAGAGTATCAGTGCTGCCAATATCTGTATTAGAAGTGGAAAAATGGTAGGGGTGACCACAGGGGTGGCCCCCCATCTAGCTCCGCCCCTGAATAAAAGTCGTTTGCAACTGAATGTCAGATTATCAGAGTTACGTTTTGAGGTCGCTTCGAACGTATCTGTTAGTGTTCAATCAGTTGAAGGAGTTTTTAGTGAGCAGCTCCCCCTCCCTGTTCCTGGAAAGCAGACATCTCATCCTCCATGAAAGCTGAACGTGCTCCTCCTGTCTCGGGTAAAAACGATTGTTGTGTTTGGTCACATGACCTGGTGACATCATACAGATGCGAAACCTGTCAGGTACTTCCGGTAGAGGGATACATACGAAGCGTCGAGCGGAGTCCAGACCGCGCCCGTCCTCATTTTCTTCATTTGAGCTTTTTTTCACCTGATTTTACAGTCATGTCTTTGAGGAACGGATGGCTTCAGCTTCTCCTGCTGTTCTCAACCGGGCAGATATGTTGGACTCAGACGGACAAAGGTAAATATCCTTTTCCTTAGTTTTGTGTGTTTTCTTTAGTCAGTGCCTCATTAAATATCAGTGTGGACAGCTGGTAAATAAAAAAGGATGTTGTCACGGGTGGGGTGACTGATGTTCTGCAAGTAAAAAGTACGTTTTTACAGCCTACAACAAATTTAATATTTTATTTAGAGTTAATTTGTTTGAGAAAATCACAATAATTTTTAATTAGAGAGGACATGAGATATATATATATATATATATATATATATAGAGAGAGAGAGAGAATATTTGTTTTTTATTCCATTAGTGTGTTTGTAGGCCTTCTTGTTGTATTCTAAGGTTAGTCATTCAGTTCAACTTATTTAAATAAGGGCAGTTTACAAGGTGTCGGCTAAAAGCATTTTAAACAGTTGGTTAAAAATTTTCCATCTAAGATAGGGATGGGCGACTTTAGTCCTCAAGGGTCAGTTTACTGACACTTCCCTGCTCCAACACACCTGAATTAAATGATCGGAAAATTACCACCACTCTGGAGACCTGCTACTCTAGGTGTGCTGGATAAGGGACAGGTCTTGAAGTTGCAGGACACCGACCCTAAAGGACTGGAGTTGCTCCTTAGCTAAGAAAATCCAGCTGATTGAATTGTTATTCTCTCACTCTGTGTAGCGCAATTTGTTAACTGTAAGAACTCTATTGTGGGGAGAATCAGTTATTGGGACCATATTGCCGAAACTGGACAACCTTCAGCATTAAAGGTGACATTGTGCAACAGAAACAGATTAATATTGGTCATATGCAGGAATACAGCCTCTGACTCACTTCCAGTTTAGCTGAATTCAGAGGTTTCAGATTGAATCATTGACTTTGCAGAATTCCCTCCCCCTGGTTGAACAAGTAGATAGTTGTTTGCTTTGCAGTGTTGACTCTGCATTAGTCCCTTATACTAAGGATGCATGTAGCGATGGTGGAACGGAAAGGTCCCCTTTTAACAGAAACATTCAGCTCAGTGTGAGCGGCTTTCTGCCGTAACTGTCTGGGGGTTTGAAAGGATCAAGCTGACACAAAGAAATACAGAAATGCTGATCCAGGAATACCTTTTATATTAGAGAAGGTAATGGTAGGTTGGCTCCAAAGGTACCTTAGTTTTGGAAAGAAATAGAGCTAACTAAATGTATTTTAATTTGAATACACAAATGCTTAACACTGCTTCAATATAGAGGTGCAGCCTTCTGATGCTCAGATTGAATATCGACTCTAGTATTGTCTAATTGGCCAGATCGGATATCGAACAAACGACCCTGATTCAGCTTTCCAGTCTAGTCATTTTTTTATGATTTAAGAAGAAATACAAATATACTGATCTATTCACTTAAATTTTACTTCAATTTTAACAATGTTTATGTCGAGCATGATGCCTTTGCTCACATGGCAAGGTATGAAGTTAATTCATTTGGATATCAGCCAATACACTCAGTCCATGTATCTGTACTGGTGTAGGTCTGGAAAAAAATAGATCAGTGCATTTCAATACATTTTAACCCAAGTAAAGTATTTGGTGCAAAGAAAGTTTAAACACCTTATTTATACTGATAAAAGCAACGATTATATGCAGATTCTGGTACTTTTAAATGCTTTACAAACGTGTGATCAAAATAAAACAAAATGTTAAATTCAATCCAAAAAAGAAAAAGATTTAAAAAAAAAAATCTACCTTTTTGTTAATTTAAAACCAGTACTTTAGTTATAGAAAACAGAGCCAAATATTTTTTTTCCACTTGTGATAATAGTTCAACGTCATAGTATCATGATGTCATTCATATATTCATCAATGTCACACTTCCAAACTAAATATTTAATTAGCAACTTAAGTATTTATTTTACTAGCCCTTATGTTTACCTTCAAAGCTTAATATTTAATTAGTAATCTAAATATTAATCTTACATTGAACATTAAATTTATCAACTAAATATTTACTTGGCAAGCAAAGTTTTTGCTCTAAACTGAATATGTAAGTCCATGCTAAACATAAAGATAAGAATAGTGATACTAGTTATTGTTTATTTAAATAATCTAAAGTTTGAGCTTTATCAAGCAAAAAAAAAATTAAAAATTAAGAACTTGTTTTTCACTTGCATCAAGAGGAGCTTTCCATTAATGGTGCGCATATACACTATATTGCCAAAAGTATTTGCTCACCTGCCTTGACTCACATATGAGCTTAAGTGACATCCCGTTCCTAATCCATAGGGTTCAATATGACGTCGGTCCACCCTTTGCAGCTAGAACAGCTTCAACTCTTCTGGGAAGGCTGTCCACAAGGTTTAGGAGTGTGTTTATGGGAATTTTTGACCATTCTTCCAGAAGCGCATTTGTGAGGTCGCACACTGATGTTGGACGAGAAGGCCTGGCTCTCAGTCTCCGCTCTAATTCATCCCAAAGGTGTTCTATCGGGTTGAGGTCAGGACTCTGTGCAGGCCAGTCAAGTTCATCCACACCAGACTCTGTCATCCATGTCTTTATGGACCTTGCTTTGTGCACTGGTGCACAGTCATGTTGGAAGAGGAAGGGGCCAGCTCCAAACTGTTCCCACAAAGTTGGGAGCATGGAATTGTCCAAAATGTCTTGGTATGCTGAAGCATTCAGAGTTCCTTTCACTGGAACTAAGGGGCCAAGCCCAGCTCCTGAAAAACAACCCCACACCATAATCCCCCCTCCACCAAACTTTACACTTGGCACAATGCAGTCAGACAAGTACCGTTCTCCTGGCAACCGCCAAACCCAGACCCGTCCATCAGATTGCCAGATGGAGAAGCGCGATTCGTCACTCCAGAGAACGCGTCTCCACTGCTCTAGAGTCCAGTGGCGGCGTGCTTTACACCACCGCATCCGACGCTTTGCATTGCACTTGGTTATGTATGGCTTGGATGCAGCTGCTCGACCATGGAAACCCATTCCATGAAGCTCTCTGCGCACTGTTCTTGAGCTAATCTGAAGGCCACATGAAGTTTGGAGGTCTGTAGTGATTGACTCTGCAGAAAGTTGGCGACCTCTTCGCACTATGCGCTTCAGCATCCGCTGACCCCGCTCCGTCAGTTTACGTGGCCTACCACTTCGTGGCTGAGTTGCTGTCGTTCCCAAACACTTCCATTTTCTTATAATACAGCTGACAGTTGACTGTGGAATATTTAGGAGCGAGGAAATTTCACGACTGGATTTGTTGCACAGGTGGCATCCTATCACAGTTCCACGCTGGAATTCACTGAGCTCCTGAGAGCGACCCATTCTTTCACAAATGTTTGTAAAAACAGTCTGCATGCCTAGGTGCTTGAATTTATACACCTGTGGCCATGGAAGTGATTGGAACACCTGATTCCAATAATTTGGATGGGTGAGCAAATACTTTTGGCAATATAGTGTATATGTATATGTGTGTGTGTGTATATATATTAAAATGGAGGGTATGTTTCTCTGAAATGCTGCCAGATAGCTGCTACTTATTTTCAAATTTAATTTATCTTTAATTTTAAGTAGACTGTAATTGTGATGGTTACTGATATAAATCTTTCACGTGTAATCCAAAATTCAGTGCCGGATTACAGGTGGTTAATGGGCTATTTAATTAAGGAGTGTTTATATTTACATACATTCTATTCAATTCAGTTTATCTAGCACCAATTCACAACACAGGCCATCTCAAGGCACCTTACAGAGACAATTCAACCGATCATACATGCATGCACATTGTGAATGCTACATCCTTGTCGCCATTAAACAGTATAAATAATCCCTGTTCGGACTCTTGCTCAGTTGGTTTTCCTGCTCTAGCCACTCTGCTATTGACATCTCTTGCAAAATACCTGAGGCTTTGTATAAAAATGAATGGCTCTAGTGGACCACAGTAACATTGCAACACTAAAGAAAATACCTTTTAAGTGGATGTTATAAATTAAACGGATAAAAATAATATTACTCAACCATTAATCGTAAATGAATAAATTACCTCGTTTACAAACTAGTTTGTAAACCAAATATTAATTAAACTTGCTAATGAAATTTCTAATTTGGAGGTGAGACATGTAAAAATATATGAATGTCATTGTGCAAATATGAAAACGGGACCCCCAATTTGTATCTCGGTTTAAATACAAGAAAATATTGTCAGTTTTTTGGGGTAAAAAAAGTCAATGAACAAATACACTGACAAAGGTCTTTTTGTGAATCACTAAAAACCTCATTTGCACCAGTTAACCAGACTGTGAAAATATGTTTTCAATGGCAGAGCTCCTGTTGAGAAAGCTTCAGATGATCCCCAAAGCCATTGGGAAACTATTCTGTAGACTGTCATGTCAAAAGTTAGTTTTGGTTTGGTTTTTTTTAAACTAAAACAAGTACTTTTCACAGCCAGACCATGCTGACGATTAAATATGGTCGTGGTAGTATGATGGTTTTGGACAATGACTTTTAAAGACAAGACAGCTTTCCCTCATTGTTGAATTTGGAAGTTAAACATCCAGCCCTCTATCAGACACTTTAATGTGCTTTAATTAAATAATTTATTTCAGTAAAAATTTTAGACTCATTACTGTTTATTTTTAATGCACACTTTTGATGTCAGTTTGCTATTAAGCTTGGCAGGAGGTAAGACAAACTAGAACCTAACCCAATGTGTTCAGGTATAGGGCTGATTACTTCTCCACAGAGGTTTAGGTTAGTTTAGCCATATTTGCGTTAATAAATAAAATCATAATTTATAAGTAGTTATCTTTATCCAATATGAACTTGAATTTGATGTGAAAAATTTAGGAAAAACAAATGTTTTTCAAAGAACTGTAACTTTCTTTTGTTTGTCACATAAATGCATTGCGGTGTGTGCGTCTGTCTCATTTAATTCCAATAAAATAGTGATAGTTGTTTTTATAACATGCTATGACGTGCAAAATTTTTATTTATTCAAATACTTAAGCTGTAAAACTACGGCCTGTTGTTCATCTGCTTATTTTCATGCTTTTTCTTTACAGACACTGGGAGAGGTTTCACTGGGACAGAGACAAATGAAGGTATGTGTCTCAGCACTAAAACCAAAGCAGCCCTGGAAAGCTCCATAACAACAGTCTTCCTCCCCATCGTCTACATCATCGTGTTTGCCATTGGGTTGCCCGCCAATGCCCTGGCCTTATGGGTCTTCCTTTTTAGGACCAAGAAAAGGCACCCGTCATCCATCTACATGGCCAACCTGGCTCTTGCTGATTTGATGTTTGTCATCTGGATCCCCTTGAAAATAGCGTACCACTTCAAAGGTAACAACTGGATCTTCGGTGAGGGGCTTTGCAAAGTGCTTGTGGCGTTCTTCTATGCCAACATGTACTGCTCCATGGCGTTCATCGCCTGCATTAGTGTGCAACGTTACTGGGCTGTGGTCTACCCAATGTCCCAGAGGCAAAGGAGCAATGTTTTAGCAGTTTCCATCTCTGTGGCGGTATGGATGTTGGTATGGCTGACCACCATCCCTCTCTACCTGTATGATCAAGAAGTATACATAACAAACATGGACATCAGGACCTGCCATGACGTCACCAGGCTCAGCCAAAAGAAAATTGCCGCTGGATACTTTTTGACAATGGGAACACTAGGGTTTGTAGCCCCTGCAGTTGTATGCATCATATCCTACATCCTTATGCTGAAGGCTCTGCGGAGCAATATGAGAGATTCTACCATTGCCCAGAAGCGTCGCAAAGCCGTGGTTTTAATCATCACCGTCCTGGTCATGTTTTTACTCTGCTTCACACCGAGTAACATCATGTTGCTGGTGCACTATACCCTTCTGCTTGGAGAAGCTGAGAACAACATGTATGGGTTTTATATCACTACCCTGTGCCTAGCAAGTCTCAACAGCTGCATTGACCCTTTTATTTACTACTTCATCTCTGAGGACTTCAGGGAGCACGTGAAGAACACGTTTCTCTGCAGGAGTCAGAGGACGGTTGAGAGGAGCAAAGTCTCCTTCAGTGCTCTGAAGTTCTCCAAGAAGAGCACCACATACACCTCCAGTATGTCAGAAACAAAGACCAGCGACTGCTGAGGGGTCATTGTGCTCAAGTTTAAGAGAAAATGGACCTCGAGATTGAGCAATAGCAAGCGTTTAGAAATATTATGATTATAATGACCTCTCAAAAATGTACTCCCAAGTCTGGGTGCTTTGCGAAGAATATTTATACAGTTTTTTATTTATTTTATTTTATTTTTTTTAAAGCCAATTAATTTGGCTTTTCGCGTTGTATTTTAGCTAACCTTTCGATTATCACTTTTGTCATTCTAAAGATGCTGATGTGGTTTTATAAGAATGAATGTAGCCATATTTTTAGGTGCCACAAGACTTTGAAGCGATCTGTTTTTAGGCATTTTTGAGTTATTAAATTATACAAAACTAACTTGTTTCTTTTTTGAATCCTTTTGCTTCTTTTTTTCAGTGTTACTTGCAAAAAAAAAAAGCTAAATCTTTATACTAATCATTCCAAAGGGGTTTAATGGAGACTATATTCCCTTGTTTTTTCCCATTGAAATCAAAAGTACTTATCTCGAGAATCTTGCTGCATAGTATTTATTTTATAGTAAAGTTTTGTTGCATTTATCAAGTTATGCTAATTAGTAATGCATGCTCTGGTCCCTTATCACCATCTGCATTTCATAATTTAACATTTTTTCCTTTTCTTGCATGCTTTTTTTAAGGTAAGAAAGAAAGCAGTCCAATAAGGGTCTGTTAAATACTACTTGTGCATCGATTCTTCACTGACTGGACATTTTGGACCCAATTGCATATATTGTTACTAAAGGAATTCAGCACCACCATTTGTGGTTGTTAGAATAAAAATCTCCATTTGAAACTTATTGGCAAGAGGTATCTATAGATTATCAGCCAGAGGTTGCAATCTGCTTTCTTTTTATGCATTTTAAAAGCTGACTTTTTAAAAACTAAGATCAGTACTTGTATTAGTGGAAATGGGCTGTGATTAAAAATCCAGAAAACGCATCAATTTAGACTATTTAAAAGGTCTGATTATGTATTAATAATTATCTACATGATTCTTGGAAATGCTTCGTTGTCAAGAGACATATTCATATGCAATATTTAAGATCATTGATATGATAGAATGGTTGTTTGTACTGATAAAATGTATCATAAAAAAATTTGATTCAGATGTTCACATCAATTTTTTTCTTTCAAAAATTTTTTCGGTGTATGGTCCTTTTTTTTTCTACATCAGGATTTTGCAATAACGACATTGCATTGCCCCAGGATGGATAGTCGTATCTCTTTATCTGTAACTGAAGCTGGGTTTTCCCAAATCCAACCTCTTTTTCTATGACAACACAACTGTCTATAAGCGTGTTTTCCTCAGATGAAAAAACTTTGGACATGAATTTTCTTCTTGTCTAAACATGCCCGTACTCTTTCTCGACAACTGCTTGTTTCAGCAATACTCATGAAGAAGGTACAGAAAGCTGGAGATCAAGCTACCAGTTATCAATGCATGGCTACCCTATCTGTACCACAACGATAAACAGATAACAGTAATTTTAGCATGATATGATGCAACAAATTTGATCTTATTAGATGCACCTTTGTCAGTCAAAGGTCATCATGTTTAAATACACATGTATTTAAATTATTTTTCGGGTATTCACCCCATAATAAGATTCATTATGTCGCAGTCACTATTTAGGCTTTGGGTTACAGGAAACATTTATTGCATCCTTAAATATATAAATCATTAAAAAAAATAAGCTTCAGAAAAGTGAATACTTTTATCCTTAAAATCCACCTCCTTGTATAATTATGGATATTAAAGTTTACAATCTAGCCACTTTGTTTATTGAAACTAAGTGGAATAAAGACAAACCCATATGTATGATGCAAGGTTTGCGGTGGGGTAAATATAAAGTTATGATGTAGGTGGAACTAAAGTGTTTTAAATGAGGTTGTGTATGGTATGACAGACTGTTGGAAAGGTCAAACTGGAGGTTCCCTATTTTCACAACACAGTTATTTACCATTTGTTCTCTGTTTGGGTATATGCAGGTATTAGTCTCTGAGCCGTACGTGAGAACTTCAGGTTTTTCCAAATAATTCAAACCTGATGTTTTCCCTTTACATGTAACATGAGTAACCTGTGGCTGTTCAGAAATGTAATACCATCATTTGATCTGCAAAAAACTATCATGGAACAGCAGGTGTCAAGCACAGACTGTTATGATATTAAAAGGTCTTTTTTGTAAGTTAGCTAATGCATCAGTGGCTTGAACTACTCTGAATGGATCTTTTAGCATGTTAGCTTATTTTACACAGATTTTATAGGATATACAGTTTTTTTACAGTTTAGCTAAAACATTACAGAATGTTTCAATTTTTAAGGAATTATAGATAGATAGATATACTTTTTCACAAGTTGGTAAATTGCAGTGTAGCTGCAGTTTTACACATAGTGACAGTCACAACACATTGAAGTAAAAAGTAAATAACATCTAGATGTTTTTACAATATAAAAGCAATATATGAATGTGTGAATAAATAAGTATATGGTACAATGCACAGAGTATATATATTGTAGATGAACAGCACAGTGCTGGTTACTGTACGCTGAGACGAGTTTATTTTTCTATTGTAGAGTGTGACAGTATATGGAAGGAAGGATTTCCTGTATCTGTCCCTTCTACAGCGGAGCTGGAGCAGTCTGACCACTGTGTGATGGAGAGTGTGCTGATCATTGTCTATGATGGATAAGAGTTTATTCAGTGCTCTCCTCTCCACCACAGCCTCATAAGACTCCGGCCCTACAGAGCCAGCCCTCCTGATCATTTTCTCCAGTCTGTTTGTGTCGCTGGCTCTGATGCTGCTCCCCCAACACACAGCAGCAAAGAAAATGGTGCTGGCAACAACAGACTGGTAAAAGATCTCCCAGCATCTTGCTGCACATGTTGAAGGATCTCGGCTTCTTCAGTAAATAGATTCTGCTCGTCCCCTTCTTGTGTACGGCCTCAGAGTTAGACCTCCAGTCCGGTCTATCATCAATCATTACTCCCAGGTATCTATAGTCCTTCCCCTCTTCCACCAGCTCTCGGCTAATCGGTGGTGGCTGTGAAGGCACCTTCTTCCACTAGAGGTCCGTCACCATCTCTCTGGTCTTGTTGACATTTATTCTTAGGGGATTCTGTTCGGACCACTCCACAAAGTTTTCCACCAGTGTCCTGTCCTCCCCCTCCTCTCTCTCTCTTAAACACCCAACAAGCTGAGTCATCAGAACATTTCTGCAGGTGACATGACTCAGTTGTACTTATAGTCAATGGTATATAGTGTGAGGGATTGTATTTGAGTCAATGAGTCAATGCAATCAACTGGTTTTCCTTAGATAGAAAACTTTGTATCAATTTGACTGTATGATCTGGTTGAACTGTGAAGTGCCTTGAGATGACATGTGTTGTGAATTTGGCGCTATATAAATTAAATTGAATTGAAGAGGAAGGGAGAAAGCACAGTTCCCCTTTGTCACTGACCACATCAGACCAGGCGCTGCCCAGACGGACAAACTGTGACCTGCCTGTCAAGTAGTCAGTAATTCAGGATATCCTTATGTCGTCCACACCCATCACACGCAGCTTCTCACCCAGTAGCAGAGGCTGAATGGTGTTGAGCGTTATTTTTTCCCCCTGTTTTTTTTATTGTCATTACACTGTCAAAAGTACAGCGCAACGAAATTCCCTCTCTGCATGTAACCCATCCCCTTGGGGAGCAGTGGGCTGCCATTTGGGGCTTGCTAAGGGCTTGCTCAGAGACCCAGAGTGGCAGTCTGTGGGAGTGGGTTTTGAACTCACAACCTCAGGATTCCAGGCCATATGGCCTTGAATGTATTAATGTATCAATTTCACATATTCTTTTCAAAATTTGATTCTAAGGGGGGAGGCCATATGAAGAAATTATTATTTTTTTTATTTTAAAAAGTTTCCTAATCAAAAAAGTACCTGAATAATTGACTTCATAAGTTAAAGCTATTGTGTGTAATTTTCAGCGCCATCTAAAGGTCAGACTGCAGCAATACGAAGCTTCATAAGGTACGTATTGTTTACATTATAGATGCACAGATCAGGATTTTGGGAATCCATCAACAAAATCAGCATCTGATCACCGCTTCAAAAATAAAAATAAAAATGCTTCCACACTGTTGTCTAATGTATATTAACACTATATTGTTAACTATAACATTTAGAAGATGAGAACTTATCATGAATTCACCACTCTTTTAGTGCAGGAGACAGCAAAGCGCTAATTAATCAATGGAAGATAGGAAAAAAATAAATAATGTTGACAAGAAATGAAGCAGGGAAGGCTCTTAAGAGGTTGGTGAGTGGCTTTTAAAAAAGCTGTTTTACTTGAGACCTAGAAGGATTGTTCGTCTACCTCAACGTACACAGACCATCACTCCACTGCTCTGTCTGCCCACAATTTCCTCTGATCCTGAGCGGTCCTCCTTCTACCTCCAGTAGTTTGCCTAGAGGCTAGCCTTGGCCTGCCCCTGCCTCTTCTCACCCTCTCTCCCTGGCAGAGTGAGACAGGGTGAGCTGCTTCTCATGGTCAGAGTCTTTCTGCTTTGATTTCCAGGCAGACTTATCCAGTCTACTTCCATACAGCTTCTTTCCTCTGCAGATAGCTTCTATAGCCAGTCTGGGTCTGATCCGATGCTGTCTGAGCAAGCATGGACCAAGCAATGGAGAAAGCAGTTTACATAGATTTTAAAAATAGTATCTTATTAGTCTTCATATGATAAAGATTTGATATGGGCCTAACTTAATGCAGTCACATTTTCAGCTTAATGGCCATCTCTATAGTCACTAGTTTGTTAGTTCTGCGCTGCTGTAGCACAATGTTGTTTGCCTCCATGCAAACGCATCTCGCTCCTATCTAATTATAAATAGTGATTTCTAAGGCAGTGCACAAAAACATTAAGCTTGAGACTTTCATAAATGATAACAATTTTTTTTAACATTTTCATAAATGATAATAACATACGTAGGTATATTACATTTCTATCAGTAAATCCCTAAAATTATTCCCACTGTAGCTTTAAAGTAAGTGAACAATGGAAGTTTATCCCAATAACATGCAATTTAGCCAAAAACAAAGCTGTTATAATATAAAATGCATATAACAGCAAATCATTATTTACAAAACTATACCAATTTAAAAAAATCTAAATGTCTGACTCCCACATACCACAATGTACATTTATATATATATATATATATATATATATATATATATATATATATATATATTCTATATATATATATATATATTCTATATATATATATATATATATATATATATATAAAAACAGACAAATTCAGCTGTAAAAATTAGAGTATTTTTTAAATTTGTTTTGAAAAAAACACTTAGCAGATGAAAACTGGGATCCTATCTCAACACCACTGAAGCTATTACCTTACTGTTTTTAAATAATTAATAAAAGAGAATTTGTAAAGAAAAAATGAAATAGATCCAAAGGAGCTCCCAGTAACCATGTCCGTTTCAGTGCATATCATTATTAGAATTTCTTTGAGTGTTATGTCTTCAGTACAGGGGCCATAACAGGGGCCAGGACATGATCTACAGGGGCACTGGCCCCCGTTGGCGCATGCCTAGGACCACACATGTCAGGCATATAAATTGTAAATAACTTGCTCAGTTTCCTTAGTTTTCTCCTAAATCTTTCTTTGATCCTTTGTCTGATCGTTGAAACACAGACATACAAGCGTTCCTGCCACAAGCTCTACGCATGTGCTTAATCCTCCTGTTGCGTAACTTTGCGACTATGGACGCTCATCAAACTCTTTTTAAAAGAAACAGGACAGGCCAATGGCCCAAACCCAACAGACATTCTGGAAGCCTCTAAACTAAAGAGTTTGTCATTTTCCATTTTCATATTTTTTATTTATTTTAAAAAAGGCCTCATTAGAAAAACAATTGTGAAATATCTGGGGGAAAAGTGATTTACTTTCCCCCTAAAGAGGCAGATCAAGATGAAAAGTTGACAGAATGCAAAACATTTCACACATTACAAAATTCATTCTTTTCCATGCTCGACATGACTTATTATAAAGTATGTCTCAGTTGCTTTTAATTATTATTATTATTAGTAGTAGTAGTATAAACTACTTTTTCTAGTGTTAGCTCATAAAAATACTTATTTTCCAGTACAATAACATACATTTCTTTCAATAACATACATTTTGCATACTATTTCTTTTATTGCTGTCTTTATCAGCGTTTAAACAATGTAGATACTGTAAAAAAAAAAAGAAAGAAAGAACAATAAAAAAAACGTGTCATTCAATTCAAGGTGAGCGCAATGGAAACCGGAAACCGAAGTGACGTCAGCACAGGAACTGGCAGGTAGTCTCGGGGTGTGTCCTTTAAAACCAGGTGGGACGTTATCGGACATTTTAGACCGAGAAACTATCAGAGTGAAGAGTTTGGAGTCCTGGCGCACATTATGGAATCTAAACGGGCTTTGATTCTTCTGTTGGTGCTTTGCTCTGTTTTTGTGCAGGAAACGCAACAACGAGGTAATTTAAGCTCCGTTTTTTGTTCGGTAGGCTGTCAAAGTTTAGATAAAGGAAGTTGGTTGCTTTTTTTTTTTTTTTTTTTTTACCGATCAGAGGCTCCTATAATAATATTAGGGTTTTAATATTAAAGTAGCAAACTGTTACCAAACTGTGGAGCATTAATCTGACTCATTATTAATAGATAAATATGTTAGATCCTTCTAGAGTTTCTTAACTTGCTAAACGGTCAATTGATGCATTTTTTTTGTCTGCTTTAAGACTAGAAAAAAAACAAACAATGTTAATATATACTGTTAGTATCTGATCTATGAACTAGCTGTTTTTTTTAACTCTTTTTTTTTTTTTTTTTTTAGGAGTCATCATTCTTTGCTGCTTTATGTTTTTTTTTTTGGTAACAAAACAAACATATATATATATATATATATATATATATATATATATATATATATATATATATATATATATATATATATAGGCATTCAATAAGGAGGCACAAAGTGTACGAGCCATTCAGTTGATGGCATCAGTGTAAAAGAATTCAGCTACATTGCAGCTGATAGGATCTTACTGCAGTTTTACCAGATTCTATTATCTTTCTGTCATTCTAATGTTGATCGGCTTCTCTGCTGGGATCCGCTGTCTGTGTGCATGTTCCAGTTACTGCCAAACCTCAGCTGGGACTCTGATCAGCTCCTTGTTTTAGAGGAATCGCTTTCAGCGATGTGAAACTGGTTTCACAAAGGGCTGTGTGGCTGCTGGTTTTCTTTCCAACCAAGCAGTAGCAAGTCAAACTCCAGTCATCCCATCATGTGAGTTCAGCGGTACCCTGATAATTGACCAGCAGTCACACAACCCTTTCTGGAACCAGTTTGACTTCTAGCAGCTGAAAAACCAGCCCATATCCTCACCCCTGTGCTGCCGTGCCTGGATTATTTTGCCCTGTAACTACGCCAAAGTGGGTATGGCGGATTTCTTTCTGTCCTTGCATTTTGGCACCACACCCGCTTTGTTTAGAGCAGCTTTGAGTAAACAATCCGTTCATGGAGGTTGTGACATATTGGAGGACCAGTTTTCAACATATTAAATTTTCTTTGTGCTAACTTAACCTTAACTGGATTTACTTAAAAAAAAAAACAGACAAAGGGCAAAATAGCTATATTTTGTTTAAAATGACATTGAAATTATATTAATGTTCAGTGGTGTGTTTAAGAAATGTTTGGCATGCACTACCAGCATTGTCTCCTCCCACTTACACAAGGAGGGAAACGTCATACAGTGATGAATTGGCTGGGATATCAGATGACTAGCTAAAAAATGAGAACGTGCCAAAACAAGATCCATAATGAGAAGACTACAAATATCCCGGTCAGTTTACTAAGCAAATTAAGCATTGGTTAAATTAAAAAATAATCAAAAAAACTCTTTAGTTAACCTAAAACAATAGTTACTGTTTGGATAGTTAGTATAAAATGGCTGAAGGAGGAATTGCTTTTTTCTAACTTGGAAAGAAGGTTAGATTGCTCAAAAAAATATCAGAAGTATTGCAGATAGTAGGGATGTCCCTATACAGCGTTTTGATTTCCAATACAATAATGATATTGCATTGGAAAAATGGCTGATACCAATACTGACCTGATATAAAAGTAGCAAAAATCATACATCCTTTTATCAGTTATTTGGTATGGAGAGTGCTTTCATTTGAAATCCAATCGGTAAATAACCCATAAAAATAAAAAAAACAAAAGCTAAAGTAATGATCGTATTTTATTATTTTTCAAAATGTTTTACGTCTTCAAAGATTTATTTCTTGATGGAATTTAAATTTTTGACAATTATTTTATAAAGTTCTGATATTCAATTAAGGAGGCGCAGTTTTAGCTGTCGGGCTTTACTGGTTAGGATCAATCACCTGGTTTGATGATTAATCAAATCAAAGTATTCCCTCTTGTTGAGCTCTGTTTGGTCCTGTCCCGATCTGTTCCTGAAGCTCATTTATGCTAGGGTGACCATATTTTGGGGGGGGGGGGGGGGGGGGGGGGGGGGGGGGGTGTAGTTGTTTTAAAGGTTATTGAGTCAGATATGTGGTGGTAATGTTTGGTTTATCTAAAGGTTTTTATCTGTTACTGTGTAAATGGGTTTGACTGTAATTTAAGGACAGATTCTAATATATCTGCAGAGTGGGAACTATAAATCTGATAGGAGTTTAATTTTTTTATTGCTGTTTTGCACAATATGCTTAACTAAGTATTTTTTGTTGTTGAATATTAGAGATTTTGCATATATATTTTCATACATACATTGTTTAGATTAACTTATATATTTCTACCCCTTTTATAGAATATAATTGAAAATTCCTTTATTGTCCCACAATGGACAAATTTACAGCAGTAGAAAGATTATTGAAAATTGTCACACAAATGTGGACCTTAGAAAAATGTATAAGAATAACATCATAGGGAAGAGTTAAAATATAAAAAATACAATTCTGTAAAGTGTTTTAACAATATAAAACTGGAGAATTAATAACCAATATGTAGCTATGGACATTTTTACAGTAATGGATATTTGAAAATAGCAGCAACATCAGAGATGTGCAGAATGACAGCAGCAGGTTATTTAACTGACTAAGGTTTCTATCATTACATTTGCTTTTATTTGTTCCTGCTCCCGGTGTTTGGAACTTTTATTACACTCTGGATTCTTGTGAGTGTAGTCTCTGTTCACTTTAACTTTTTTTAAATAAATACATAAACAAACAGTTTTGAAAACCTCGGTATTCATTCTTTTCCTGCTTTGTGTGTCACCTTTCACGGTTGCTAAGCAACAGAGCTTATGGCGGTAAAACCCGCCGAAGGGTAGACCTGTTCGAATTTACAGCCAAAACTCTTCCGGTCTCCTTATTTTCAAGGACTTCGAAGGATCCAGTCTAGGTAGGCCGCGTCCTTGGAGGATGCAGCCCAGGTTTTCGAACAGACCCTCTAATTAAGAACAGGGCTGCCCGCACTGACGCGGCTCAGGGATTACATCACACGCAGCGTCGTGCCCGAGTGCCTGTAAATTGAATGGTCCAATTAAGGTAATTTAAAAATCAGGACATTTCCTCACTTTCTAAAAAAAGGCCGGGACACCCGGGACAGGACGTGAAATACGGATATGTCCCGGGAAATACGGACGTTTGGTTACCCTAATTTATGCATGTGCAAGCAGATGTGCAAGCAGATATTCAACCAGGCCGTCATAAATAATGTAATTCTGGTACTAAAAGTACTAATTTTCTCCTTGAATAACCAAAGAATGCTTCACTACATATTTTAAAAAATAGCGTTAGAGCAGGCATCCCCAAACTCGGTCCTCGAGGGCCACTGTGCTGCAGGTTTTAAGGGTTTCCCTGCTTTAGCACTGCTGATTATCATGAATGTAGTAGAGCAGAAGCCTGTTAATCAGCTTTCAATTAAAATCAGCTGTGCTGGAGCAAGGAAACCTCTAAAACCTGCAGGAAAGTGGCACAAAATAATACTCCATTATAAATGAATAGATAAGTAAATAACCTAATAAATACATCTTTGAATAAATTAAAAATATTAAAATACAATAAAATTAAATGAGATAAAAATATTTATAACACTTTTTATAGGGATATGTATTTATTTAAATGAACATTTATTGACAACTTATCAATATTCGAAACGACTCTCCCTAATGTCCAATCCCTGTTTCCGGCTGTCGGTTCCATTGTGTCCTTGGGCAAGACACTTTACCCACAATGTCTGCTGATGGTGGTCAGAGGGCCCGGTGGTGCCAGTGTACAGCTAATGGTTCTGTAAGGGAGGATGCTACCGGAACAAATGAAGAAAGTCCTCAGTTTCTAATGTCTCTGGGGAAAAAAAGGTTTTTCATTAAATTCTAAATAAACACTGAAAAGGTTTTATGATCAAACTTGAAACTTTATATCCTAAAACTTAAAGACACACATCTGCAGAAATCTTGCTGGACATTTCCTGAACATTACAGGAAACACCTGATTTCAGTGATTGCCTCAAAGGGTTTCTTGTTTATCATCTTGTGGTTTAAATTGAGATTTTTGTAACACTTGCTATGGAGTTGTTTTTATCTCGCAAATGGAAGAAGAAACATCTAAATCTGTAGAAGGGGAAAAAAAATCGGTAGCAGATATCTAGGGTTGGTTAGACCAATGTCTAAATAATCATTTTCGTCATCGGCCTTAAAAAAAAAAAAAAAAAAAAAACTGTCGTTCATTCACTGCTTCCTCCACTGAGCTCTGTGTTCCATTGAGAAAGGCAGCACTCCTTTTGCTTTGTTCTTTCTGCCTGAGCGCTTAAAATTGTATTTAACTCAAACAGGAGCAACCAGCTGTTTGAACCCACCTCCAGGCATAATTTGGTTTATAGAAGTTAGGAATCTATTTGTTACTTATCTACTGCTAATTTGTTTGAGATGGGAAATTATATATTTTAGGGCTGAAACAACTAATCAGATTATCATGATTAATTGATTATTGAAATAATCATCACCTAATTTAGTAATAGATTAATCATTGACTTGAGTATAGAGACTCCAAAACATGTCTATAGCCAACAGAGCAACCCACTTAGAGCAATAATTATACCAAAATTGTAAAAAAAAGATTTATAAACATTTTGTATTAAAGATTAAAAAAAAAAAAGTTGACAGTCTATGCATCTATCCAGAACTGGAAACATTTCAGTTTCACCTGGTTTAATTAAATTTTAAAAAGGAACCTTTGGCTATCAGATTATTAATGAAAACAAATAGTTAACGGATTAATCAATTTGTAAAAAATGTCAGTTGCTGCCCTAATATATTGAAAAAGTTTTTCATCTGCTGCTTTAAGCATTCCAAAAATAACATTTTTGAAGTGGCCTGGTATAACCTATGCGTATAAGTATTTCAGGAGTAAAATGCATGAGGTGTCACATTAATGTGATCCTTATAACAGATATGACAAATAATTCAAGTAAATAAACATAGGAATTCCAAGCACGAATCTGTTTTAACTCTAAAATCTTTTTTGTGTCTATTTTAGGTCGAGGTTTTGTTGGAATTGAGAGGAAAGATGGTGATGGAGTGGATGTTAATGCTGTGGAAGCAGGTATACTGAAGAGCAGCCTCACCACTGTGTTCTTCCCGATCATCTACACCATTGTGTTTGTGGTCGGGCTAATTGCCAACGGGATGGCCCTATGGGTGTTCCTCTTCAGGACCAAGAAGAAGTACCCTTCCTCCATCTACATGGCCAACCTTGCCTTGGCTGACCTGCTGTTTGTCGTTTGGCTCCCCCTGAAGATCTCCTACCATGCACAACAAAACAACTGGTTGTACGGGGAGCCCTTGTGCAAAGTCCTTGTGAGCTTCTTCTATGGGAACATGTATTGCTCTGTGCTCTTTATCATGTGCCTCAGTGTGCAGAGGTACTGGGTGGTGGCACACCCGCTGTCCACACAAAAGAGGAACAATAAAGTTGCTATTGGTGTCTGTGTGGCCATCTGGGTGTTCATTTGGATCACCTCTATTCCTCTGTACCTATATGACCAAACAGCTAAGATCCACGGCATGAACATAACAACCTGCCATGATGTTACAAAAGTAGATGATTCTGATCGATATTCTTCTTTGAAGCACCCAGTCTTCTACTTCATGTTCATGAGCACAGTGGCGTTCTTTGTCCCATGCATAGTGATCGTTGTGGCGTACGTCCTGTTGCTCAAGACTCTGTCGACCAACGTGATAGACAGCACAGGATCAAAGTCACGCAAGAAAGCCATTGTGTTGATCGCAGTTGTCCTGGTGACCTTCCTCATATGCTTCGTTCCTAGCAACATCATGCTGGTGGTTCATTATGCCCTGCTGAAAGCTGGAGAAACAAACTCCCTCTATGGCTTTTACATCACAACACTTTGTCTATCCAGCCTCAACAGCTGCATAGACCCTTTCATCTACTACTTTGTGTCGGACGAGTTCAGGGAGCACGTGAAGAACACACTGCTCTGCCGGAGCAGCAGAAGTGTGGAACAGGAGAAGGCCACGTTCAGTTCCATGAAGTACTCCAAGAAGAGCAAATCATTTGTGTCGGGGAGCACCAACACTGAGAGCAGCCATTGTTAGAGACAGAAAACGGACAGATCAGATGCTGCACTGTGCCTCTCTTCTGCACTGGTGATGTAGTCCACCGTCACTCGGCTCAGTACTCAACCAAAGATGAACTCTGAACTTTAGGAGGACTGCAATTTGAAATGTGTTTGTTTTATTGTGAGCCTCAGGTCAGTGTCAGAATGTGAATAATGTTTTTTTTTCTATTTTCTGTATATATAGATGTTAAAGTGTGGAGATTAACTTTTAAAGACTGACATTTATTGCATGAGATGCACTATTCAGGCTTTTCCCAGCTGGTTTCTGATGTTGACTGCAATATTTAAAGGAAAAACAAACTTCAATTACTTGTGAAACAAAGTTTTTCTATTAAACTTGCAGCTCATAATTCAACAACAAAAAAAATAAATAAATACAAAAAAATGGAATCTTTTGTCTGATTTTATGATTTCATTCCAAAAATGCCCTAAACACACATTTTAGACTAAAAAAGGCATTATTTGTGTCTATGCATGTAATAATTAAGAACAGTTTTCAGGTTCTCCAGTGTTTTTCCTGATAATCCTCAATCAAAGAAGATGATTGTCCATTCCTGTCTCTAACCGATTGATTGGTGCATCTTATGTCTATTTTATATTGTAGATAAATGTATTTTTTTGTTTCTAAAAATTGCCATTATGGTTCAGTGTCATTGTAATAACTGAGTAAAACGATGCACAAATACAAATATTTATTTTTTTAAGTCATGTTTTTCGATGCCTGTTCAACTCCCTTCTTGCAGCTGTTTAAGCTTGTTTTAAAGTTTATTTGTTAACCTTTGGCATTGTTACGTATTTCCTTAAATAAACAGGACAATCCACAGTTTCTGCGAAACTCCGTTGTTCAGTTGCATCATTTGTTGTGTTGAGTCACGTAGCTCAGGGTCATCCGGCAGACTAACAGACTGTATATTTAGCTGGCTTAGTTAGAGCCTTGGGAATTCTTGGAATGTGTTGTGTTGAAAGTTAAGAGTAGCACAGCGCATTGCAGTTACTCACAGGTTAGATGGAGAGAAGGCCAATGAGTAAGAGATTAGAAATATTTTATCGAAGATCTAAGGAAGGTGTCATCTTTTTGGTTTCAGTGCTGAATGACTGAGATTATATTTTCACAGTAAGATCTGTGTTAGTACATCACGTCCTGTTGCTAGAGGTGTTTATCCAAAACAAAAATGTCTTTCTACTCCATTTATGGTCTTTCACATCAAGATAAGCAGGTGAACCAGTTGTATTCAAACTTTAACCACACCTTGATCGTCTCCCCCATCCCCCTCCAGGTTAACCATGTAGTGCTGCAGAACCCTGGGTAAATCATTGGCTCAGAGTGTCACCTTACCTTTTGTCCGATCAAAATGCCGTCCTTTAAGAGGAAAGCCGCGCCCTGCTCATATTACACCAACACAGCTCTTTTACAAACGGCTGTGACTGAATACCATCTGAAAGGAACCAAAGAGCCAGACATGAATTAAACAATAGTGCAAAACATTGCTACATATAGAACATCGATGCTATTAAACAACTTCCACTAGTGCAGTGTAAAGTTTTTAATGTAAGAAGGATGTATGGAAGACCAGGAGAGTCACCAAAAAAAAATATTCAACCATTTCAAATTGTACAAAAATCAAATTTGCAAAACATTTTTTAGTAAATTATTAAAGATCAAATGTAAAAAAAATTTAAATTCAAAAAGTAAAATAATAAGCAAAGTTATAAAATTTTCTAGTCTTTTCTGTAACTGCATTTTCTTTATTTTAATTCTATACAGTTAGAGCTCCCTGGAGAGGTGGCGAAACGTCTTCAAATCTTGGAAACCCAAGTCCAGTGGATTTTTTTTTTTACTTTTACGGAATAACTATGACCTGGATGACTGAAAATCTTCATCAGCATCTATACAGTTAGCTTTCTCTGAACCTTCTTGTCCCTGCACATTTCCTTAGCAGTTTCTCTTTACCATTTAGTTTTTTTAGTGACCCTCCTGGTCCCTAAACCAACTTTATTATTGGGTAGACGGCCACACTTGTTTCACATCATGATGGCAATCCTCAAATACTTTTTCAATGCATAAATATTTTTATGAATTGAAAAAAAATGTTTCATCTCAAGATATGGGATATTAAAATACATTTTAAAATCCTCTTTAATTTAAAATATGCAATTGAAAACCGGGTCCTCCATAGGGATGTAGACCAAAATTAAATGAAAATTAAATATTTTATTCTTGAATACAGACTGAGTCTTTAAAAAATTGATGATTTTTGTACATTTAATTAAATTTGCCCAATTTCTTAATCTTGTCATTCGATTAAAGTCAGAATTCTGTCTTTAATCTCAGAATTCTGACAGTAAAATTCTGACAATAAAAAAAGTCAGAATTCTGAGAAAAAAGTCTGAATTCTGACATTAAAGTCAGAATTCTGAGATTAAAGTCAGAATTCTGAGAAAAAAAAGTCAGAATTCTGAGATTAAAGTCAGAATTCTGAGATTAAAGTCAGAATTCTGAGAAAAAAAAGTCAGAATTCTGAGATTAAAGTCAGAATTCTGACTTTTTTCCCATACTATACTGAAATAAAATTTAAAAAATCAGTTAACTTTTTTTTTTTCAGTGGCCCTTATCCTCTTCCGTAGTATAGCATTTAAAGCACTGTGAAATGTATTTCTTCTTTTTGTGTGGTGATTTGATTTGTGCAATGTTTTTTCCTCCTTTTTTTGTTTTGTTTTTTTCAAGGAGAGAAGCTATTTTCTTGCAATAACAACTGCCATTGAGTATTTGTAATGCCCTGTGTATTTAAATATCACAGTTTCATCTCAGGGGACTCACCTAGATGAAGTTACATTGCACTATATTCTGATTAAAAGCAGAATTCCTCCCACGCAGTCATGCTTAGTCTGAAGCAACTAGACAGCCCTAGGCCATGATACTACCATCACCATGTTTCACATTCAGTATGATGTTATTTTTTCTGAAATTGTGAAAGTTTCATATATTTATCAGGATCATCCAGTCATGCTTAGTCTGAAGCAACTAGACAACTACATCTTTTTTAAATTCACAGGATATTTAATTTCAAGCATTGTGGATTTATCAAGTTGTGTTTTGGGAAACATCTGATGGGCAGTGGTTTTCCAGATAAAACTGTTATGGGCGCCATTTGATTTACTGTTGATTTATGAAGTCTCTCCTTTACTAAGACCTGAATGAATTATAGAAGCACTATTTAAGAACTTCTGTTTGCTGCCTCACTTCTTATGGGGTACTTTACGGTTCCTTGTTTTCCAACTTTTTTGGAAATGACTTTGAATGTTGTTTACTGGAATCTTAAAGGCTAACCCTTTTCCAGAATGACAGATATCCAAGGCTTTGTTAGTCATGTTTTTGTAATATCATGGATAATATGTTGAGCCTAAATGTCTGTTACCTAGTAATGACACATAGATGTTAAAAAGGCCATTAGGCTAAGCTGCACAAAGACTGAACTAATTATAATATTATATTTTTACACAGGGCCCATTTGGATTGTTTTTTTTCCCCCTCAAAATTAATTAAAATAAGTCTTTAATTTGAGTAATTTGAGGACATGATGCACTATTAATCCAATTATTGCTCTGATCTTGCTTTTAACTTTTAGTCATTTGACTATAGAATGGATTTCTTTAATTTCTTCACTCTCATAAAATTATAATAATGCAGTTTTTTTAATTCACTCGATGAAAGCAGAGTTCAGCCGATGAATAAACTTCAGTCAGAAAAAAACTTTTTTTGTTGGAACAGTTTAAACATTTTTTGTTGCCATGACATTAGTATTCATTTCTCGTTGTTTTTTTATGGTTCTCATGTTCAAACTGAAACAGGGAGAACAACTTAGTGTTCCTTCCCCTGCTGCTTGGAATGCCCAATCTGATCTGATGCTGTCAGAACTTCTTTAGCTGAAAGCCTTCCGCTCTGTCTTAAGAAAGACGTAATCAAATTCCTCGAAGATTGTCTGTATTTTAAGTCTGAAATAAATACGTTTTAAATGTTCTCCTGCTAGTGCTCTTTATTTGTTGAAGTTCTCACATCTTATCTTAAAGTTAAATTAAAACCGAAAATACACACTTCGGTTTGTGTTTATGAGAGTGTATGTGTTTATTGCATCGTGGCCGAACGTTGCAATGGATTTTCTTTATATATGTTTCTCACAAGTGCACTACATGACTTTAGAAACAATTAGCTGTTGAATGTGTTTGGTAATTCAGGAGGATCTTGTCCTACCCAATAAAAATATGAAATGTTGTGAAGCCTAGATGTAAGCAGTGGCATAGCTAAGCTTTTATTGTTGGGGGGGTTTCGACCTCGCTGGGGGCACAGACTATAAGAATGAATTTGTTTCTTAAACAGTCATTTGCAATCAAAATTTCTAAACTTGTTTCTTAATACATGTCAAGCACAAAGGAAATCTTAACTGTGTATGTAATTTTCAGCGTATAGACAATTTAATTATAATGAAACAAAATCTTGTTGTGAATCTTGTACTTTATAAATAAAATGGTTAAAATGTTTTATTTTTGTGTTGATTTTTCTTTAATAAAGACACTTTTTAAATTATAAAACAGTTTTATGGCAACGATTCCTCCTTCTCTTTATGTAATGGATCAGACAGATTTTCTTTTGTTTACAAAAAGTTAATTAAGCTACTTTAACAAAAATTATAATTATTTTTTTATCATATTTTAAACTGGAAACATTTATTGTTTGAAATTAAAATTGTACCTTTTATTTGAGTAAATGTATTTGCACTTTTTTACACCACTGCATGCTGTAGCACCAACTACTGTGCAGGAGCGACCTGATGCTTTTACGTGATAAACGTCTAGTTCTGCTTCAAGGCTTAAAAAAAGTTTAAGTGCAGAAGAAAGTCCAGCTGAGAGGAAGACTGTAGGACTGATCTATTGTTAGGCACCAACGAGCTCTGATATTGATTACATTTATTTTACCCTACTACTACTAACATTACTTCTTATCATAGATGCTTGTCTGCCTCAGATGTAGGGATTAAATATCTGTATCCTACTATTTAGAGAAGTTACGCTGAAATTCTCAGACAGGCACGCCTGGAGTGTATTAATAAATCTTTCCAGTGTGCTGGCATGCAGTAACAATGTCCTTTTACACCAGAAACATGTTCAACCAGTTTTGACCTCATTACGCTTTGCGTGTTGGTAAACAAGAGGAAGCAGGAAACGTTTCTTTCCTCCTTGAGTAACTTTATTCCATGAGTCATTTGCTGTTCTGTGTAACTAAATACAATATAAAATGACACAATATTTTCATATAGGTAAATCTGAACATCTACTGTAATCCTGGATATGAAATCATGTGGCTTTTTTTTGTCGGTGTTTATTTTTTGCAGCAAGGGAGACATCTGCTGGCTTAAATGTTGAATATATATACTTTTTTTTTTTTTTAGGAGTGTGAAAAACTAATCACTGTACAAGTGGTTAGTTTTTAACTGAAAGGCGGATTTACATACAAGACAGTCATGTGTTATATGTATAAAAAAGGTATGTTTCATAAAAGGTTCTCTGTAGTGACCCATGGCGCTGATTTCCGTAGTTATGGTGACACACAGGTTCAAATACATTCCAGACTATTTTTTCCAGTTGCAGGCTGCACATTCCACATACACTTCCTTGTGAGGAGCCTCATTAAGAGCTCTTCCAGCTGGAGCATTTTGTTCAAAAGACAGACTAATGGATTAGCATTGCGACCACGCTTGATGCTGGGATGCAGCTAAAAGACGGCCATTCATGTGTGCAAGCGAGAGGGTCCGTGCTGAGGAGGAGCGTCCGTGCTAACACGTCTTTATCAATCCCAACCAGCAAATCACATTTACAAATAATTAGCATGAACCAATCAGGAACGTTTGCCAAAGCAGATCTACACTTTTATTTTTCATTTCATTTATCAAACATTTTTTGACACATGCATGAAACCTGACCTGAGCTTAGATAAATGCAAGTGGAAACACATCAATACATTTACATAAGTGAGAAATTGTATGAAAAAAGCAGAAACTGAGAATCTTATGTGATCACTTTGCTTCAAGGAAAAAAACTGCATTTTTAGCAATCAATAAAGATATAACAGAAACCTCTCTAGCAGAGGAAAAGTGCCAGTTAGTGAAATTGCATTGAAGATCAGAGAAAGACAAAAACATTGGATTAAGTTCCAAGAGTATTGAAAGAACAAATACAAGTTTTTGAATGTGAAAAGTGCGAAAACCATAACTTGGGATAATAAGAAGCAAAGTCAATGGAAGATGTGTTCTTCTTCAGTCCTTTTTCTCTTTCAGCTCTTCTGGCTCATCTGAGGCAGAAAGGCCTGAGGCAGTTGGCACTGTGTTTGTTCCCCCCAGCCAGTCCCAGTGGGAGAAGAATGGAGCATAGTTTGTCCCGGGCCGCTGGTGATGAGCATCGTGCTTGGGGGCTCCGCCCCAAAGACCAAAAGGGACAAGTTTGTGCATGGCCCAAGGGAAGTCATAACCGCAGTGATCCTCGGTGGAGACGTAAACATTGAACACCATAAAACCCCAAGTTGTGAGGCAGTGGCAATTCAGCAGGATGGGGTCTACTGTCGCCCAGAATCCCACGCTGAACAGCTCCCAGCCAGAAAGGTACTGAGTCACCAGGCTAAAGGGTTGGTTGTACTGGTGGTGGATGGCGTGGAAGGTGCGGTAAAGCCAGGGAACACGGTGGTGCAGAAGGTGCCACAGGTAATACTGGAAATCAAAGACAACCATGCACCCCAGGATGCCGAGAAAAAAGCTCCAGAGGGACGGAGCCTCTGGGGGCAAAGGAGTGGGTGGCCTCCACAGCCACTGTGCAACCGCCGCAGGAAAGATGAAGAAAAGGTGGTTGTAGATGGTGATGCCCAAGGTGGTCAAGATGTTTGGCCAGCTGACAGGTTTGTCTGGATGCAGCCGGTAACGGTTGATAGAGGGCCAAGTGGGAGCCAGCAGGTCCAGCATGGTATAGATTCCAACCAGGAGGAAGTAGGTAGTGACTGAGAGGACCACAGGGAAGAGCGGGCTCCTGAGCAGATCATGGTGGTTCTGGTGTAGGTAGTCCCAAAGAGGCTGTAGAACTAAGCCACAGGATGCGCCCCCAGACACATTTCCTGTAGCTGACAGCCAAGACAAAGCCTCAGTTCTGAGTAACCTACTCCCGCTCATCACTGATGTGCAGTTCCTCATCCAGAAATGACCTAACCAAGTGATTATTTCCTTACAAGCCTCTTAAGAGGAAAAGAAAAAGTTCTAAATCAGTGAAAAGATCCAATCAGCTGCCTGGTGTTAGTTCAGCAAATTGTCTGGTGAAGTTGTGCCAAATTGGACTGGCGGACTGTCTTCGCCTCTTATGTATGTTCAAGCCCCACCTCCACCCCACCACCCTCAGCATTCTAAGAGAAGGCTGTCTGTAAAGGCTCTTTTTCATTGCTCCAGGACCGCAGCCAGGACTCAGGAGCAGGGCCACAACAGCTCTCATTTTTTGACCCAAATCATGGAGCGAAAGCTTCCGCTTTTCTTGTGAATCTGACTGTGTTGCAAAAAATAAATCCAAAGGATGCCCTTCCTTTTCTGTTTATGTTGACAATACCTAACCAATACACTAAACTGATCAGGCTATATTCACTGTCCTGTCTTTAAATAATCCCTGAATGCCCATACATCTATCATCTAGAATCTCAGATGGTGACTATGTGTGTAGATTTCTGTATAAAATAAGAACAGGATGCTCACAAATGCACGCGAACACCATGAGCCCCAAAGAGTCATTAATCATGGAAAAGTTGTCATGTATTCAAAAGGAGCAGAGAAAAGTGGAGCAGTGAGACCACAGCTCTGGTCTCTATGGTGTCACAAAATAATCCTGCAGAATGTTGACATTTCGATGAATATCATGTGATGTTTCACTGTTCTCTATTTATCCATTTTAAAATCAATATTACCAGTCATTTTTGTACATACCAAATTAGGACACAGATATACTGTAACAGATTTTTACAGAATGTAAAATATTCTCTTCTGCTCCATCATTTCAAAATATACTTAACATGTAAACATCACACTTCTCTAAATTATGTCAAGTTCCGGATTGTTTCTATACTCTTGTTGGAGAAGACATTCTTGTAATTGAATTGAAAGTTATTTTTGAAATATCAGCAGAAGGGGTTAAATGGTGTAATACCAATGAAGATTTTCCATTTGTTATGCCAAAGTTATAATAAACAAACTGTAACTACAGCTCCCAGCATGCCTTGCACTTCCAACGTCACAGCAGAGGTGTTAGAACTGAACAGAAAATTCCAATCCAGTGTCTTTGGCAGCTGCACCAAGGAGATGAAACTCACCTGAGCTCCTTGTGTTGGAATCACATGTTAACTTTGTGGTGCTTTGCTTTGCTGGTCAAACCTGCAGCAATCTCCCACTTTCATTCCTTTGCAGTAAAAACTTGATCAAGCATGGAATCTGCACAAACAGATTGTCTTTAGAGCTTCCTGATCGTCTGCCAAGTCAAACCGTGCCAATCGAGATGAAACAGCCTCTGATAAATGGAGATGAAAAATTCCTCCTTTCTGAAAGTCGACTAATTGCTGTTCCTAATTACTAGTCCATAAGCCAACATTACCTTGGATCACTTGGCCAGTTGGCCTTTTCACATTAAAGAATCTGCAGCCATTGTGAGCACACAGTAGCTGCATGCTCCTTTCTTTATAGCTGCTTTCCCACTGAAAACCCAAGATTTTCAAAACCGGGTTGACCCACTAACAATCGGCTTTTGGTTCTTTTTCCATTTGACTGAAAAGCCGAGTCTGACCCCCTGCTGACGAGCTGCGTGGTGACTGTGTGTCTGATGACAGCACCACCCTGGGTGAGCGTTGATGATGTCGACAGAGTGACGGAAATCAGGGAAGTAAATAACGGAGAGCAACATGGACAGGAGCCAGAGCGTAGTCAGTATCAATGGTGTCACGTAACCCAGGTCTGGTGTTCCTATTGCGTGTCAATCAGAGCCCAGGCAATTTTAATGCAGGTTGCTTCAGTGACCTGTTCCCACTGCCACAAAAAGCCAATTGTTTATGGGTTTAAACCAGTTTTTCCGCCAGTGTTAAAGGGGTATATGGCAACCGGGTCAAAGGTGGGGAGCTCTGCCTCCCTTACTGCAGCATAGAGCCATAGTTGAGATCGCAGTAATCTGCTTTGCCTTTGCTGGAGAATAGCTTTCTTATATCTGCTCGTAACTGCTACACCTCACAGGAAGGAACAACACAAGTAAAACCTTCTGGGTTGTTTGTTACCTTATTCGTTAATTAAGCAGTGGCTTAATTAAAGTACATTTTAATGCTGATATTTGCTCCTAAAGGGGTTTCGCTTAAACTTTCCTTTGAAATTAAACCATGTGATAATCTTGCATTGGGTTCTGTGAAGAACTGCACCGCTGGTCAGCTGAGTTTGATCATTTCACACATTTTCCTTCTCCTGCTCTCTTGTTCTCTCTGTTTTGCTTCATTTTGTTTTCCTATGTCTGGATTATTAGTGTTGAGTGACAAAGCTAGCTGCTGATAGCTTTGTTAGCCTATAAACTGAGCAGGGATTGCATCCAAGTAGTAGCTACATATGGTTTTCCATTGTCTATGGAGTTGGTGAAGCTGCATTAATGCTACATTTCACACATTTTCTTCATCTTCTACATCTGCTTTTTTTTTCATAAATTATTTGAATTACCTGCATACTACTGCCCAGATTAATCCACTTTTCTGATTTTCTTTGGTGTTGTGTTCATTATTTTGGTAGTTTTAGAGTATTCTTGTATTATAGAACAGCATTATTGCTTGCAATAAGACATTTTTGTTTAGTAAGTGTTAACCTATTAACTGTGGTTGTCTGTGGTTATTTAATATCATTGATCTGTTTTGGCTTCTTCTTCTTTCTAGATACTAAAGTATTTTGCTTTTTTTTTTTTTTTTTTTTAACCAAAACTTAAAAAGTGTTCACAATTAAAAAATGAAATGCTGTACTTAGCAATCCTTAAAATGGAATAACTTAATGGAATCAAATATCTTTAGTATTAGAATTTTACATTTATTTAGAGTATATTAGTGAGCTTTTATTTTATTGAATAATTCATTGGTTACCTAAATAATCTTTGTACAGCTTAAAAAGTTTATTTTAGACTATTTTTCTCTGAAGATAACCATACTTTGACGAATATATTTTTTCTTCGGTACTCTAAAACTTAAACCCTTGGAGTGAACATAAATAACTTATCAGTGTTTATGAAGAGATTTGCCTTACAGTTGGGGCTTGAACTGTGCTCTTCCTACTCATTGATAGCTCTGTCTTCTGCAGGACCTCTTCATAGGGCTTACAATTATTTTTGGATGAATTTTCTTTCACTTTTCTTTAAACGTGTCCATCTTGTAAGGTACAGTGTTGATTAATTTATAAAAGTTCACAATATTTTGGAGGTGACACTCTATAAAGATAGAATTTAGCAAAATGTGCATCTGCATTTCAGTCAAGCCATTTAAAAGATTAATCCTAGGCAGAAGTTCAACTGAATAAACTGCATCACTGCCCTTCATGCAATCAGAGGCTCATCCATCTGTGAAACAGCCAATTAGCATTCAGCTGCACCACCTCGTAATCCAATCAGCATCCAGAGTCTAGCTTAAAAGACTTTAAAATCAGTTCAACCTACTACCTGACAATCATCTGAGTTGAATGACTTTGACTACCCCATTCCATTCTCCCCATCTGGCTCATTCTCGATGCAGCTGCCTTGCCCCTATTGGAGTAATTCCATGGTCTTGTACTGCTTTCAGAAGACTTCCCAAACCGATCTAGGAGAAGACTGCCATGTTGAGCATGGTTCTGCCAGAGATTTCTTCCCAAGGGGAGTTTTTTTCTCTCCACTGTCACTTCATGCTTGCTCATCATGGAAGTTCTTGACCTGTACCTTGTTCCAGCTGGCATCCATCTCCGTTCCACCATCAGTTTCAGGACTGGGGGGCTTCATCCCTGTTCTCATTCAGTAGCTCATGCAAATAATCAAAGTAAATTTCATTCCTAATGTACCTGCTGAGGCCTGAGCACCGAAGACTTAAAATACTGTTTCAATAAAACTCTTTCAATCGACTTCCTTTTTTTTGTTAGTTTTTCAGGTTGAACAAACTGTAGTTTGTACAATATAAAACTAAAGGTCATTTCTATGTGAATTGTTTTATACAGTGCTACCTAAACTGCATAATGTTTGGTCATTATTTAAACTGTTTAATTAAATGAACAATTTATTGGGAATTAATTGGGTCAACTAATTTCTTAGCTATTTTAGAGCAAATATACTCAGTTTTGTATGTAGCACTCTGCTGTATAATTACACTCCTCTGTATTTGATCAAAATGATTATGAGAGTAGACCAAATTAAAAATGATCATGTTTCAATCTAAAAGATTGATAGGCCTTTGTTCAATCTTTATCAAACTATATGCAGATTAACCATGTAATTTGTTATCCATCAACATTTATTTATATCAGCCAGCAGAGGGCAGCAAATATCTTTTCTTGCACAAAATCAGAAACTCACAATTTATTTTTCTAAATCAAATTAAATGTAATCTCCACTTTGATTATTTAGTATTCTTTCACCTAAAGTCTTACAAACAGTTAAACATTGTAATCTAATCATTGCAGGTCTTATCCAGATTGTCACTGCATCTAATCAAGATAAGATTAGCACTCTCTATGGCAAGTTGATGCTGTCACTGACACAAACACACTTTAAGACCATACATCCTTATCCACCATTCGTACAGAGAATGTGCCAGGATTCAGTGACAAGGTGTAGCCTTCTAAGAATAATTATAACCTGCTGATTAATTGCTTTACTTTGAAAATAAGTATTTTTAGACAACAAACACATGTAGTGCTGGGAAACGGCTTTCAAATCCAGACATATTTCTACTTTTTGTTACTTTTTTGTGCACATCTAAATATTTAAGATCACTGATAATATAGTATGGAATATAATATCCAGTTTAAAAAAAAAATACAGTTCTCAGATTATGGTAACTTAAAAAGATTAAAAAGTTGTCCAAACCAAATAGGCCCCTAAACCCCATAATCAAGCATTTATGTTTGAGCCTAAACTGCCTATTTATGGTACTGCAATGACATTCTATTAGGAATACGTCTAAGCCTTGATCAGGTGGACCCTAAACCTCTTTTTGATGGTGTTTTATATCTTGAATCACTCAGAGATTGGTTTTCTGATGTTCTTAAGTTTATTTCTCTGCTGTATACCCCACATGGGGCTTAGAAACTTTTTGCTGGAAAATCACCTCTAGGGTTTTCTGTCAAAGAAAACCATCTATTGCTGTCAGTCCTATCTTGAAGCCAAAGAGACGCTTTGGAACATGAAATTACAACCACCACATTTTACTGGCATCAGCCCTCCTCTACGCTGTTGTCTGCTGGGCCCCTGGCAGCGCAGAGCAGGTTAGAAAGAGACTGAGCAAACAAGTCAGAAAGGCTGCTTCTGTCCTAGGCTGAGCTCTGGACTCAGTGGAGGAAGTGGCTGAGAGGAGGGTGCTGTCCAAGCTTGCACCCATCTTGGACAACACCTTCCACCCTCCACACCAGACTGTAGAGGAGCTGAGCAGCTCCTCTATTGAAAGACTTATAGACCTTTTGTAAAAAGGAGCGCTAAAGGAGGTAATTCATCCCTGCTTCAACCAGACTCTACAATGCGACACTACAATGCCAATAACTTGTACAATTTATGATGTGCAATTACTATTTGATACCCTGTGCAATAACCTGTTTCTCTATATCTGACACCCAGTGCAACAATTGTAGATATACATATAAATATCCTTCTATGTTAAAAAAAAAAAAAAGGCTGTTATATGTGTGTACAATACCCCATGCCCCTTTTTCCTCCTTTGGCACATTCTTCTCATTTGACTAAATGAGCTGATGTAACGAGTAAATTTTCCTCCTGTGAAATCAATAAAGTTAATCAGTCATTATATTCTTTTTTCTGTGTGTGCTATTACTTTAACCTCAAATCTGAATGGATGCACACCTTTCAAAATGTTCCACTTTTGTCCAATTTTTTTTATTTTTTGCCCATAGACTGCTGGAGACAGACACCAACCCCACAGACCCTGACGAATAAAAGGAAGTGGATGGATGGATGGATGGATGGATGGATGGATGGATGGATGGATGGATGGATGGATGGATGGATGGATGGATGGAGTCTTAAGCGAATATCTGTGACATACCTACCAAATGTATAAAAAAATACATTTATAGCATATGGTCAGACTTACATTTGGATTGTTATTCATGCTGGTGGTAATGACACCTGTTTACGCTGATCAGAGGTCACTAAACTTGGTATTGTTTGGGTGTGTAAGTGTGGTAATGTGGCTCTTTTTTTTTCATAACAGACATTATTTTAATTAAAATGAGGAGCTCCAAACACAACACTGAACAACATTTGCAGACAACATCACTCTAAAGTTTAAACACACAACTATGGAACACAATTAAAATCATGCAAAAAAAAGAAAAAGCACACCAAGGGAACTTTTTTTTTTCTAAAATATGTACAGAAACCAGCCTGGCGACGCTAGAACCAACTGGAAGGTTCAGGCGGCCAAATGGGAGTTGGGCATTTTCAGCAGCAGCTGCTGGGCAACGGCCTGCCGGGCCTCGTCTATTGTAGCTCTGCAGTTAGGTCCATGCAGGACCATAACCGTCCACTGAAGCTGCTTCTCATGCCCTGGATGAAAACCTTGTAGAAGAATCTTTTGAAGTTGGTTTAATGTCTTGTTTTACTGATTTGAAGTTGTTTGCTTTTCTTGTTGGATTTAGTTTGGGTTTGCTGTGTTGCATGTTTTCTTCTGATTTTGTTTGAGGTGACGTTGCCACATAAGTGTGTCAAAACAATGTAGGGCTTAATTTCCTTCGTTTTGTACCTGATCTGACCAGTGGTGACGTGTTTATCTGCATTTCGCCATTCAACCGCTGGTTGTTTAGGTGGTGTTGTGTTATTAATAGGCAATCTTTTTGGGGAAAGCATGGACAGATTCGGAGAGACGGCATCCATCCCATTTTCGATGGTGCAGCTCCTCTTTATAAGAATCCAGACAAATTTGTTTGTCCTCCAAAACCCTGACAGCCAAGGTTCCGGACCAGGAAACAGAATCGTATTTTAATATACCTCTCTGCAGCTTCTCTACTGTAATGCTACGTTCACACCAGACGTGCTTTGAGCAGCAAAAAAGCGTCTGCTGCTTTGTTGTTGATGCTTGTATACATTAAGCAGGCATCCCCAAACTCGGTCCTCAAGGCCCCCTGTCCTGCAGGTTTTAGAGGTTTCCACAGCTGATTTTAATTGAAAGCTGATTAACAGGCTTTTGGTCTGCTGCAATCATTATAACCAGCTGTGCTGAAGCAGAGAAACCTCTAAACCTGCAGGACAGGGGGCCTTGAGGACCGAGTTTGGGGATGCCTGCATTAAGGTCAGATGCAACATGGACGTAATTTTGGTGGGGGGGGGACGAGAGGGATGTGTCCCCTGCACTTTTTTAAACCTCTGTTATTGTCCCGTGCATGTTTTACTGTCTGAAAACAGTGTTACACCACAGCAAACAGACAGTTGTTGAGCACTTGGACCAAGAGGAAACTGCAGCTCAAGCTGAAGCCCACCTCCCCGCCCACAAGCTCCTGATTGGCCCACCGTCTTTTTTTGTGGCATTGGCTGTCACGGCTGTCTCTCCAGTGAAGTTCACTTTACAAACATCTAATGCGCCACTGAATCAGGTCTGTGATTGGATGGTCAAACACGCTGAAGTTAGTTATATTAAAAAATACTTGCTTCAATCGCCTGTGGTTTGAATGTACCATTACCCACTCATTACTCGATCCAGACTATGTCTTTCTCATGAGGAATATAAAAAATTATTAGGAAAGAATCCTAAAGGAGTAAATCAAGATAATCTAATTAAAATTACTCTAATTGGGAAAAAGTGTAAAACTATTAAATGTGATTGAAAACAGGATCTCTTTCTTCAAACATCACATTTATGTCGTCTTACAGAAACATATTATTATGTGAGCATAAATGGGGCAACTCCCACTAATTATTTAAAATTTGACACACTCTGGGCGAGGAGGAGGACTAGTAACAATTTTTCATCGACTTACTGATTACTCCAAAGCATGTTAATTAATTACAACTCTTTTCAACATTTAACCTTTACTTTACCTCATCCAAACTACAAAGCAACAAAAACAGGAGGTTTTGTATCTTTGTATCGTCCAGCAGGTCCTTACTCTGAATTTGTAGATCAGTTTTCAGACTTCCTATCTGACCAACTATTAACTACTGTAAGGGTCATCATAGTGGGGGTGTTTCTTTCTTTTCTTTCTTTCTTTTTTTTTTTTTTTTTTTTACAGTGTCTTGTCTGACAATGTGGCAATAAGAATAATTGTCTTGATGCCAAAAAAGAGCCAAACAGATTTTGCTTTCACAAGTGGAGCAGTACGGCTATCGCCATAGGATTCCACTTGATTTATGCATATAAATAGCTTTATTATAATTCATGGAGTGTCATGTCAAAAAAGAAGCCTTCCTATGATTAAAACACCTGCACACCCATGTGTGGCAGTTTTGGCAGACAAAGGAAGAGACTGGCTCCCAGCAAGCATGTTTCAGCTCATGGTTTAATCACCAGATACACAACTGGTAAGAAGAAAATAAAGTTAGCTTTTATTATTATTATATGGTTTGTTAAAAAAAAAAAAGAGTTAAAAGATATTGTAGCATGGCTTGTGGCCTGGTAATATTCAGTTTGTATTGTGCTATTTAAAAATGTTTGTTTTCAACTAATTCAGTTTCTGTCGGTCAAATTGTTTGCTTGTTTTAAACTTATACACTTCTGTTTGTCAATTTGTTTGAAAGGTTTTCAACCTAAATCCCAATCCTAGATCCCAAATAAAAAACAAAATGGAAAAGGATTTGAGTTGTGCCTAGCGTCCTTCTTTGTGATGACCAGCCGTTTTCAAGTTTGGGCAGGAGCTAAAGATAGAAACCCCACATAACTTGACATGCAGGGAATATTATGGATTATGTGGACACTGCAATGCAAGTAGAACAGGAAAGCGAGAAAAGGTGAAAGAAAGAGGAGATAAAAGGAAGACAATGATGAAACGTCTTCAGTTTGCTTCATCACCTGCAAAGAGATGTAAAAAGAACAGCACAACCAACGGATTTAGTATTAGAGATACAATAAAGTAGCACCTTGACACTATCCCTGAAGTATACATAGTATTATTTAATTTGACATGACATCAATGCTGATATTGAAGGTGATAGCTTAAATGCAGCCTGTAATGCTGTCTTTGACACTATTGGCTTTGTTTAACATGTAAATAGTCACACACATTCTCATCTTCATACTTTGGACCTTGTGCTCTGACACATGGCATTGAATGTGAAGGAAGAACCGTATTTCCTCAAAACTGTCCTCTCTGACGACTTTTTAAATAATCGTTAGTATTACTTTAACAGAGTTCTCCTCTGTTAAAGGTTTCAATTTAGCAGATCATTATCAGATACTGTTCTTATTTCTTTCTACTCTGTATCACTGAACAATACTGCAGAGGACAAACATTGAATGTTTTCCCCTTCACAAATTGATGATTTTGTTGATGGGGTTGCTAGCTCACTGCGTACTGCCTTAGACAATGTAGACCCTTTGAAAATAAAAAACTTAAAAAATAGAAAGCTAGTTCCCTGATTTATTGCAGAGCTGTGCACTTTGAAGCAAAATGCTATGGAACTGGAGAGAAGATGGGGCTCTACATGCCTACGGGAATCCTACCTAGTAGGAAAAAACAGTATACACTCACCGGCCACTTTATTAGGTACCCCATGCTAGTAACGGGTTGGACCCCCTTTTGCCTTCAGAACTGCCTCAATTCTTCGTGGCATAGATTCAACAAGGTGCTGGAAGCATTCCTCAGGGAGTTTGGTCCATATTGACATGATGGCATCACACAGTTGCCGCAGATTTGTCGGCTACACATCCATGATGCGAATCTCCCGTTCCACCACATCCCAAAGATGCTCTATTGGATTGAGATCTGGTGACTGTGGAGGCCATTTGAGTTCAGTGAACTCATTGTCATGTTCAAGAAACCAGTCGGAGATGATTCCAGCTTTATGACATGGAGCATTATCCTGCTGAAAGTAGCCATCAGAAGTTGGCTACATTGTGGTCATAAAGGGATGGACATGGTCAGCAACAATACTCAGGTAGGCTGTGGCGTTGCAATGATGCTCAATTGGTACCAAGGGGCCCAAAGAGTGCCAAGAAAATATTCCCCACACCATGACACCACCACCACCAGCCTGAACCGTTGATACAAGGCAGGATGGATCCATGCTTTCATGTTGTAGACGCCAAATTCTGACCCTACCATCCGAATGTCGCAGCAAAAATCGAGACTCATCAGACCAGGCAACGTTTTTCCAATCTTCAATTGTCCAATTTCGATGAGCTTGTGCAAATTGTAGCCTCAGTTTCCTGTTCTTAGCTGAAAGAAGTGGCACCCGGTGTGGTCTTCTGCTGCTGTAGCCCATCTGCCTCAAAGTTCGACGTACTGTGTGTTCAGAGATGTTTTTCTGCCCACCTTGGTTGTAACGGGTGGTTATTTGAGTTACTCTTGTCCTTCTATCAGCTTGAACCAGTCTGGCCATTCTCCTCTGACCTCTGGCATCAACAAGGCATTTGCGCCCACAGAACTGCCGCTCACTGGATGTTTTTTCTTTTTCGGACCATTCTCTGTAAACCCTAGAGATGGTTGTGCGTGAAAATCCCAGTAGATCAGCAGTTTCTGAAATACTCAGACCAGCCCTTCTGGCACCAACAATCATGCCACGTTCAAAGTCACTCAAATCACCTTTCTTCCCCATACTGATGCTCGGTTTGAACTGCAGGAGATTGTCTTGACCATGTCTACATGCCTAAATGCACTGAGTTGCCGCCATGTGATTGGCTGCTTAGAAATTAAGTGTTAACGAGCAGTTGGACAGGTGTACCTAATAAAGTGGCTGGTGAGTGTACTGCCGTATAAAATGACACTTAATAAAGCAAGAATAGTATATTTCTCCTTATTAATAGAGGAGAATAAGAATGATTGTAGATTTCTTTTTAATACATTTGCTAAACACCCCAGGGTCATAGCACTTTTATGGAATTCTTTATACAGTGAGGAAAATAAGTATTTGAACACCCTGCTATTTTGCAAGTTCTCCCACTTATAAATCATGGAGGTGTCTGAAATTGTCATTGTAGGAGCATGTCGACTGTGAGAGACATAATCTAAAAAAAAATCTAGAAATCACGACACGAAATCACGATTTTCTAACAATTTATTTGTATGATACAACCCCCCCTGTGGCCAAATCTACAAGGTGATTTTTTGTTCCTATGTAGACTGAAGTCAAACCCTCTGGAATAAGCAATTAAGTAGCCTTAAGCAGATTTATATATAACAGGCTGCTATGAGTCATCGGGTGGTTTGAATTGTTGGATTTCATCTTCATACCCTGCTTTTACTCGTTATCTCGATCTTCATTACTATTGTGCTCCATGTTCTATCACTGTGGGGAACAAGAAAGGGGAAAAAAAAACAACTTTTTCTATGTGCTATGTATGTCCAGGAGAATCTTGAAATAGTTCGGTGTTTACAGTTACCTCTTTTTGCTACCTATTTATATTACATAACATGGTTTCCTATATCTGATATTTAAACCTATTTAATTTGTTCTGACTTATGGAAATTGTTAAGTTTTAGATGTTCAGATTTCATTGAATGATTGCATTTAGTAGGTTAATAATTAATTTACAAATGTATTTATTTTTTTTATAAAGTGGATAAACTGTTAGCTGTTAATACGATATGTTGTATTAATGCAGGAATAACGTTCTAAATATTTTTGCTCAACTTGAATAAAATGGACAATTCCTGTCAAATCACACATTAAAACTAAATCATATATTAAAATCTGAAAACAATCACTTTTGGTTGATCTTTTGGATTTTCTTTTTAAAACATCTGTGTTGGATTATGAGAGGGTTAATGTTTTTAGACTTAACATGTTTCTTCCTGCTCATTTACCATCTGTGGCTCTGAAGGGGATACAGTTTAATCACTTTAACAAATGGAAAATGATTGCCTTTATGGCAGTGGAAAAAAAAGCTGAAGGTACACCTGACAACTTACATCCCTAAGGTGTAGACTGAGGTTGTTGAAGGCTAAAGAGGGTGTTATTCTCCACTGTCAGTTGTGACACATTGACAGAGGAGGAACAGAGCGATTGAGAAGGACCATCGGACATGGAATGACAAAGGAAGAGAGGGGTGGTTGCTAAAAATAAACCCAACAATGAGAGCATGACAACTTGGAAACACAAGGTGAAACTGAAAACAGTGCCTTTCGATGCAGGCTTTAATATGATATTACTATATTTCCTTGTAGTTTATATGGGATCAATATAAGAAGGGGTAAACAATATCTTTAATAGCACTTAAAGCTACAGTGTGTAATAATTACAGGGATATACAGTCAGAAATCTAATATATTATACATAACTATGTTATTTATCATCATCTACGAGCTCAGCCTCTTAACCTTAATATTTGCGTTGTCTTAGAATTCGTTATTTATAATTACATAGGAGCGGGTCTCGCAGCCATGGAGGCAGACATCTTTGCGCTACCGCAGCGCAGAGCCAACAAACTAGCGATTGCGAGATCGCCCATTACGCTCGAAAGTAACTTCGGCAAGTTGAGAGAGATGAACTGAGACAGTACTGAACAATAGATGGCAGTATTATGCCTGAGAATACTATCTGTAAAATTATCTATGTAAACAAACCTCATCAGTTGAGAAGGTAGGTGATGCAGATGTCGTGGAAGACATTTTGTCCCGTAACGCTCGCCGTACTGTTGGGGGGGAGAAGCGGTGGGGGGGAGATGTTCATGTTGTTGCGGTCTGCAGTCTGGACGTTAGATGTCGCTAAAAATTACACACTGTAGCTTTAAAGAACATAAATTAGGAATTTAACACAAACATTTTCTCACATTTTTAACATTATAAATAAATAGAGACACCAATATGTTGTTAACATCTGAAGTAATACCTGCACATTATATAAAAATAATCAACCAATTAAGCTGTTCTTATTTAAGTAAAAAAATATTGCATATGCAAAGGAAAAAATGCAAAAAAGAATTCAAGACACCTACCTTTGTCATTACAAAAAAATGTTACGGACCCAGACCCAACATTGGACCCAGAATTTCAGGTACACAGACTGATATGAATTACAATAGCGTTTATTGGCAGACTTCAAATCTGCGACTCAGCAGTTAGGACGAAAAAGGCCAGAATATCTTTAGAGGGGAAAACTCAGGTTTCTGACCACATAAATCTGACAGAGGATGATTGCGAGCGTGTGTGTCATTAACCTGGCTTTAAAGTTTATTCCGAGCCCAGAGGAAGGAGTGGAAATCAGCCGGATGATTTCCCTCAGCATGCGCCGGATGCCACTTAGAAAGTTCCAGGAGCAGAAGCTAAAAAGGCTGCTGAACTGGCTGACGAGCAGAAGCAAGAAGACAAGGTTAAGCAGGAGTTTCCAGAAGGTGAAGCCAAAGCCAGTGTAGATGAGGTAAACAGGAGTCTAGGCCAGAATATCAGAGATTCTGAAGAGGTACCGCACGAAAATCCAACTGGACAGATCCAGGGTTTAAAGCAGGCAGAATCCAGCAGGAGTCTGAAGAAAGGTCAGGCAAACAGATCAAATTAAGGGCAGGCAGGCTCAGAGCTCCAAAGGCAAAAACTAGTCAGTATCAGGCAATCAGAGCACACAGGCTACACTAGAGAACTCTTACCAATATCTTGAATGTTTTATAAAATGGGATTTTAAAAAGGTAAAAAAAAAAATATATATATATATACCAATCTTATGTTAACATTTGATCACCATGTTTACATTTTATCACTGCTGCTACCTTTTATTACTACTGCACTTTAAAAATGGAAATGTCTTGAGAGCTGTACGGAACGAAATTTCTTTTTGTATACACTCTGTGTGTACAAAAAGACAATAAAGTCTGTCTAAGTTTAAGAATAATCTGGCACTGATGGCTGTGAGTAGGCAGCTTAAATAGAGGCAGGAACAGGTGAATGAGATGAATAGTAATGAGAAACTGTGGAGCTAGGCAGGTGAAGAGAATAAATCATTAAGCCAGTTTTCAGTGCCAAGAACATGACAATCCTCTTTCCTTTCAACATAAATGAAAATCAGAGGGTTTAGTCCTATAAAAGCATTATTATTATTACCATCAGGTAGACAAAAAGGTTTCTGAATATTAAGTTCCAGAGAAAAGGAATGCCTAACTCTTATTGGGATCAGTTTAGGGCTGGACCTTTTATGTTCCAATGTGACTGCAATGCAGAGCATAAAGCAAGGTACCTGAACAAATTTGGTTTGAAAGGTTTGCATAGAGTCCGCAACTCAACAGAACACTTCTGGGATAAATCATAACAGAGACTGCAAGTCAAGGTTTTTTTGTCCAACACATTATCTCCAAAACATCCCACAAGCGTAGTAGCTGTTGCCAGGAAACTTATTAACAGAATATGGCACTGTCAAACTTCATGTAGCTTGGGACAGGATTAATAAAAAAATAAACTGAAGCATTCTTGATAAGAAACTGAAGATATATTGAGGGTGGATTTTTAATTAAGGCAATGAAACTAGTTTAGCGCATTCATGGGCGTGTGTATGGCACAACATCCTTGATTTTAAATACAGAAGACAGAAGCAGCAATAAAAATCAACATCTAATAATCTAAGCTAGAGATCAGCTGATACAGTATTTTTAGGAATGATGATAATACAGATTATTTCTACATTGGATTTCTGATTTGTGCTGGTGATTTTTTGGGGCAGATTGCTTAGCCAATATTGCTTCCTTCTTCTCTATTTATATGATAAAAAGGACATAATGATAACAAATGTTACACATGTCCCAATTTAAACACAAATGAAACATTAACAATGAATAGCAAATGGAGCGAGCAGCAATGTGATGCACTAATGAATTTATAAAGGTATGCACCCGTTATAGTTATGAATACTCTATGTATACGCCCAGAATAAGATAATAATAATATATCTCTTATCTAAACCGAATACAGAACCAAAAGTGCACACAAATGGAATGATCTACTAAAGGTTTGCATATGGTATTTAGTATATATCTAAAGCCCATGTCACACCTTGACGATTTAGCCAGAGTATGACTAACATACCAGAATCTTCTAAAACGCTGGCATGCCCCAAACTTTCTATGTATTTTCTTCAATTCTGGGTGTATACTTAGAGTATTCATAATGAGCCCAGAACTTATGTCCAACAACAGCCTAACTTATGCATAACGCAAAGCAGTGTAATGTCCATGATATGTCACAATGCTGTAACCTGAGGGGGGCAGTAATGCGCCTGGAGTCGCTCTGTCTGCATAAAAAGATTTCTTTGATAGGGGTATTAACCTAGCTGCTGTTTACCACCCGCCAAATAAGAAGAATCAATACAAAGAAAAAAGAAAAAAAAAGAAAGGTTTACATTCACAGCAGATTCAGGGTCACGTCTGCTAGGAAGTGTGTTAGCTGTGGGCTGATCGCAGGGAGGATCCATCACACTCACCTTATTGCTAACCCTATGATGGGGATGAAGTCTGGAGGAGTAGTTAAGGTTTCCTCCTCCCCTTTTATACCAAAACGCTGCCAATACACCAGCTCAATACAGTAGCTGTAAGTTAGAAACACGTTCAGCGGTCGTCTGGAACACGTCAAATACGTTGATACAGTATGCACTGGAAGTTCTTGATAGGTTAAGCAGTTATGCACAAGTTACTCATAGGTTTTGGATAAACTGGACACCAACACTTATGATTAACTTACACTTAATGTATGACAATGGTCAGATAACTTACCTGTATAGTATAGTGTATGATCATACGCTTATATACGTCAAATTTTGAGCATGCTCAAAATTTCTTGACATACTTGGCATATGTGGATGTGTGCCAGCATGCTTCAGCATGCTCATAACCTTTGTAAAAATGATGCATAACTTATCAAACGTATGCCAGCGTTTTGTCTCCTTTCATAACTGGTGGCAAGGGAGATTTGGTGCAATGACAGACAACTAAGAGAAAGAACCTTCTCTGCATATTTAAATAGTAACAAATCAAAATAGTAGATATATATATCTAATTTCCATAGTAACATTTTTAAGCGCCTGGATGAACTAAGAAATTACTTGAAGCAGTTAAAAATGTAAACAATAGCTCTTACGGAACAATATATTGTCTTGCTTGTGGACGCATTATTCCACTGCTCCCAAAAGGAACTCACTTTTGTGTCTCTAAGTGATCTAGACTGTATAGACCTGAAATTTAAATATCTAAATTAAGGGGTGTTAAATTGCATGTTGGGGGTGATCTACAAACAGTCTTGAGCTAATATTAAGATGTGAAAACTTTTTTGGTTCAACCCTATTAAAATAAGAAGATTACATACGAAACTGGATGTTTGTCCATGAAAGGAAAACGAGGTTCTAAGCCATTTCAGTGGAGGTGATAATAAGAATGATATTCAATATATTACTTTAGCTTTATTATACATAGCACACCTCTCTTACATAGTATATCTTAAATAAATCAAAACAAACTAGAAAAATAAAATATCACATGAATAAAATAGAAAGTTGCCTAATTTGACCCTCTGAACCCAAGTTTCTTTAAAGGCTCTGTGATGTATGTTCTCTGGTAGCTGTTATTATTATATCTGTTATACACATGCCACAATATTTAGGCACAGCTGTGTTTTTAGTTTTGGTGTAATTGTATAAAGACTCTTTGCCGTCTTGTTGCAATACTTCGGGTGGCCCGTGAAGATTGTTGCAGTCTTTTGTTGTGCATGGGTTCTAACAATCAAGAATGGCTACTTGATTTGTATCTGACTTGGAATGTTTTTAGGAGGATGGACCTCCATATTCTTTAAATACGTCAGTGGTCCAACTACAGATTTATCTGCTGCGAACAAACAGAATCGACAGATTCCCTGTATAGGTGTCAAAACGTCTTAAAAAAACTGAACAAAAGTCTGGTTGCTTTCCAATTCAAGCCTGTTTTGTGGTTACCGTGACCCGAATGAATGAGAATTTACACAGGCAGAGTTCACAGCTAATAAAAAAAGTGTTTGAAAATAATGTAAATGAAACTATCAAACTCAAAAACTAAACTAACAAAATAAAAGTGAACAAGATAATACAAAAAGAAAGTGCTACAATCAAGATAGAGAGCAGCAAAGTGGAAACACCCTGAAGGCCCAAAACTGGCTGTAAATACATAAATTATGTTAACACAAAATTCATGCAAAAGAAAATTTTGGAAGCAGTAAAATAACTGCAACTTAGGAAAAGCTGCAAACTAGCTCCACATAGTGGAAGTGCTGCAAACTGCTAAGAGGAAATTATCAAGTATATGAACCAGACCATAAGTAAAGACATAAATAGTCTGCTAAGAGAGATTGTTTAAAAAAAAAAAACATTAAAAGAAATGCCTTTTCTGGTCCAATAAGAGTCAATGATTGTCCCCCTCTAGTGGTCTGGAGACCTTCCAAGATCAATTATGTGCTCTGTTCGAAAACCTGGGATGCGTCCTTAGAAGGCCGGATTCGAAGGACGATTACGTCATAGTGCGGCGTCGAGGTCTGGTCGGATTCCAAGAGTCCTCGTTATGCGGCTTTGAAATGCGTCCTTCTTTTTGTCTGCTGTGAAGGACGGGTCCAATGTATCCTCGCTATACTTGGTTTACTCAGGATTCATTGCGAGACCAAGCAAGCCGGCTGCTCGGTGATCAGAGGAAAGGTTACTTGGCGCTGAACAGTGGTGAAAATTGGAAGTTCAGTTTAATATAATACAAGTCTGTGAATAGTTCCGTCTGAGATGAATGAAAATAGTTGTTTTAATGGTTATAGAGGCAGATATGTGGTGGTAAAGGTTGATTTAACTTTATCTGTTACTGTGTAAATGGGTTTGGCTGTAATTTAAGGACAGATTCTAATATATCTGCAGAGAGGGGACTATAAATCTGATAGGAGTTAAATTTTTTTATAGCTGTTTTGCACAACATGCTTAACTAAATATGTTTTGCTGTTGAATATTAGAGATTTTGCATATATATTTTCATACATACATCGTTTAGATTTACTTATATATTTCTACCACTTTTATAGAATACAAAATCTCTTTATTGTCCCACAATGGGCAAATTTACAGCAGCAGAAAGATTACCGTATTGAAAATGGTCACGCAAATAAGGACCTTAGAAAAATGTATAAGAATAACATAATAGGGAAGAGTTCAAATATAAACAATACAATTCTGTAAAGTGTTTTAACAATATAAAACTGGAGAATAAATAACCAATATGCAGCTATGGACATTTTTACAGTAATGGATATTTAAAAATAGCAGTAACGTCAGAGATGTGTAAAATGACAGCAGCATGATATTTAACTGACTAAGGTTTCTATCGTTACATTTGATTTTATTTGTTCCTGCTCCCGGTGGTTGGCACCTTTATTACACTCTGGATGAGTGTAGTCTTTGTTCACTTTATAATAAAAAATAAATAAACAAAAAGTTTTGAAAACTTGGGTATTCATTCTTTTCCTGCTTTGTGTGTCATGGTTGCTAAGCAACTTTCAGGGTTGCTACGCAACAGAGCATGTGGCGGTAAAACCCGCTAAAGGGCAGACCTGTTCGAATTCACAGCCAAAACTCTTCCGGTCTCCTTATTTTCAAGGACCTCGAAGGATCCAGTCTAGGTAGACCGCGTCCTTGGAGGATGCAGCCCAGGATTCAGAACAGAGCCATGGTTTGCATGCAACTTTCTTCCTCTGCATGTATTTTGTGTGTTTTAATGTTTGGATCATTTATATAATTTCAGTGGGGTTTGTGTTTGCAGGGCATGGCTGCTCTACTGCTCTGTACCTTATGAGATTGCAGCTTTTCTTCTTTGCAGCATTTTCTTTTTGCATGTGTTTTTGTGTTGGTGCGTTTTTCTGGTTTTTGTCCTTTCTAGTCTCATTTTGTCTTTGCAGTATTTGTATTTGCACGGCATTTACAGCCCTCAGCAACCACAATGATCACTATTATCCCAGACACAGTTAATAGTAACACGACTAATTGGTTAAGACACCAGCAGGGTAATAAAGGTGGAATCCTGTATAGGTCACTCAGTAGTATTGGAGGACAGAAAAAGACCTTATAAGTTTTGTTTTAGAAAAAGTTTTTTTCATTGCAAAAAAAATTGCAAAAATTGAATTTCCAAAATAGTTACTAATATGGTATGAAAAATCCAGAGAATGCTTTGGTATGAAATTCCTGAAAAGTACTCACACAAAAACCAAATACATTTTTTGTTACAACATAACCTTCATAAAATTAATGCTGTTAAAGGAAATGACTGTTTTTCTTTTTAACTTAGCTTATTCACTTTTTAAATCAACATTTTAAAAGAGCCTCTTGTATTGTTTACAAGGCTTATTCAGTTTTTAACTTAACTCTTTATTTTTTATTTAAACTGTAGGTATTATATCACACAGAGTAAGTTACATCTGATTACTGGTGGTATTCTGCGATATACTTACACTCAGCTTTTAGAAAAGGTGAACCTTGTAGACCCTGCAGGCCACATTTGACCTCAGGATTTTGCCGTGTTGGCTGCAAAGTGGTGTTTGTATCCAAGTTACCAAAATGGTAACTTGGCTGATAAAGGGTTAAGGATTGCATGTGCATTGTTTTAACATATTGGAAAGTAAGTGGAACATTACTGTTAACAAACCTGTTCCTTAACAGAAGATACAGGTCTCAACCTATCCTCCTCTTGATAGTGTTGCACTGCACTGGAGACACATCTGGGGTGTATCAAGTGATGCAGACATGTGTGTAAAAGCCCCTATGTGGCTCAGGCCATGATGAATGCCCTTGGGGGTTCCTGGGTTGCGCCGGTGCATGTTTTGTTTTTCACTTAACCGCACTGATTAAATCTGGAAAGATAGACAGTTACCATGTGTTCCTCACCTGTGGAATTAATTATCTCCACAAAGATAGAGGATCACTCGTCTGGCCTCTCCTCATTTCCAAACAAGTACTCTGTGGCACAACCCCTGCAACAGGATTCTAACTAGGTTAGAGAAAACTTATCATATGTTAGAGATCAGCTTATTACTTTTAGCTATTATCAGTTATTTCCCAAACCTGAAATGTGATTGAATTTTCCTTTTTCAGCAGCCTCCAGGAGTTACTCTTCTTCCAGCAGAATGCCGAGCCAGCTTGAGGGTGCCATGGGTGCACTGATAACTGTTTTCTACAACTACTCTGGTAATGACGGAGATAAGCACAAGCTCAATAAAGGCGAGCTGAAGGACCTGTTGAACAGCGAGCTCACGGACTTCCTTATGGTAAAGTAAATCTTCCCTATTTCGATAAATTATGTTGTTTTCTAATCTTGTTTTCTGTTATAATTCATATTCTTGCATTAGGTTTAATAGTTTTAACTAATAAGCAAAGAAAAAAAAAACAATATGCTTTTTGATTTTTTTTTTCTACCTTTCTTATTTCTATTGTTTTGTTTTATCCAGTGATCTTGATTGCAATAACTCGCTTGGGGATATTTTGCACTTTTGAGGAGTTATTGTCTTACCTACTCAAACATTAAATGAAGCAATGACGTCTTCAGATAATTTACCATTCTCACCTTGTGAGAGGAAATTGATTTTCAGCAATTGCTATCCTGCAGTCAGAGAGTACCTGCTGCTCTTACATCATAGCACACTGGCAGAATAAAGGACAGGCAGTAGGAGATAAATAGGGTCATTTGAGATAAGTCCAGACTCTGGGGTTGGGTGATAGCAAGGTGTAAAGCTTGCAATTTCAAATGATTGAAGTCAGAAACGGCCGAGGCATGAACGCTCAGACACCTTCAGATGTGTTTCTGCTTGCTGCTTATCCCCCTCCCATCCACATGGATGGGAAGCCTCAGGTGCTCATAAATCAGTATCATCATCCTCATCATCACAAGCCGCCTCATATCACATCCAAATATAGGCATCTCTGTGATGTCATCAGACATGTGAGCCACAATCACCCCTGAGACATGATGCAACCCGGACAAAAGGTCCACGGTCAGTTTATGCCAAAATAGACGTTTGTTAAACTTAGTAGATCACCTTATATACGTTACATTTGCTACATAAAATGCTTTTAAGGCATTTAATTTCATTTAATTTTCCACCCTTCTTCAAGCAATGACTTCTCAACTTGCAAGATGACGCAAGATGATTTCTGGGGTTTGCCAAATTATTTTGGAAAAAAGTAAATTAAAAAACAATTTAGCTTCTGAATGGACATTAGAAGAATGGTGAGCGGTTGGTCTCAAACAGGCATTTTATTACTGAATGCCAATTACTGTCGACTGTAACTAGGCTTCAGCAAAACAACGGCTACAAACCTGACTAGTAAGGTAACAGCATTTAAGAGAAAACTGGATAGCGGAAATGTTGAAATGTTTCCAGTGCTGGAGATCTTTTCAGAGATTTATGACATAACCATTCAAACTATGAAGGAATTATTGCCTCTCACCTCAGGGGCCTGCTTGAAAGTTTCAGTAGGTGTTCCCCAATTTATTACAGGCCGAAAAAATACTACTGGTATAAGTCGGCCTTTCACCACCTTCACCGCACATCACCTGTCATCAGAGCTGCAGGACGCCCTGCTGATCTCCCTTTTGATCTTACCTTACAGATTGCTAGTTCTCTGCATGTATGCTGGAAGAGTTCTGGTTGTCAGTAGCAACAGAGTATGCAGCACTGTCAAAAGCTGCAACAAATGTGCTGTTTCCATTTGCATTCACATACCGTACCTGTGGATCCTCCTGTCAGTAAACAAACTTTAAATAAACGATCTGTGTTAAAAGTCCAGCACGTACATCAGGCCCCTGATGGCTATGGGGCCCTAAACAGCAGCTTACTGCACCTATGGCTAAAAGAAACTGCGGAACTTAACTTCAGGTTGAAAAAAAAACAATCCACTTGACTTTGTTTTTCAAGTATGAAGACGTTTTGCTTCCCATCCAGGAAGCTTAATTGAGAAAGCTTCCTGGATGGGAAGCAAAACATCTTCAAACTTGGTAAACAAAGTCCAGTGAATATTTTTTTTGTTTTTTATAACTATTTTTGAATGACTATGACCTGGATGACTAAGAATCTTCACCAGCACTTTAAATCTTTATTTTCAGCACAGACTAGTGTTGTTCATAACCCACTAAAAAGGTTCATATTGTTTCCAGTCTGAGGAAACATGTTGCGAAAATTTAAAGTTAACTTTAAACTTTAATCTCTACAGGGGTTCTAAGGGGTCTTAATCCTGGTAAATAATGTATACTTCAAGTAAAAAAAATAAAAAAGGCAAAGTTATTTTTTTTAATACCTAAATGAAATGGCTTAGATCCACCTGTTTGAGGCTATACATTGAACACAACATGCAATATTTGTCCATTATTTTTACATTTCAATATTTTTACATACAACATTTAAATCTGATCTCAGGTTCAGTCTTTATTGCAAACAGGATTTATAAATAGAAATTAATTTCTCTATTGCAGCAACTTGCAAATGTTTTTCGGCAGAAACATCATTGATGAAAAACATCTTCACTGTTTATCAAGAAAACCAAACTGAGATAGTTCAAATGTTTTTAAAATCTATTCTAACAGAATAAAATGTAAATGCTAAGAACTACAGATCGGATTTGCATATAAAAACAATACCTTAAAGTTAAAATACTCAGTTTGCTAAGAGATTTAACTTGCACTAACAATAAATACAAAATAAAAACTTCAAACCTTCCTCCAATGAAAAATCATATAACCCCAAGTTAGAAAATAGTTCACAACTTTGACTCAGCTGATGTAATTATTGATAATATTACAAATATTAACAACTTTAAATTCTAGTCAAAATGTTTTATGATGTTTGCTAATAACATATATTTGACACTCTTTAAAAGACAACCATTAATATGTTTAATTATAATACAAATTATTTTAAATCTTATTCTGTACATCCACTAAAATGTATATTGTGGAGTTTCTTGCTTCTACGTATTTTTCACTACTACATCGGCAACATTCCTCCCTGAATATCCACCCTGTGTCTTGTGTTTTTCGACACTCTCTAAAAATAAAGGTATGGCACAATTTGACATTTTCCCGACTGAAAAGACTCCCCTTTAGTGTCAGTTTGGACCTTTGGTGAAATGTTGAAACTGCCTTCCAGGTCAGAAAGCTATAAAAGGACATGCATGTTGCTGGTGAAGATTCTCATTCATCCAGGTGGAAGGACATGCATGTTGATTGGCCCATTCAGCAGAGGCCCGTTTCACAAAGCAGATTTACTGAAGTTTTCTTAACCAGAAATCAGGGAAACTCTGAATTTTCCATTTCACAAAGAGAGTTTACTCAGCCTCTGTTTCTGTTACCATAGTAACATCCTCCCCAGAGCTAACCTGCTCAGGAGCAGGTTTTCTTCAATAAACTCAGTGTCCTCTGTCTTCATCCTCCTTAAATCCAATCTGGTTATTTTAGGTCCTGATTTTTTTGTAGTTCTTTGCGAACAATAAAAACAAAATCATTCACTAGGTGTAGTATGTTCTTTGGACAAAAATCCAATAAAAAAACAAGCAGCATTAATTCACAGAGAATTAAACAATTTTAGGCAGAGGGTTCTTAGATATATGTCCTTTTATCTTCCAAAAGGTATCTTTATTAGTGGTAATGTTTCACCTCAGAATCCATCACATGCATCCAGACCTTATCCATCCTCCCATAACAGCATTACACAGACTTAATTACCAGATATTTAACAGAACTGGATATTGGTGAAAGCATATTGGTGTATCTGATAACGACATTAGAGAAACAACCGCACAGTAAAATTCACTAATTATTTACTGCATGATGTAAGACAGAAATAAAATGAGGAGGTCCCTCACAAGATGATGCAAAGGTCCTACCCGTTAGAACAACGTTTTTATACTTCATGTTCACCTGCTGACAGATGCACTTAATGCATATAATACCTTGATACCATTTAAGCGGTAAACTAGCTTTCTCCCTTTTAATGTTATAGTGGTTACAACAGGCAGGCCATTTTGATTGTCATTAGTTTGTCTGAATACGTATTTCTGATAAATGAAAGACACTGTTTTCCTTGTCAAAATGACTATTTCAAACCAAAAGACATTATTCACATCTAAACTAAACACTCTGGATGTCTAGAAATTAATTTCAGATCTCCATATTTCTGTTGTTACGGGTAATAATTTGTACTATTTTGATCACGAAAAAAAAGTATTTCAGATATAAATACATATTCAGTTCAGCTGATAAATATCAAAATGGACACCTAAAATTTGTAAACATTTCTGGATATATGAAACTTGATTCTTAGTTGTGCAATTTTGTTTTTTTACTTTCTGTAATTCAGTTTGTGCTGCAAAAAATTTCATTTAGAATTCAGTTCAGACTAAAAATTTGATTTTGAGCAGGAAGAAACCTATTTTAGTGATCTACAAATCGAACAACAGAGAGGAACACTTTTATTAAATATTAAATCAGCCTGCCATATAGGACTTCATGTAAACTTATGCAATAACTCGAACAGCCATCTTCTCCTACACCATCTCCCTCTCCTTTGCAGCTGTAATAATATTTCTCTGTCTTTTAATTGTGACTCATGTAATCAGTGCTCTCCTGATAATGGCTTTTCATACTTGTCACATTAATACTAAACTCTGAGTGTAACTACTCAGAGTTGATTAAACTAACTCACAGCACCCTTTGGGAAACTGATAACTCAGAGTTTCCAACTTTAGGCCAGATCAATTCAGACTTGAGGATTTGAGTCTGAGTTTGTTAAACCTGCCTTCAGAAACGTCCTTCAGGACTTTCACTCGGCTCCCTAGTGGACAGAGATTAGTTTTAATTTACCACTAGTAATCAAAGCGCAACGGCAAGTTAGGACAGCAGGGCCCTGCAGAATAAAAACAGGAGATGTTAAAGTTACTGTCACCATCAGTATGGCAACATCAACAGCTCTACTGCCAGACAAGGAATGCCATGTTTTCATAAACTAAATACAAGTACCAACATTTGAGTACATAACAATAGACTACGATATGAGTTTTAATTAAAGAGGTTACACCGCTGCTAATTACCTTGGAATGGAGTCTTAAAAAAGTAAGAATTTTCTCCAACTCTGGATCAATTTTTACATTAATTTCTAAAGATCAAGTCATATAACCAATGTTCGATTTTTTTTGACAAAAAATGCTATTTCCACACTCTTTACTGTTACCTTTAACTACTGTTACTTAATTTGTTTGCTGTTTAATGTAAACATTATATCAACATCGACATTTTGCATAATCTAACAGTCATGTAATTCAGGTAACGGCTAAAAAAAATCTTTTTAATACCAGCAATCCAAGTTGAGATTGAACAGATCATACAAGGTTGAAAATAATGTGATCTTGATCAAAAAATTTGGAATCCAGTGGTTTCATTGATTAAATTAGGTTTAAGTCTCAATTAAACCTAACCTTTGATATAATTTGACATAATAATATTGCATTTCTTATGCAATCAATACTTATTCCATTAAAATATTTGCTTAAAGGAATAGTACACCCAAAACATGATTAGCCTTCATTTTCTACTCACCCCCATGCTGAACAACACTCTGGAGTACTTTTTTGATATCTCAAATGCATCTGGAGATCTGGGAGGCTTCTTGCTGTCTGCTGACATTCAAATAATGGAGGTCTATGGTGCCCGAGGCAGAAAGGTCCATAAAAGTCCACAAAAAACGTGTCAATATTCCTCCATACTGCTCGTCCAATGTATTCCAAGTGTCCTGAGTGGGTAGCGTCCATAATTTACTCGAAACGAGGTCATATAGAATGTTTTTAGAGCATAAACAGTAGTGTATAGGATTTCCTAAAAGCGCGCGCCTGCGAGTTAACGAGCCTACGGAAACCGCGGCAGACCAAACCAGATTAAAGTGCGCATTCAGCTCGGCAAAGAACTCATGCTCTTCCTCAACACTGAAGTCCTCAGACATTTTTCTTTCGCTGTTTCTTTCATCTGGCTTGGTCTGCCGCAGTTTCCGTAGGCTCGTGAACTCGCAGGCGCGCGCTTTTAGGAAATCCTATACACTACTGTTTATGCTCTAAAAACATTCTAAATGACTTCATTTCGAGTAAATTATGGACGCTACCCACTCAGGACACTTGGAATACATTGGACGAGCAGTATGGAGGAATATTGACACGTTTTTTGTGGACTTTTATTGACCTTTCTGCCTCGGGCACCATAGACCTCCATTATTTGAATGTCAGCAGACAGCAAGAAGCCTCCCAGATCTCCAGATGCATTTGAGATATCAAAAAAGTACTCCAGAGTGTTGTTCAGCATGGGGGTGAGTAGAAAATGAAGGCTAATCATGTTTCGGGTGTACTATTCCTTTAACATTTCATTTTTATGTCGAACAGCTATGAAACACCAGCTCTTAAATTGAAAACCCTTAATCCCAGAAGCACAGTCTGCGCAGCTCATTTTCCATCTCTTTGCCATGAGGTTAATGCTAAACTAGCATTGATGCTAAAAGCATTAGCCACTTTGCAGCAGGGGTTGTATATTTCTTTTTCAAAGTTGTGTAGTTTCAGGAGTTGGCAAGTTTGGGCTTCATTACATTTCACAGACAAAGATTTAAAAAAAAATGTATTATCAACAACAGATAAAGACAGGTCATCATTGCTAAGGTACCGAGTGAGCACCTTGAGCAGCAAGATTGTCTTTGAACATTATGTTCTTTTAAATATTTTTAGATAACAAACTTAAACATTTAAAGTACTTTATTCCTCTAATAGACAATTTATCTAAGCACAATCCCCTTTACAGGTGCTGGTCATAAAATTAGAATATCATGAAAAAGTAGATTGATTTCAGTAATTCCATTTAAAAAGTGAAACTTGTATATTATATTCATACATTACATACAAACTCATATATTTCAGATGTTTATTTTGTTTAATTTTGATGATTACAAATGACAACAAATGAAAATCTCAAATTCATCATATCAGAAAATTAGAATATTGTGAAAAGGTTCAAAATTGATGGCCCCTGGTGCCACACTCTAATCAGCTAATTAACTCAAACCACCTGCAAAAGCCTTTAAATGGTCTTTCAGTCTAGTTCTATAGGCTACACAATCACGGGGAAGACTGCTGACTTGACAGTTGTCCAAAAGACGACCATCGACACCTTGCACAAGGAGGGCAAGACACAAAAGGTCATCGCTAAAGAGGCTGGCTGTTCACAGAGCTCAGTGTCCAAGCACATTAATAGAGAGGCGAAGGGAAGGAAAAGATGTGGTCGAAAAAAGTGTACAAGCAAGAGAGATAACCGCACCCTGGAGAGGATTGTGAAACAAAACCCATTCAAAAATGTGGGGGAGATTCACAAAGAGTGGACTGCAGCTGGAGTGAGTGCTTCAAGAACCACCACACACAGACGTATGAAAGACATGGGTTTCTGCTGTCGCATTCCTTGTGTCAAGCCACTCTTGAACCACAGACAGCGTCAGAAGCGTCTTGCCTGGGCTAAAGAGAAACAGGACTGGACTGCTGGTGAGTGGTCCAAAGTCATGTTCTCTGATGAAAGTAAATTTTGCATTTCCTTTGGAAATCAAGGTCCCAGAGTCTGGAGGAAAAGAAGAGAGGCACCAGTGTAAAGTTTCCACAGTCAGTGATGGTTTGGGGTGCCATGTCATCTGCTGGTGTTGGTCCATTGTGTTTTCTGAGGTCCAGGGTCAACGCAGCCACATACCAGGAAGTTTTAGAGCACTTCATGCTTCCTGCAGCTGACCAACTTTTTGGAGATGCAGATTTCATTTTCCAACAGGACTTGGCACCTGCACACAGTGCCAAAGCTACCAGTACCTGGTTGAAGGACCATGGTATCCCTGTTCTTAATTGGCCAGCAAACTCTCCTGACCTTAACCCCATAGAAAATCTATGGGGTATTGTGAAGAAGAAGATGCAATACACCAGACCCAACAATTCAGAAGAGCTAAAAGCCACTATTAGAGCAACCTGGGCTATCATAACACCTGAGCAGTGCCACAGACTGATCGACTCCATGCCACGCCGCATTGCTGCAGTAATACAGGCCAAAGGAGGCCCAACTAAATACTGAGTGCTGTACATGCTCATACTTTTCATGTTCATACTTTTCAGTTGGCCAACATTTCTATAAATCCTTTGTTTTTATTGGTCTTCAGTAATATTCTAATTTTCTGATATGATGAATTTGAGATTTTCATTTGTTGTCATTTGTAATCATCAAAATTAAACAAAATAAACATCTGAAATATATGAGTTTGTATGTAATGTATGAATATAATATACAAGTTTCACTTTTTAAATGGAATTACTGAAATCAATCTACTTTTTCATGATATTCTAATTTTATGACCAGCACCTGTACTTTGGAAACCTCTCCACCTGACCGGCATAACCTCTTCTCTGTATTCTTAAGATAAGGAATAATATCACACTTAATCTAAGGTGTTTCACATCTTATGTGATTCATCTTGCCAAAGTTTATATTGTGTTACTTTTTTCTATGTTAGAGTATGTGTCCAAAGACTGATACTATGTATTATGGGGAAATACCTTCATGAATATTGCATGGTATTGGACTGTCAGCAAGGCTGGTGTCTGTATCACTGGAAAAAACATCTAGAAATAAGTAAAAATGTCTTAAATTAAGTGTATTTACCCTTAATTTGAGTAGGTAAATGAGAAAGTTTGCCAATGGAATTAGTATTTTAACTCTTAAAATAAGATAATTAGATAATATGCACTTGAAATAAGACAATGCAATTGTGTAAATTGTCTTGTTCCATTGGCAAGATGTCTCTTTTACTTCCTCAACCCAAGAACAAATGCACTTATGTTAAGAAAAAAATGAGATATCTAGATTTCGATTTTTTCCAGTGTATAGAATACTAAACATCTTACCTCCTCAAGTTGTTAAAAGTTTAACCGCTGTTGAATTTGAACTTTAATCACGCTTCTTTGCATTACAAAATGCTTGAAATAAATATTGTGTGCATCATATTAATATGCAACCATAGTGCTTAATTTCTGGAGGGAAACTCAATGAAGGTTTTTTTTAATTGGTGAAGGAGGGATCAGAGAAATCAATATTACTGGCTCTGTGATAATCCTAATAAAAATGTGTTAAATCTAAGCAGATTTTTACCCTTTTTTTAATCCTTGTTTGTTTTTGCCAACAGTCCCAGAAAGATCCCATGCTGGTGGAGAAAATCATGAATGACCTGGACTCGAACAAAGACAACGAGGTGGATTTCAATGAGTTTGTGGTGTTGGTTGCAGCCCTGACCGTAGCCTGCAACGACTTCTTCCAACAGCAGAACAGGAATGCTAAATAGATGTCTGAATACACTGTTAAACAAATGTAAATCTCAAATCTGTCGTATAATCACTCAGTTCTTCTTGGTTTCCTATAAGAATATGACTTCTCTCACACTCTCTGCTTAAGATACAGTACCATAGAGTAGTTGCTGCTAATTAGTTTTGTGACATTTGCCTTTAAAATCACCTTCGTCATCTAAAACCATGTCTGTTTATCCTGATTAGAGTTTCTGTCCCAGCAGATGCCCCAATCATTCCTTCTTCTTAAACTTTAAATGTCAAATATATAAGATCTGATATTTCCCTGATGGTTCATTAGGCAGAGAACATTTTTCTCCCCTTACCTCTCAGCTCCCTGGAGAAATGTTATCCAAACCCCTGTGCTGTGCTAACCTAGAGTCATGGAAAAAAAAGTTCACTGTAAACATGTCAAGTGTTGCCTTTAAATGAATGTTCCACCTCTTGTTTAGATGCCTGCTTCTTTCCTGGTGAATCTGTAATCCGTTTCTCTTTTATTTATTTATTTATTTTTTGTTTGTTTGTTTAAATAAAACCATATGCATTTGACTTAACTGCTAGAATTTATTCTTTTAAGCTGCTTGCCATGTATTAAGTTTCATCATAAATCTGGTATGGAAGCTTGTTGCATTGTCTGCTGATAGGACCTCATGGATTGGATTTTATCTGACAAATGAGTGTTTGTAGACTGATGAGAGTTTATCTAAAAGCATACCAAAATAAAAAGACAGGAGAGAGAGTATCAGAAAAAGAGCAGATAAACAAGAGAAGAAATTAAGCTTGAAATATTTTGCATGATTATAAAACAGCAAATTCATTAAAAATGAATTGCATGATTCTAAAAAAATTGAGACACATAATAAAATGTGTTATTTAACAGGCTATTGTGGATTGTTAAAAAAAATATATATGTGTTAAAACATTGGCAAGCTTGTCTCCTCTTGAAAAAGACCAACAAGGGTTAGCTAGAGGAAGGTTTGATCTGCTGCCTGACATAAATTGATCTCACACCTTTGAATAAATAATGGGGGAAAAGAAAGGTAGACAGAATTTGACCAGCCTGTCTCATTCAGAATAACCATATCTTTTTTTTAATTTCCTTTATTGAACCAGGTAAACCCTGTTGAGATCTGATCTCATTTTCAAGAGGGACCTGGGCATTTAACATCTTGACAAGTGTTTACAGGCATGCCTATTGTCAATCAGCATAACTCACTTCTTGGTTTGTAATTTCTTTCCCATCCCACCGAATCTGATCAGAATACTATAGATAGATACTGTAAATTATTCTCTACTAGCAGGGGTGTCAAACAACGAAGTACAAATACTACTTACTGTACTTAAGTACACTTTTTACGTTTCTATGCTTTCCTCCATTACTTATTTTTTCTACTACTTCCGACTTCTACTTATTGTATTTTAACATTTCTATCTCAAAGAATTTTTCGAAATAGTCGAAAAATTGAGCTTTTAATTCATATAGTGGCATCTGGCAGTTATTTTTTTTTTAAAGGTTACTTTATACTTTTATACATTAGGTAGTTTTTGGAGCACATACTTTTAAACTTTTACTTGAGGAAAGAGGTCAAGTTGATACTTCAACTTTTACCAGAGTGTTTTTAAACTGCAGTATCCATACTTCTACTTAAGTGACAAATGTGTGTACTTTTGACACAACTGACTATTAGATCAAGAACTTTTGGAACCAGTAGCATGTTCGAAGATTTTTTTCTAAGTTTATTTCAGAATCAGAAATACTTTAATAATCCCAGAGGGAAATTACTTTTGTTACACGCTCCAGTTACAGTTTAATATATATATGTATATATTTCATATATTTATATATATATATATATATACAACCAACCACACAAGATAATAAAGATATAAATATATACCCATATAACTCTTTTGCAGACGAAGATATTATATTCGAACATCCACTGGGAGGAAGGACCTGCAGAGGCGCTCCTTTGAGCATCTGGTTATCAAAATGCAAAATTCAATAACCGACTCATTAAAAATACACTAGCATATTATAGCTTTATAATTTAGATCTTATCTTGATAGTGAAGTTGAGTTTAGTTGTTTTGATTGTGTTGGAGTTTGTTGATTAGCATATTCTACAAGTGATAATTGTAAAAAAACCCACTTGATCTGTTTCAAAACCTGTTCTGTTATAGGGTTAGTATCCCCTTTCAGTTATAACCTGATCATCTTTACCTTTAGGTTTAAGAGCTGTGAGGTAAACCTCCTTCCTTATTATTCAATCAACCTTGCGTCATGCACTAGTGCCGGTTTAATTCAAGAACATAAGGCTACCACTCCCATGCTTTAGGTTTCACCTTGTCTCACAAACATTAAAATCTCAATCTTTTCTGATTATACCTTGAAACTTTTTTCTAACCAGCTTAGCTGCAGCTTTCTGTCATGCCTGAAGGTAACAGTTATGAATTTATGTCCTAGACAAATTCGATCACGTTGTGTTAGATATTTGAAACTTTGACACAACTGTGTTGCAGTGGGACCATAATCTAAACCATCAAAACTAACTTTAAAGTGTTCGAATTAAATGATGTAAAATCATTCTACTTTCAAAGACATGCACTGTTGTGCTTGAAATTAAAGCATCTTTGCTTTTTAGAATTAACCAGTTAAAGAAACCATTTAAAACTCAATATTAATGTCATTTTTTTATGTGATGAGTGAATGTAAAGCCCTAAACACGATGTGCAGACTTCCCTGACATTGTTCGTGGGCTAGAGGCGCAGTGTTTTTTACAGGGAAATAACTTCCCAGCTTGTACCAGTGATGCATGGCGATAGCAGTCCTGACCACCTGGGTCCTGCTGCCTCAGCCAAACTCCCTGATATGTCTTGCCCCCCTTAGGCGATGTTAATGTTCCCAGCTCAGCGAGGACAAAAGTGACTCGGGCTGTAAGGGTTTTCCTCTGTAGGTCCACTTCCCAAAATACCAAAAGCAGACGGCTAATTTGCACTGACATTCTCTGTGGTGACGTAGAAGAAAACTATTGAAATTAAAGTGTGAGCGTGCTGCTTTTATCCAAGCAGATGGTGGATGCAAAAACCCTCCCTATTACAATGCAATTTGTCTGTGATTGGCAGCAATCAAACTGGATAATCATCTGCAGGAAGATGCCATGAAGTAATTATGTTTTTGTTGCATTTATGAAAAGGTTGTAATCAATGCCGAGCATCAATTCATGATTTTCAGATGTGGATATTTATGTTCTCACTCTAATGATTGCTATCCTCTTCCTGTGGACGTCACGTGCAGAAAAAAGAGAAACCTCTAGTAGAGTTTCCTTTCCTTAAGATCATAAAGTTTGAGTCATGAATTGACTCATTGCTTCCTGTGTCACTATAATCTTCTTGTTTGTGTGGGAGAAAAAATTACTCCCATTACACAGAAACATCACAAAACAATTCTGTAAACAATGTTGCAAATGCAACTCAGGTGCAAACAACAAATCTGAAAGTCACTAAACTAAATATGCAAAAAAAAGTGAGTATACTTTTCCCCACAGAATGACTTTGGATGAGGGACACTAACACAGAAAAAAGAGGACCCAAACTGAAAGGGTCAACTGAGCTCAAGAAAATTTTTAATAAGCTGAACAAATTTTTGTGCATGCAGCTTAAATAACCACATTTCGGACAGTATGTGATGAAAATATATATACATATATACATTTACCAGACACTTTATTAGGTACACCCTGCCTGCACAAGGTTAAACCTGATGTTTACGACTCCCACTCTCTGTACTTCTTACAGTAAGATTTCACTTTACATTTGCCTGGTTGTGCCCTAAAATATGCTAGCCTCAAGTTTGCAGATAAGTTTAAAAAAATGGTTTGGATTTATCTATTGCCTGTATTTAAATTATTCAACTCAGAATCAGAATATACTAGACTAGACCCTCCAGAAGGGTGGGATTGTGTTTAAGTACATCCAATCCCATCCAGGACATAACACAGACATGAGCGGACGAGGTGTCGGAGGCCTTGGTGCCTTTAAAGGTGCTGCCCTTACATTAGTTAAGAAAATAAGACCAAAAGGTTCAAGATGGGTAAGAGGAGGGGGGAAAATATATTTAAACAACAGAGCATCGCTGAAGCACCCACATGCACTTCAATGCAGATGCTTACCAGGTAAATTATCGATCTTTAACTTCACTACCGAGGTTTCTTCAATACTCTTAGTTTACAATATGCTAGCACTGTTTAGCCCGGTCCTCATTACATAGATTCTATGATGATTCTTACAATTTTACAACGCTTTACATATTCTTATTAATATCAGCACCTTTGTCTAATGTCACTTGTAATCAATCTAGTGACCAAGGACAGGAAAGGGCTTTGTGAATAGATGGTAGTTGGCCCCTCAAAGACCACCCATTCATTTCTGTGCAATCTGTCCAAAGCGAGGCTGAACCCCTGAGATCACCTGCAGGTATTGGCTGTTAGTATTGTCTAACCATTGTCTGACCATTGTCTGACTACTTCTAGCTGCATTTCCAACTAGAACGGAGATAATATAAGCCTTGGACCTATCTGAATGCTAAAGCATGAAATTATTTTCTCATTGAGTGAGAAAAGCCATACACTGACAGCAGGCGATGTAGATGAGGTAATAGCCTTACTATGCAGGTATTCAAGAATCTTTTGCATGCCTGACTCAAGCCGAGAAATACATTGTTAGACGTCAGAACTCCGTCTGTCTGCCAATGGGTCAATTATTGGCCAGATTATTCTCTCAAGGCTCAGAAAAGAGGACCCAGTATTCAAGGCAGACAGACATATCTCAACTGGCAGGGAGATGCTAAAGCAGCAAGAGACTACAGCCCATGGGGAACTGGTGGGGAGAGGTTACATCGTGGAGGCACAACAGCTGACCAGGGCTAGCTAGAGAGGATAACTAGAGCATTATTACACTAGAAACTGTCAGCTGGGTTAAATAATTGTAAAACAATACTCCCCAATATTCCCCAAGTGCTATACTCTTCCTTCTATGAACATTTACTATGTCAGATTGGTTTGGGTAAGAATAAATGAAAAATGAATATCTTTTGTTGTCGTATTCCAAAAATTTTAAAAGCATATTTTGTTTTGGCACAATGGGTAAATCCAGCTGTGTGAAGCAAAAGGCAAGTGAAAGGGTTAACTTATTTAAGCAGTTGTGCTCCAAGTAATTTTGCCTCAGCTATTGAGACGTTCCCTTAAGCATCCTTCTGGCTATCTATTAATCTCATACTTGTATGATATCTGACAGAATCCATGACTAAGTAGATTTAAAAGCTTTAACGAAATCTGTTTTTATTGAAACTTATTGGGTATTATTTTACTTTATATTTAATTGAATGCTCATATGTTTTCCTGTAGGTGTTTTTTTGACAACACTCAAGCCTGATCCCTGAAGTTGATGTAAAGCATTAATGAAGTTAGATACATGTATTTGATTTTTGGAAATGTGCTCATGCTGCATTGCTGCATACTTTGTGCATACAAAATGACAATAATACCTTTTGCATGGAAGAATGTTCAAAGTGTTGAACTTACAGGTATAACGGCGGCATATAACTGAATAAATAGTACTGTTTTCTAATGAACATGAGTTCCATTTAAAGGTTGTGAGGACAGTTTCTCCTTTCATCTGTCATCCATCCAAACAAAGCTGCCACCTGTGACAAATGTCTTTCAAAAATGCCTCCAGCCTTTATCTCCCACATGCTGGCCATTCTTCTGTTTCGTCACCTTGTGCGTCACTGCTTGTTTCATAACTCATTAGGAGTGACCTGTATATTTCTCCTTCTATGTGTGTGTGTGCAAAATGCTTTCAGTCTTTTGGCTCACATATAGATTTCTTGATTAGTTCATAAAGAGGGACGACAAATCGAATAATACAAACTCCTGCATTTGGTGTAAAGCACTCAGGATGTATTATCCATTGGCAGGTTTGAATATTTTGGATCGCTTCTTTTTACAAAAAGGGAAATAAGCAAGGATAAGTCCACTTACTCACCACTGAATAACGCAAAGAAACCTTTTTCTCATCTAGTCATTTCATAACCAAGCTCAATTTTCTTTATTTATATTGCAATACACCAAAATCAATACATCTATACAAAGGAGAAGGAACGTTCTTTTAAATAAAACTTTTAAAACTGCATTGTGCATTAATATTTCACATCTTTAAATCTCTTAACCCTAAATTAAAACTGAGTGCAAACAGTTGGTTACTTAATTTATGACGTTCACCTGTGTCCAATCTCAGATCCTAGTTTTCTGTGCAGGCCTCAAAACTTTTTAGAGAACAGCCTTAGGCTTAGAGAGCAGGGTGATTGCATCTTGGAGATTCTTCAAATGTCGCAGGTTTGAAACGTAGGATATCTCTTTGGGCCCCTTTAACCCAGAATGCTCTCTGGGTGCATTTTTAGATTGTGTAAATGCAGACGACAGACGTCCCCAATGTAGAACCACATAAACAAATGATGAATAACTGACAAGTCACAGAGGAAAATTGTTGAGATGTTTTAAAGAGGTCATAGAATGCAAAATCGAGTTCACATTGTCATAGTTGAATAACGCTAGCTTAGTGGGTGAAACGGATGTGTAGAGAATTTCAAACCCCATCGACACCTCCTTTCTCTGCAAATCTCACAATTCTAAACTTCCACCATAAAACGGGCAAATTCAAACGAAGCACTGAATTGACGCAATTCGGGGATGATTATTTGGTTCTGGCCTGTAATTTGTCACGCCCCGAAATTTACATACAGACCAGCCCACTGGTTCACTGGCCCAAGAACATGAATAGAGGTAGATGCAGAGATGGCAAAAGTACTCACTTTCCGTACTTGAGTAAAAGTACAGATACTTGTGTTAAAAAATACTCTGGTAAAAGTGGAAGTACTGATTAAACGTCTTTACTCAAGTAAAAGTAACAAAGTACAGGCTTGTAAATTTACTTAAAGTATAAAAGTAAAAGTAGAAATCACTTTTTTCATGCCGTTGCCTACATTTTAAATGGATGTCTGCCAATAGGACTAGATCTCCGTTGTGTTCATTTTTAATCATCTCGTCGTCCATGCTACTATGCTAACGCCACCGCCACCAAGCTGCAATGATTTGCCGCGAATGAATACCGCTGAATCTGTCGATTCATCTTGTAGTGGTGCGTCAAATGCAACGTAGATTCCCATCCAATTAGATCGAATTTGGTATTGATGACATGAAAAATAATAACGGTAACTCCATTGAAAGGATTCAAAACTAAAGTAACGAGCCAATTTTTTAAAATGTAAGGAGTAGAAAGTACAGATATTTGTGTAAAAATGTAAGGAGTAGAAGTAAAAAGTCGCCATAAAAATAAGTAGTAAAGTAAGGTAAAAATATCAGAAAAATCTACTTGAGTACAGTAACTGTTACTTCCCATCTCTGGGTAGATGTAAGGCACCACGTTAGCTGTTTAGCCTACAGTTGGGTTTACTTCTACAAGAATTACAAGGCAGGCATTTACTCTATTGAAAATGAGCCAGAACCACGGGCGTAAATGCAGAATTCCAGGCTGCACGGAGAAAGGGGAAAATTATCAGTCTTTCCAAGGATCGACAGGCATGGATTATTTTTGTCTATCAGAAGATCCCTGCAAAGTTTGATGCTCAGCTGTTTATTTGCTCAAAGTATTTTACTGAACACAGCTTTCAAAATCTTGGGCAGTTCAAAGCAGGATTTGCTAAACTTCTTTTACTGAAACCAGGGGCTGCTCCGACAGTAAGGCCATCACAACCACAAGCTATAAGTACTATTTTGTTACTAAGCTGTTGATAGCAATGCTCCCCTCCCTGCTTTTTTGCACTGATTCCCTGAAAAAATTCTCTGATCTCCCGTTGTGGTTCCATAGTTAAAGATGGTGACACGGCTGGGAGCCTGGTTGCGTTTCCGTTTTTTTTCTCTGCCGGTGTTCTCGCACTGATTTCCAGCTGCTCCTTTCTGAGTTCCAGACGGTGGAAACAGAAGCAGAAATAAAACAATAACAAAATACTGAAATCACAAGAAGGGCAAAGAAATGACAATGAGGAGGATCCAGCAAACAGTGACTGAGAAGGACCTGCATAAATGGGAGACAGAAGCAAACATCAGGTTATTCAGCAGATTGGGAGCAGGTGTGGATAGAGGAATCTAGAAGGGAGTTAGTGGAAAGGAGAATGACAGGAGGACAACAGAGGGCAAACAAAAAATACTCAAGAACTGAAATACAATAAAAAATAACTAGAAAAATGGAAATAAAACCAATGAAAACTCAAAGAGAAAACTTAAACAGACACAAAATGTGACACAGGTTGAAACCAGAGACTGAAGACAATGAGCAAATCCAGGTCAAGTTGAAGGTTTATTGAGATTGTGTGATTGTGAGAGCATATGGCTTGTACAGATACACTGGAGGAACTTTATGAGCCGTTGGAAGTCAATAAAGTAAAAAGGAAATAACAGGAAGGCTTGAATGAGTCGTCCGTAGTTTAGCTAATTTTAAATCATGTGGTCACTTCCCTTATTCTTATTTGCCACAAAAACAATCTTTCTCTCCACTTTACAATTACAGTCATGTGAAAAAAATTGAATATTCAATGTAAACTTCCAAAAAACGACGAATTCAAGTAGTAAGCGTAAACCAGAAAAAAATAATTCAAGACTTTTAAGAAGAAAAGCTGCATTTACATCTGAAGTACCTTAATTTACACCCAACACGAGAACATGATGACTCAACATACTGAAGGGGGTTTGCATGGTTTAAACTGACTGCTCATCTGAGAGGGAACACCAAGGTGAGATCTAAAGAGCTCTCTGGGGACCTCAGGAAATGGTTGTAGCAGCTCTTGTGAGGGATGTTAAGAAGTCTCAAAAGAACCAGAAATCATCTATTCAACTGCAATGAAAACAGCCTTACAGTGAAGGACATTTAAAAAGATTGCCAGCATGCAATGCGGAAAGTTCCAGGCAAGTGTGCTAACAACAACCAACATGCAGGCACTGCCTTTATCTACTGAAGATCAGTTTTAAGTGCGTCTCCAATTATCAACCTGTCGAAACATTGAAATATACTTTACCTTTCGTCTAGTCAAGGATTAAAATTCTTCAATTTAGAGGTGTCTATCTTTATTTTAGTTTATTTTTTCATTTTTATTTTTTTTTACCTCTATAGTGCATTGTGCCAAACTGAATGGCAACAAAACAGGTTTACATTATGATTCTCCCATTAGTGTATCTTAACTTAGCTCATCCAAACCATAAACCCTCCTCCCAGGAAATAAATAAATTCCAATTTTTTTTTAATTGAGAATCTATGTACACTAAAGCAGCTTTGATGTTTAAATTGTAAAGATTCCTTGGAGATGCATTAAATTTTAATAATGAGCAGAAATATGTTTTGAGTTTTTGACAAGTTGTTTTAATATAGCAGTAAAGATCTGATTTCTTTTTAAAGTGTAAACTTTCATATTCAAGCGTAAGTGAGTGAATATGGATGATATTTTGAAAGTCACATCACTGATTATCTGTATTTGTGAAGAATTCATGCTGAGAGACAAATTGTTGACAATCTTCCCATCAGAGGTGCTGGATTCAAATGTCAAGGCTAATTTCCTCAATGTTGTGTAACAGACGAGCTCAGTATAACTACCATCACCAACAGCAACCTGTCAAATCTAAAACACAACTCTGTCATCTGTATTTAAAACAGAATTTGATTTGACTGATGCACAGCTTTAGGCAGCAATTAGAATAAATACATTACTATTTAAAAAATAAAGGGAACACTCAAATAACACATCCTAGATCTGAATGAATGAAATACTCTAATTAAATATTTTGTTCTGTATAAAGTTGAATGTGTTGAAAACAAAATCACAAAAAAATAATCAATGGAAATGAAATGTATTAACCAAAGGAAGCCTGGATTTGGAGCCATTCACAAAATTTAAGTGGAAAAACACTACAGTCTGATCTATATTTGATGTAATGTCCTTCTAAAAAGGTCAAATAGAGGTTCAGTGTTGTGTGTGGCCTCCACTTGCCTGTATGACCTGCCTGCAATGCAGAGGTGTCAAGTAACGAAGTACAAATACTTTGTTAATGTACTTAAGTACACTTTTTAGTTATCTATACTTTACTCCATTACTTATTTTTCTTCCTACTTCTGAATTCTACTCATTGCATTTTCACACATGTATCTGTACTTTCTATTCCTTACATTTTTAAAACAAATGTTACTCATTACTCCTGACTTCGGTTTAATGTTTATAAATATTTATTTCACATCATGTGTGCCATCCAATGCAGATCATTGGCTAACATTCAAAAGTGACCATCAGCCATGAAGCATAGGCAATAAGAAGTGGCCTGTGGTCTCCACATTGCTAATTATTTCCACCTGTCTATTCTTATTTCCAACAGCATGTGAAATTGCTTGTCAATCAGTGTTGCTTTCAAAGTGGACAGTTTGTTTTCACAGAAGTTTTATTAAATTGAAATTGTATTGAGGTGTTTACATCATCCCTTTATTTTTATGAGCTCTATATAATAAATTGACTTCAGGGTAAAACCAATAAATAGTATTGTCTTTGTTTCTCCCTCTCACCATGATGGGAAGGCATCATGAGGTTTGTTCATTGATCAGATCACTGAGCATAGAGGGAATGAAAGGGAAACTTCTGGTTATGGGAGAACCTATTTAATTTGGTTCAGCTTTTTTATAGAGTTGTAATCCAATTTAGAAACCAACATAATCTCACAGCCCATGTTTATTCTTTTCAATATGATGTGTTCTTCAAGATAAACCTCTATTAAGAGGTCATCATTAGTAATGAAGCAACTTAGTTTGGAACCTTGTTCTCCTGTGCCAAAAATAGCAAGCTTATCCTGCTAAAATCACAAAGAATAAGTAATATTTTTCTATCCAATCTTATATTGACATAGTAAGAATCGAATAAAGTCACAGTTTAGTTTGTCAAAACTTTGTCCAAAGCTCATGTTCTTCAAATGCATAAAAAATGTTTGCAGAATAAAAGAAACCAGGAGATTATAATGAAGGTTTCTCTAAAGTGTTGAGAAGAATGGGGCGTGCAGGTGGTGCAGTGGTTAGCGCACATGATCCATGTATGGAGGCCTTAGTCCTCGTGGTTCAAATCTGTCCTGTAGTCCTTTCCCGTATGTATCTTCCCCTCTGTCATACCCCCTTTCTTATCAGACTACTGTAGAAAATACAAGCCACTAATGCCGTGAAAGCACAAAAAAAGGAGTGGAGAATAACAGCATGTTTTCCACAGCAAGGAACAAAGAGGCAGAGGAAATATATATAATTAAAGTACTGCTAATCAACAGGCCCGGTGGAACACCATGAACTGATACAAATTCATGACCTACAGTGAAATTATATAAGTTTTGTTTTTATTTTTTTGTATCCTTCCATCTTTAATCTTTCCAATGTTCTAACCTGCTAAAAAAAATAAATAATGATAAAAAAACAAAAATCAGCTGTAACTTTGCAATGATCTAAGATATGCACTAAAATGTACAATGTAAACTAAAATAAGAATCAAATGTTGCTTTCCCTACTGAATTATTATCTATATAAATGTTTTAAGCTAAAAGAAGTAAAGAGCTAAATTAAAGCTGCAGCAAAACTTATTGTTCATACGTATCAGGGCAGATTTACAAAGCAGAGTGTAGAAAACAACAGGTGCAGATGGGAAGGCTGAGAATGACCTGGCTCCAACACACACACAGAAAAAGCTGATTAACAGGGGAGCAGAAAGGCAGGAAGCAACTCCATATTTGGAGATAGGAAGTAGGGAGTATGTTCATTCTGTGGGACTGTCTGTGTGAAACTGTAAGATTTTCCCCTATGAAGATACTAAAAAGAGCCGGTCAGAGGTGCTGCTGATGCTCCTCTTCCTTTGCAAAGGCAAATCGAAGCTTCGTAGTCCAGAAGTTTCTATAACACTCCATCTCAGTTAAGTTACCTGCACTCGAATTCACGGACCCAGGGAAAACCATGACGGTGTTTTTCAACATGCCATATGCCATGATCATACTTTTTGGACATTAGGAACCAGTGTCCATATTTCATATTAATAGATGACCAGAGGAGAACATGCAGCTTTGGTGAATAACAGCTGGGGGACTTCTGCAGCCCCCACTTTTGAGCCAAAGCAAGTTTCTTGAGGTTCAGAGTGGGAAGATTTTGAAACGCCGTTGTCGCGGTTCCATCTTTAAGGTCTGACCACATTTTTTTTTTTACACGCATGCGTCATAGCGTCGCCTCTAAACACGCATGCGCGACACAGTATCACAACAACAATGGCACCATACTGTGTTGAATGGTTGCTGCTGATGCTACTCACCCTGCTGTCGGGCTTACAACATAATCTTCTTCTGGAATATCTCCAGGAAGAACAGAGCAATATCGACGACATAGTTCAGCACTTGAATTTGACTGAACCACGAAAATGGACCCGCAGGGCAACCATGTATAAATATTACTGCTCATGCCCAACATTTCGTTGCCTGTTTTCGCCTATTTTTGCTTTGGCACCACAGCGCCACTTACAGGCCTGGCATACATTTTGCAGCGTTTTCATGCATTCAGGTGGTCGATCACATTTATTTTACGTCTCCGTCTTTAAGACAAACGTTCTGGAAAATATTAGCGTTTCGTGTTTGTTTTGACTTCGTGTGGACGGGGCCTCAAGCTTTCCAAATGGACATGGAGAAAGGTTTGCAGGTCTGGCATAATTAGGGACAGAACAAACAATATGTCTTTTGATGATGCTAATCATATCATGTATTTACTGCTGAGTAAAGACGACGCTAATTGATGCTAAAGAATGGACTGCATGCTACGCTATGCAACAGGAGTATGTGTTGAGCTGTTGCTGAAGCTTGGACAAGCTTTATTCACTAAGGATTTAAACACTGATATAACATTAGTGTTCATATGTTCCTCAAATGCTCATTATATTTCCATTACCAAGTATGACCAAGAGTCATTTAGTGGAATCCTGATGTCTATTCGCTGCTAGCTATTTCAAGGAGGTTAAAGAATCATTTAGCTAAAGATTATTGGTTCCTGATTAAGCAAATCATTCAATAAAACATTATTTGGCCAAATAATGTTTTATTCACCTCATGGATTTGCATTGTAATTTGGTCTGAAAACTTTCCAATTTCTTTGAAATTAGTGAAAAGCTAATTTGATTATATCCCAAATTCTTCCAGATAAACTTTGGTTTCAAACACAAGATCCATCTTAAACTGTAATATGGTTTTCAACCATGCTTCCCCTTCCTCTTTGTACATAGTAGTTTAGTTCAGTTGAGTTTTACTAGTCTTAGTTGAGAGTGTTAAACTGAAATACGTTTGACGTGGAGCTGAATGATTTTTGTTAATAAACTCTTATATTTTGAACAGAAGTTGTGGTGAATTTATTTATTCCATGTATGTGAAGAAATAACTGTTTGACCATGATTAGTGCTCGAATCACTCTTTCATCTATTGTTCTAACACACAATTAGTAGGACTGTGTCATAAACAAATATAACAGCTGAAATAATATCTGATTAAGTAAGATATTTTACCAACCCTACAGGGGAGGGCAATAAACATCTTAAAGTATCAGAAACATAAATATATATATATATATATATATATATATATATATATATATATATATATATATATATATATAAAACAAGAACAACTTTATGGAGAATTTTGTTAAGTGTTCTGCTTCAAACAGCAATACATTAATATGTTATCATCTAATAAAATGCAGTTTATTATTTGGTATATAACAGAAAGGGAGTTCCGGTTTATAGTGCTTAATTTCCCTGATCATAAGTTCCAATGTATTTGGTGAGCCGTTAATAGGTGTAGAAACTATTATGTGATAACCAAATGGTAATCATCCACCAAAAGTCTCCATTGTTACATAGTCACATACAATTGTAATAATAACATGAAGGTTATTATTTTGAAATTATATACCTTAGTCTGGAGGTAATTACCTAAAAAAGTTTTTTCTTGTTACCAAGTACTATAGTGTGACTTGCTATGTTACTACATGTTATTACATGGTTATTGATGTACTGTAAAAGAAACCGATAAAGTTTTATTGCAAATTAAAGTACGTGTATTAGGGTGATGACTTTTTGAGTTCTTTTCTATTAATGACTAAAATGTTTATTCCATTGACTTATTGAAAAGGGTCACGCACAAACCTCTTTGAAAAGAAACACTATTACTGTCAATGGGACTAAATTCGTTAAGCCTGAGGAATTACTGACAAACAGTACCAAATGCACTAACCATAACTGAAACACTTTTCATTTGTTTTTGTGGGCAGCTGTAATATGATTGTTTAAAATGATAATGAGTATGAAATGAGAAGACTTTTGACCTGCATTGAAATTTTTGAATTTTTTTTCTGCGCTGAAGATTTTGATGAACTATCTGCAGTTCTGAATGAAGACCAAAAAGGTCTCAAATGCTTGACAACCCACTGGAAGACAGATGAATCTCCAATCAACATTGCCCAGAACAAACAGTGCTGTGAACGTGTGATCAACATTATGCAAGATTTGCACGAGTCCTGCCTGAACAAGGACAATCTTCCACTGAGATGCATCCTGTTCAATGACATTAACATTGCCAATTGACTTCCTTGTGTGTTTTCTAACCCTATTTAATGTTATACATGTGACTCTTGAGCTTGTGTTCAATTTTGACTATGCTTCCAGTGACTTTACAAACTGGCCAAAAAGCTGATAATTAAAAATGTTTATCTCATTTTCTGCGTGAGTTTTTTTTTATTTTATTTTTTTTTATCAAATCACCTTAAACCCGTTGGGACTTTAATTCATTCTGGCTTAAACATGTACTGTATATAAATGTGCTATTTATCAGTCTATATTGTCCCTAAATTTAGAATATTTCTATTTAAAAAAAAATATAAAATTTGTTATCTTATGCAGGCCAGTTAGTTACACGTCAGCCTGACCACCTAAATTCCACCAATCATACATCAACGACCATCTGTTAATCATCGGTCATAGCATCTTGATTCATATGTCGCAGCTAATATACGCAACGGTTGAAATAAGAATCATTTCTTTCCCACTGAGTCCTGTCCCAGTGTTCACAGGGATGGACGTCTGTGTCTTCGGCAGGCAAGGGCTCAAACATGTACGGCTGTAAGCCTTCTACACCAAACCAAGCTTCTCCCACCCTGGCATCCTCTTCCACAACATCTTCATCCCCGCTTGCCTCCTCTAAATAAAAAATGGATGACGGAGGAGACTCATCCGACGCAAAACTCCCCTCCTCTTGCATGTTTCCGCTGTCCATAGCGTTCCTTGACAGTGTCATTTTTAAGTCACCAATTTAGTGCTACTTGGTCCCAATGGAATTTCCCATTGGAACCTACTGGCACTAAGTTGCTAACTGGTTAGCAAGATGCTACCGACAAACCGGACACACTAAAACTTGCTTGCGAACTTTCTGCAACAACAATCCTGCCCCCTCAATAAACGACCAATCACATTCACTTTATTCACTCGTGTAAAGTCATGCACCACTCGGGAGAAATAGGAAATGAAACGGTTTGAAAGGTCATTTCTCTACGACTTTAAAAGTAAGTAAAGTATTTTATGTAATTTTTAACAAAAGTTTATAAAATGGGAGACAGGGATATGAGGTTGTAAGAAAGCCATCACCCTAATGTGTATGGAGAACAAATAAAGGTGAAGGTGGATGGATAGTACCAACTTCTAAGGTGTGGCCATAGGTATTCACAATGGGCAAACACCCTTCTGTCACAGGTGAACAGACAGGTGATTGGATATAAGTTTTATAAGTAAAAATTAGTGTTGCACCGATACCGATACTGCATTAAAATGGTGGTATCGGTATTGGCGAGTATTCACAAACAGGGCCCTGATACCATTTTCAGAGCCAAAAGTTTATTCATCTATTGTAACCCATTCCAGGTAGGCAATAAAAAGTTATACTGGATTCACTTTGTATTAGTATTTTTCCTGCTTCAAAAAGGTAGGCAGCAGCTTGACAAGGCCATGACGGCAATTATTTTACATCCAGGTTGTCACGATTTGGTTTTAAGGTTGTTGATTGGACCCAAAAAGCAGAAGCTGAGAGGCATAGGTGAGTTCTTGGAGGGTTTAATCAGAGATCAGGCAAACAAAAACGGGTATCCAAAAATCCAACTTAAAAATGTTAAACAAAAACAGGAATCCAAAAATCCGACATAAAAATCAAACACAAACCAGAACCATGGAGACATCAGGGGAAAACCATCAAGGAGCCAGGGTGAGGAAAGGTAAGACGAGGAACCAGCAAAGAGGGACTGCAGAGGGAGTGTATTTATGGCTGACTGAACAAAGGTAGAGCTAATGAGCTGATAGGGAGCAGGTGTGATTAGAGCTGACGAGGAAGCCAAGGGAAAAGAACACAAGGAGGCAGCAGAGGACAGACAGAAAAACCTAAGCAACTTAAATGAACCCAGACACACCAAAAAAGCTAGAAAACAATGAAAAACCTGGCTAAACTTGAAACAGAAAACTTAAAGAAAAACAACAGAACCAAGATCGTTACACAGGCAGTATGCAGTTCTCCAAAATATACGCACACACATCAATTTCAAACAGATGGTATTGGTATGGTATTGGCCGATACTGTGCAGCCAGGTATCGTGTATCGTATCAGGGCCAAAAAAATGGCATCGGTGCAACACAGCTAAAAACACTCCTACATGCCTTCTGCAACATTCTAATTTGTCATATTTTTCATCCAAGCCTGCATCAATACCAACTTAAACAATCAGTCCGTGAAATACTTTTTAATTGGCTTAACAGTCTTTTAGGTTCTTTGTGGAGTCCCTCAGGATTCTATCCTGGGACCTTTTTTTTTGCACTTTACCTCCTTTCTCTCAAAGAGATTTTTATCAAACATGGTATAGCGTACCATTTCTGTAGCCTCGTGAGACCATCCTGATCTCGCGAGCTTTCAAGGTTTCACTCGCAGATCAGTCTGGCTACTCTCCGTTAAAGAAAAATTTGGAGCCGTTCACCAAACAAACGTCCAATCAGCGTTGGCTTTGAGGCGGGTTGAGGTGTGACGCAACGAGAAGCGCGACAGTTCAGTCTAAAGAACATAGCGGCTTCAGCCGATGAAACTAGCGTTAGCATGGCTATCGAGCACGGAGTATTTCTTCACAGAAAGACGAGCAAAGCACTGCTCTGGAGGCTTTTCTCAGAGGAAAATATGTTTTTGCTCTTTTCCCGACTGGTTTCGGCAAGAGTTTGATCTATCAATTGGCTCCTTTTCGTCGTCACTCTGTTAGTACATCATATGCTTCGTTGATCTGATTAGTTTATTTGGCCCTTCTATCACAAACATAGGCCAATCAGCTAACCAGTATTTTTGCCCCTTCCCAAAATTACTTCAACGGAAGGTTTCCAGATGGATATGCAGAGCAAATAGCATTCTGAAATCATGTTTTTATCATCTCCGTCTTTTATCTAAAGTAAAAATGTTTTTATCTTTTAACCTCTTTGAGCAGGTTTTACACTCTTTTATTTCTAGCTGTCTGGACTACTGCAATGCACTTTATTCAGGCATTAGCCACCAAGCTCTCTCCCGTCTGCAGTTGGTCCAAAATGCAGCGGCTCGTCTTTTAACAGGGACCAGCTGCAACAGCTTCTTCCCCACCACCATAAGACTGCTGACCTGTTAGAAAAAAAAAACTCTAGATCATGTCAGAGACTTTGCATCACACTGATAACACCAAACCAAAATACTGCATATTTGCACCATATATGCTCTGAACTTCCATATCAATTGGTTTTTTGCACCATTTTTTATTCCCTCACTGTTTACATTTGATCAGTGCTGCACTTTATGGAATGGACATTTTCATTTACTATACAATCTTTTTTTACAAAATGACAATATAAGTTGTCTAAGTCTAACATCCAAATGTGACAATCAGTGAGCTGAGAGGAGGAAACACACTCCTTATTTACTACATATGTCTTCTATAAGTGTTTAAATGTGTATCTTCAACATGATGTGGAGAAAGCTGTATTGGTTCAGATGACATTGCTTGTTTAAAATTGTATAAATGAAGAGAAATGTATTATATAAAGTACGGAAGCCGAGAGCGGCCGTACTTGACTTTCCTTTTTCCTTTGTCTTTTCAAGATAATGACATAACTATCTCTTTATCACAGTTTAACCATTAATAGTTTTCTCATGATAACGAGATAATGATGTCGTTATCATGAGAAAACAGTTGCACTGCACGGTGGAGGAGGAGTTACTTGAATAACAAGGAGCAAAAAGCAGTGATCATCTGTCCTGGTAACTCAGTCCACTATATAGTCCCCGCTCTATATAGTGATTGAGGGATTTAGGGTTTAGGGCGGACGTTCAGACACAGTAAACTTTAATGAGCTATGAGAACAGCTACTTTTAAACAGAACGTTCACGAGGAGAATTGGGCTTGTGCATTCTCTCACACGCGTTTAATAGGCGTTCCCTCTTGGGACTGGGTACAGGGTCGTGCATGTGGATTTGAAAAAAAAAATGAAAATCTTCCACAACATCTTTAATGAGATGTAAATGTTTTTGCTTTGTCTGTTTTTCTATCTAGCTATCAGGATTACATGTGTTCACATAACCCTCTCCTTTTATCTGGGCTTGGGACCAGCACCAGGAGCACATAGTACTGTGATCCTCATGGCAGGATTATATGTGTGTGTGTGTGTGTCTGTGTGTGTGTGTGTGTGTGTGTGTGTGTGTGTGTGTGTGTGTGATATTTTTTTTGTGCTCTTTAAAATGTTTTTGTATTTTTTTTTGTTTGTTTTTTTATTTGTTTTATGCTACAATGTTTAAATAAAAAGTGAAAAGAGTTGTGGTAAAAAAGAAAAAGTTAGAAAAGGTGACACCCTAGATGGGTGTCAAAACAAAGAGTGAATTAAAGCTTGGAGAAACCGATGATTTGGTTGGAGGAGGTTTCAGCAGGTTTCAATGTTCCTTTTTAGAGCGTTTAAAGAGATTTTTCATTTTTCTCCCAAACGTTTTCTTTTCAGGTTTTCCTTGTAAGTTGTTGATCTTCTCTGGCTGATTTTTCAGTTCATCCTCTTTGCTCTCTGTTGACATATTCTTCCAGAGCGACCATGCTAAAATGGTCTCTTGAAGGCAGGTCTTCTGTGATTGCCACTCCTGCCTTTCATTGAGTAGACCATCTTTCATAGCTGCTTTCTCATTCCTAAGAGTTTCCTGCTGCTCCAGGAGTCTGAGTCTTTCCTGGTCCCAGAGGTTTTTTTGTTTCTCCATATCTTGCTCCATTTTGACTAAAGCAGCCTTTATTTTACAGCTTTCCCGCATTTTCTCGACTAAAGGTGTCATTGTTTGTATGTGATTAGCCTTCTCAGCACCCAAAGTCATTTCTAGTTCAATGGCTTTTTTAGCAGTATCTTCATGGCATTGGTTCATTTTCTGCTGCTCCAAATAGAGAGCGGCTTTCTCCTGTTGTGCCTCAGCTTTCTGTAACTCCAGCTGCTTTTTTAGCTGCTCCACCTCATCTCTTTGGTGTTGGCTGGTCATGAGTTGGGATTTTTCCAGCTCCCACTGTTGTTTCCGGTTTGCTAAAGCTGTCTCTGTTTGGATGAGAGCAGCTTGAAGGTTTGATGTTTCCTCTGTTTGCTTGGCTAAGCAGTCCTCTGCCTCTTTTGCTCTATTTTTTACTTCAGTCAGGTTTTTCTCCAGCTCTTCTGCCTTTTTGATGGCAACTTGATGGTCTTTCTTCCTCTTGATCAGCTCATTGTAGAGTGCAGAAACCTCAACCTCATGTGTAACTTTCTGCGACTCCAGCTGAGCTTTCAGCTTTTCTACCTCGGCTGCATCTTGTTTGTTGGTGAGAAGCCGGTATTTTTCCCGCTCCCACTGCTGCTTTTGTTCATCAAAATCTTTCTGCATTTGGAGCAGAGTAGCTTGTAACACAGACGTTTCTTCCATCTGCTTGGCCAAACAGATCTCATTCTCTCCTGCTTTTTTCTTCTCTGACATCAGATTAACTTTCAGCTGGTCGGCCCGTCTGATGGCATCCCGTCTGCCTTTGTCTGTCCTGATTTGTTTATCATGCAGAAGAGCAAGTTCGCTGTCATGCTCCGTTTGTAGATTCTCTATTGTCTTGTTCAACTTCATCACTTCCTCTGTTGAATCATTTTTCTCCGGTAAAACATCACCTTCACAAGATTTAAAGCAGAGCTCAGTTTCCTGCAGCATTTTCCTTGCAGCTATTAATGCAGACTCAAGCTGCTTTGCTCTCTCCGTTTGTAGCTTTTTCAGTGTATGCATTTTAGAGAGCTCGCTACCGTAAAACGTTATGTTTCCTGACAAGCTGGCATTTTGTTGTTGGAGTCCTGAGATCACTGTATCTTTGAAGATTAAGGACTTTTCAGCGTCTTCCAGCTTTTTCCTGTCAGGGGTTAACTCATTCTCAAGCTGCGTCACTCTCTCTTTCATTTGTTGGTTCTCTGTCTCTAATTTATGACACTTGTTACCAAGATATCCTATATTTCCTAATAAGTTGGCATTTTGCTGTTGAATTCCTGAGATGCTTTTGTCTTTGGAGCCCAAAGTGGCATAAAACTCCGACTCTGACAAAGTAATAAGCGGTGTAGTGCTTGTATAAGCGGTTGGTGTCCTAACCAGAGCCGGCTGCGATGTGGTCACCACAGGATTGGGGATACAGACTTCACTCCAGGAAGGTCCAACTGCTCCTAATGCGATGTTTTCCAGTTGGATCTGACCTTTCTCAGGCTGGGTTACTGTGGGATTTCCAGTATTGTTTGGCATTATCTGACCAAATCCAGGAAAATCTTTCATACCAGCTAATGGCACAGAGTTTGACTGACCAGAGTTGGTAATGTTGACGGAGGAGTTTGTAAATTTCAGGGTTTTTTCAAGATTCCTGAGTTCCTTCAATGTAGATTCCATTTTTCTAAAGTTTGCTTGTTAGTTTTAAACACAAAGATTTTTCTAATGACTGATTTGTCTTCACATTAAAACACGTAAAAGGGTAAATCGCTCGAGAGTTCTGAACACTACAATGGAATGGTATGTGTGTTGGGATCTGGAGCTGTACCACCTTCCTCCAGCAGAGTGCGCCGTGGGTCTCCTGGAGCTGGAGTCTTCCAGCACACCTGTGACGCATCTACTCATCAGGAGACCTCCCCTTTATAACCAGTTGCCAGACCTTGCTTCGACGCTGCAGTGTTGACCTTAGTTTGGTTAGCGACCTGAGCCTTCGAAACTGATAAGAATCTTAGTTGTCTCTATAGAGAGATCAGATTCTAACTCTCTTCTGTTTTTGTCTCTCAGGAAACCTGTCTCTAGCCTGAAGCTCTGGATGAGCTTAACCTGCCAATCTGCCATAGTGAGCCAAACCTGAAGATTCCTACGTGGATTCTCCTGCTGCTCTTAGTGAAGAGCTGAAACTCTAATCAAGGTCTGCCATTCAAAGTGAGAAGCTAGACGCTGCAGCTGCTCGTGTACTCTGCTGAACAAACAGTCTTTGGACCCAACGGTTCCTCCTCTCTCAAAGAGAAGCCCGGATTCAGTCAAGGTAGAATTCTGAGTTATCTAAGGACTCATGCTCATCTGCCTGCCTTTCTAATCAAACTATCATCTCTGCAGACTTCAGTGAACCAGCCTGGACCAGTTCAAGATCCTGTACTTAACTTGTATTATTGTACATTCAATAAACTCTGTTAAACCTTTTACCCAGCCTCCGTTGTGTTCTGCATGTGGGCTAAGCAACTTAAACCCATCATGACAATGTGGAATTTCTATATATAAAGACTAGCACACCCACTGATGATGTCATAGGGACTAATGGAATGATGTCACCTAGCTCCTCCTACCCGCCCACTCACAGTGAGATGTGTTTGTTTCTATGCTTGTCAAAGCTAAAGGAGTTCTTGGTGCAGGTTAGGGCCTTTTAAAGCCATTGGAAATAATCAGTGTGGACCCTGACCACAATTTAGCAATATTTGATGAGAATATGGTTCAACAGAAGTTATAATTTCAGCTTTTTACATCACATTTCCTCAGCTTTTAGTTTCTCAGTGTCTCCTAACACTTTCCAGAGACTCTTGTAATCAAGTTTTTGGTCAACAATTTTTCAGGTTCTTGCTTTGTGAAGCCAAGACATAACATAGACATCTAGTTTGAACATTTTGAGAGGAGGGCCAACAAATATGATAAAAATGACTTCATTACATTAAAAGATGACTGACAGCCGTCATATTTTCAGCCTTTGTGATATCAGTGACCTGTATTAATTGGCTCTTCAAGATGAGCTATGTAGCTAATCTCTACACTGTGCAAGACGGTTAGATTTATGTGCATGTTGCTGCCGTATGCATCTGATATCTGCAGTATGCAAGCAAATTAGACCTCGAGATCAGCCGTCTGAGCCAGCCTCCACAGTTGATCAAAAGCAACTGAGGAGGCTACAAAGCACAGTACACCATAGGTGTGAGGGACCGAGGTAAAAAGCATGAGTCTCAGGAATTAATTCAAAAATTGTTAGGTTTTTTTAACCCAAAAAACAAACTTACAAAAAGTACATGGGTTTGAGTCATACCAGCGGGTTGGGTACACCAAAAAGATAAAAATCTTACTCCAACAAACTGTGCCCAAACTAACTGACTACATGACCTAGCATAACTGACCAAACAAAGAAATGAAACACAACGGTATATATATATATAGATATATATATATATAGATATAGATATATATCTATATATATATATACATATCTACATAGATATGTATATATATATGTATATATACATATATATATACATATATGTATATATACATATATACATATATGTATATATACATATATATATATGTATATATACATATATATATGTATATATATATATATACATATATATATGTATATATATGTATATATATATACGTATATATACATATATGTATATATACGTAAATATATATAAATAAATACGTATATATATATGTATATATACGTATATGTATATATACATATATATATACGTATATATGTATATATATATGTATATATACATATATATATGTATATATACATATGTATATATATATATACGTATATATACATATATATATATACATATATATACATATATGTATATATACAGATACATATATGTATATATACATATATGTATATATACGTATATATATATCTGTATATATACATATATGTATATATACATATATGTATATATATGTATATATACGTATATATATATATGTATATATACATATATACATATATATATACATATATGTATATATACACTGCCTGGCCAAAAAAAAGTCGCCAACAAAAAAAAAGGTCATTCACTCTAATGTTTGTTGGACCACCTTTAGCTCTGATTAAAGCACGCATTCACTGTGGCATTGTTTCGATAAGCTTCTGCAATGTCAAAAGATTTATTTCCATCCAGTGTTGCATTAATTTTTCACCAAGATCTTGCATTGATGATAGTAGAGTCTGACCGCTGCGCAAAGCCCTCTCTTGCACATCTCAAAGATTTTCAATGGGGTTGAGGTCTGGACTCTGAGATGACCTTCTTCCATTGCTCCACAGTCCAATCTTTATGCTCCCCAGAAAATTCAAGCCTTTTTTTCTGGTTAGCCTCACTGATTAGTGGTTTTCTTATGGCTACACAGCTGTTCAGTCCCAATCCCTTGAGTTCCCTTTGCATTGTACATGTAGAAATGCTCTTACTTTCAGTATTAAACAGCCCTGAGTTCTACTGTTGTTTTTCTTCGATTTGATCTCAGCACACGTTTAAGTGATCGCCGATCACGATCATTCAGGATTTTTCTCCGGCCACTTTTCTTCCTTGAAGATGATGGGTCCCCACTATCCTTCCAGTTTTTAATAATGCATTGGACAGTTTTTAACCCAATTTTAGTAGTTTCGGCAATCTCTTTAGATGTTTTCTCTGCTTGATGCATGCCAATGACTTGACCCTTCCAAAACAGACTAGCATCTTTTCCTCGACATGGTTGTTTAGGAAATGAGAAGCAAGTCATTGCACCAGTTGGGGTTAAATAACTTGTTGCCCATGCAGTAATTATCCAATAGGATAATACCTATTTGCTTAGTTGAATCCAGGTGTCAACTTTTTTTTTTGGCCAGGCAGTGTATATTTATGTCAAGCTAATGTTTTTTACCGCTAAGTAAAATCCACATTAAGTCTTAATTTTCTCAAAAAGATTAGATAAATCAGACCCCTTGCATAAGTTTATTTGATATTATGTACTTCCACAACTGGACAGTCGATCAGTGGGTAAAGCTGTTGCCTTGAAGCAAGAAGGTTCTGAGTTTGATTCCTGACCCGGGGTCTGTCCACATGCGTTGGTTCTCTCTGGGTACTCCGATTTCCTCCCAGTCTATAAACATGACTGTTAGGTTATTCGGCTTCTCTAAACTCTCCTTAGGAATATGTGTGAATGGTTGTTTGTCTGTGTTGCCCTGCCATAGACTGGCGACCTGTCCAGGGTGTACCCATCCTCTCGCCAGTAGAAAGCTGGAGATAGGCAACAGCACCTCTTGTAAACCCAGCAGGCATAAGTGTGACTAAAAATGGATGGATAAATGAATTTATTTCCACATTTATGTAAACTGTACATTTTTCAACAGCTTATCACCAGAACAAATTCTGTATACTTAAGAAAACCTAAAACATAGGAAGAAAGCTGAAATAGCTAATTCTAAAGCAATATGCATTGCATATTAAAAGCCACAGAGTTTAACCATTTTTTTTGTTTGTTTTGGGTGAAATAAGAAATAGCCTTATTAATTGAATGATCAGTAGTTGGGTGCGTTGCTATAGCATAAAACATTTCACTTTGTGCCAGTCAATCTAAGCCTTTCTTACAAGTATCTAGGAAAAAAAATATTGCCGTAGGACTTGTTGTGCCCTTTGGCCTGCACCATGTAAGCCATTTATTTTCAAAGAGATCACCTTCTGTTTTCCTCTGCTGTCACACTGGGAGGAAATTATTTAGCAGAGACAGTCAACAGTGACAGCAACAGTGTTCAGGAAAGGACATATTCCCTGGAAACCTGAACAGCTTGTGTTTTTTTTTTTTTTTTGAAGACTGGAGCGTAAAACCCATTTGCCAATAAAAGAAAGTTATTTTTAAATTCTGAGGCTGTTGACTAATTATTGTAGAGACTTTGTAAGAAAAATCTTTTCACCCACCCCAAATGATTCAGTGTTGAACCATTAAAACTGAATGTTAGCAGAATAGTTCAGAGTAAAAAAAAATGTTTTAGACATTTACATGACCTTTCTCTCCAGGAATTTCATTGTATGTATGTTTTTGAGGTCAGTGGCCATGGATCATTTCCATTCCAGATATGTTTAAACAAAGCAATGCCAGTCCCCCCAGGTGTTCCAGATAAATGATGCATAAAATAACAAAATTATGCAGGCCGACCTATGACAATGAAAAATGAAAGGCACTAACCATCCATCCGAGGAGAGTGTTTTGTTTTTTATTCCAAATTTGCATGTTTCTATTGTGTTTTGGAAATATTATCATCTCAAAATTTGGACAAATATAAGGTCAAAACTTGAGGTGAAGGCTAGTTTTGGCTTCTATTTTTAAACATTAAAGCTATTTTAAACATTAAGCCACCTTAGAGAGCATTTAGACCAGCTGTTTCACTGTGTGGTGTCTAGGCTGCAGTGCCTCAGACTGAAAGAAGGGGAGAAGAGAGGTGAGAACAGCAGGGAGGATCATCTGGGCTCCACTCCTCTCCATAAAAGACATTTCATCCCAGCGCTGTGTGTCCTGAGCCCGTAACATCATCAGTGACCCCTCATACCCCCACCATGGACTGCTATCCCTGCTTCTCTCTAGGAAGAGGCTTCACAGCATTCGATGCAGGTCCAGCAGATTCTGCAACAGCTTCTTCCTCACTGTAAATAGACTGCCAAACTGTGGGGAAAAAAACTCTAAATCAAGTCACAGACTCTGCATCACACTGATCATACCAAACCAAAATTCTGCATATTTGCATCATATATATTTGTCTGGAAATGCTCTGAACTTCCATATCAATGCATTTTTGCACCATGTTTTTTTTTCTTTCACATTTTACATTTGATCACTGCTGCACTTTTTGAAATGGAAATGTTAATTTCACTGCTAAGCTGCTGCTCATTTACTGTCTGAAAGCTGTACAAAATGAAATTTCCTTTTTGTATACACTCTGTATATAGAAAAAGACAATTCAAGTTGTCTAAGTCTTATACGCCATTTACACTAGCCTCTGAAAACCAAACCGTGCCAAGTCTGGACCGACCCTGGATCAGTTAACCGCGCCGAGCTTGGCTCCTTACGACCATTTACACATCACTCTAGCACGGTTCCTCACCTCCTATCACTGATCTATGGTACTACTGCTCTCTAAAGGTAAACAAGCAAACCAACATGGCGGTGCCCAAAACATTCAGGAGTTATGTTTTGTTATCATTGTGATATTTCATTGTTTGCGGAGGGTCAGGCAAAGAAGGCAGCCTTTGGTGAATTTACATGACAGAGTCAGCTTTTGAGAAGTGGATACGACAAACAAAAGTCTAATCAGGTCTTACAGACGCAGGAAACAACGGCAGACGTTGAGTTTCATCACACTGCTAGGCAGAATCTTCACTATGTGTGGCATGTTATCTGAGAACTGAGCCAGAACTGAACTGTGCCAAGGCATACTAATTGGAGTGGCGGCCTAGTGGTTAGGGCATAGGGCTTTGAATCCTAAGATTGTGAGTTTGATCCCCTACTCCCACACACTGCCACTCTGGGTCTCTCAGCAAGACCCTTAATGCCACACTGCTCCCCAAGAGAGAAGCAATTTCCCTCTGGGTTTATAAGAGTATATAAAAAAAACCTTATAAACTAGTGACTAGTTTTGCACGGTTCAGTTGTGTCTGAAGCGGTCTGGTTCAATTGTGCCTGCCATTTACACTCAACAGTTATCTCGGTTAACGTGCTCAGACCGATCTCAGCCTTGTTTCAAAAGGGTAATGTAAATGGGGCTTAAGTCTACACCAATGGTTCTGCGTCAATCTGGAAAGGACTTAGACAAATCACTAATTGCAAGCTTAAACCCCGCACTCCATCGTCCATTACCCATCTTAAAAACCCACCCCTCCACCCATCTCAATGACAACTCTTTTCAAGTTTCAATGACAGAGATGTTAATAAACCCTTCAGAACACAGAACAACTCACTGGCAACATGTCATGTGCCAACCTGCTACACATCCTCTACTATTATCCCTTTTGCCAAAAAGCCAAGGTCCACAGGACTTTATGACTTTAGACCCGTCGTCTAAAGTCATTAACCACAAATTCTGTGGTTATGAAGTCCTTTAAGTGATCTTGTGTTTTCACACCTAAAAGAGATCACTAACCCCCTCCTGGACCCCTTACAGTTTGACTAGAGAGCGAATAGGTCTGCAGACATTGCTGTCAACTTGGCCCCTCACTACATCCTCCAGCACCTGTATTGCACAGGTACGTACGCCAGGATCCTGTTTGTGGATTTCAGCTCTGCCTTCAATACAATCCTCCCAGCTCTACTTTAGGAGAAGCTCTCCCAGCTGAGTATTCCTGACTCCCCGAGCAGGTGGATTGGAGACTACTTGTCTGACAGGAAGCAGCACGTCAAGCTGGGAAAGCATGTCTCTGACTCACAGCTCATCAGCACTGGAACCCCCCAGGGCTGTGTTCTTTCTCTTCTGCTCTTTTCCCTGTACACCAACAGCTGCACCTCCAGCCATCAGTCTGTCAAGTTTCTGAAGTTCGCAGACGATACCAACCTCATCGGACTTGTCTCTAATGGTGCAAAGTCCGCCTAAAGGTGTGAGGTTGACCATCTGGCAACCTGGTGCAGGGAGAACAACCCGGAGCTCAACGCTCTATTGACACAGTGGAGTCTTTCTGCTTACTGGGAACAATCATCTCACAGGACCTAAAGTGGGAGATGAACATCAACTCACTCACCAAGAAAGTCCAGCAGAGTGTGTACCTCTGCAGCAGCTGAAAAAATTCAACCTGCCAAGGACAATTTTGGTGCACTTCTACTCCATCAGGGAGTCCTCACCTCCTCCATCACAATCTGGTACGCTGGTGCCACCGCCAAGGACAAGGGCAGACTGCAGCGTGTCATCCTCTCTTCAAAAAAGACGATTGGCTGCAATCTTCCATCTCTCCAGGATCTGTACACCCCCAGGACTCTGAGACATGCAGGGAAGATTGCGGCTGATCCATTCCACCCAAGCCACAAACTATTTCAGTCACTTCCCTCTCGCAGGAGGCTGCGGCTCATCAGGTTCAAAACCTCACGCCACAAGCACAGTCCCTTCCCATCTTCTACCAGCCTGGAGATGCTAGGTTACTCCAACGTAGCATCTCCAGACCTCCTGCTATACATTAACGCAGTCTACTGTTATATATAGTATATGGCTATATTGTATGTTTTATATTGTATATAGCTATAGATTGTAGATTCTGTATTTATAATTTGTCTGGACCATCAACACCAGGTCAAATTCCTTGTAAGTGCAAACCTACTTGGCAATAAACTTGATTCTGATTCACTAAGATGCTAATCTGCTTATGTTTTTTGTAAAATGGAGTAAGACAACCACAAGTAAATGCTTTGCTATGCAATAAAAATTTATTACAAAAGTATGTTTTTAAACCAAATTTAACTGAATATTGGCACCAGATACTAATAATTATTAGGTTAACTTTCTGCTTAACATAAAATCAACAAAGCACATTGTGTATCATTCATACAAACAAAAGGACACTCATTTAGCACCGTTCAACTTCAAGAATCACAAACTCATGAATAATTATATAACAATAACACCATGACAATAAGTAGATGTAAAAAAAGCAAAGATAGAAACATCAATTTCATAAAACACAATTTAACTGAGATACAGCATGTTTTGCAACAACAATAAGCCATAAAAATGATACCATGGGGAAATAAATTCAACATGCCAGTAAATGTTTTCTCACATCATATTTATTCATTTTCATCTTACTTCAATGTCCTTGGAATCTAGACTGACATGGTGGGAAATGACCTAAGAAATGTTTGGCAGTCAAAAGATGCATTTGTTACAATTTGACCCTGTTGGGATCAGTTGTTGAAACAGAAATCTTCCACATTATTGAGTTTGATCGTTTGTAGCTCCTGGCTGTCCAGAAGCCTGTAGCTGAAGGACACACGACTGACAAACCTCCCGCTGGACACCATCCTCACCACTGTGTTTTCGCAGGCAATTTTCATGTGGGCTACACAGGAAGAGAGGAAGAAAAAGTACATATCAGGTCTTGATGAGGTCAATCACATGCCTACAATGAGGGGGAAAGGAAGAATTGTCTTACTGGGTCCAGTGAAGGTGATGCAGAGGTCTGTGATGGGAAGCAGCTTTGATGTGTCAATACCACTTCCTCCCAACAACTGCACATAATCCTCAGACTCTGCACAACCAGGTAAGGATCTCTATGGACAGTAGTACATATATTTGAAAATTTTAGAACAAGTTAATTTCTTTTTTAAAACAAACTTATCATTCTCAGAAGGGAATCATTTTGGTATCAGAACCAAGAACAATCCTTTTATTCCTTTCAAACAGACTTATGCATTATACTTGTTATTTCCAAATCCTCATATCTCTAAGAAAATCTATTTCAAACACACACACAGTATTTGGTTTGTTTGTCTAATTGTAGTTATACATTTCCATGAAATATGACTATAAATTGTCACAATGCAACCATAATTTTGATCATATGTGGGTTTTAAAAAATATAGGTATTACAGCCCATTTTTGTTTTATTTGGTTTTAATGATATTTGGAACATTTGGGTTTCAGCGAATAAGAGTTTATGACCTTTTATTAAGGTAAAGCCTCCTTACCATCACCCTGATCTTTACCTCCTTCACAGATTCTCTATTAGATTAAAGTAAAGAGCCCCAAATCATTATTATTATTCCCAGGAATAAAGTCAGGGATAAAATACTTGGGCTTAAGTCCATATAAATGCACATCCAGAGCATAGGAATAGAGAAAGTAGCAGAGAAAGTGACAGAGTGATCCGTCTGGAACACAGATGTAGTGCTGCTCCACCTGCTGCCAGCTGACTGGAAGAAGGCCACCACATGTAACATTTGCTTAGGAAAAAAAAGGACATTTGGCTCTAATTCTGCTGCTGTGTGGCAGATAAGGGGCATTATTTTTTTACTAGAAATAACATGTTTAATTCCTTACTGAATACAGATATATCAACTTGTCAGTGTTAGTAAAAGCAAAATAGAAGGCATCCCTAACTGACTTTTGACCTTTCATATATGAAAATGTTTTGAGTGAAAATGGTTTCCCATGCAGTGGAGAAAACAAACATTTGATATACAGTTGATTTTGAAGGTTTTTCAAGTCGCAAAGAATGTAACCCTTCTTAACACAAATATTTGCTTGCCTATCACCTAGTAAGGTTTCCAGCTTTCACATGCTTTTTAGTTCTTTTCTAAGAAATCTTATTGCTCTCTACGCATTACTTGAATTAACTGCACCTATTTTAAACCATCTGTATGAAAATACACTTGTCCACTCCAGGAAGGATGGCAGCAGCATCTTGTTGTAACTAATGGGGATCCACAAGAAAATAGACTCAGCTAGACAATCTCCAGCCTCTCCACAAACAACACAATGATGGGATTGGCTGCAGGAAAGTAAGAAAGCAGCTTGTTCAGGGTTTATACAGAAATGAGCAACTCTAATTTAATGCTTTTTAATGCTCTTTTAATGCTCTTAAAAATAATTTTAATGCAACAAGTACCCATGACTCTCATGTATACACAGCAAATTCCCTCTTCATCTTTACTGTCGGCTGGCTACAATTCCAAGATTTCCAGCCACTTTTGCTGAAATTAGCATTTTCCCCATTATACAGCTTTTTCTCCGCCTTGAGCTTCTTTACCGAACATACGGCTTGACGATCAGCCGGAAGCAGTTCCGTGCAAATATATTGTCATATATTAGCATTTTTGCAAATATATATATATCATTGAATAAATTGTTTTTATAAACATTTTTTTATAAACCATTTTAAATGGCAAAATAATCACATTTAATTAACTTGAATGCCAATTTAGGCCTTCATTTAAAAAATAATTATTTAATGATTTTTAATGACCCGCGGAAACCCTGTTGTTGAAAAGACAGCTGTTGGTGCAAATATAAGAAAATAGAAGAAGTTTAACATGATGGCCAGTCTCCCTAAGTCTGGGGCTCCATGCAAGATCTCAACTGGGCATCATTGATCATGAGGAAGGTGGTGGATAATCTCCAATAAGACCACTTCTAACATACTATACTGCTATTGATTAAAATCCTGTATTGCATACAAAGACCCTGTGCTCAAGCAAGTGCATATCCAGGCTGGTCTGAAGTTTGCCAAAGACCACCTGGATAATCTAGAGGAGAAATGGGAAAAGGTCATGTGGCCGGATTAGACAAAAAGAGAAGTTTTTGGATTAAATTAAACTCGCCATATATGAGTAAAAGTCCAAGAAACAGCATCCCAGCTTTAAAGCATGGAGGTGGAACCATGATTCTTTGGGGGTTCCAGTCTGCAAAGGAGACAGGACGACTCCAATGCAGAGAGGACGATAGGGCCATTTACTGGAAGATTTTTGCTAACAACCTCCTTGCGGGGGAAAAAAAAAAAAAGAAATCCCAGTTACCAGAAAGGCATACACATTTTCAGCCCCATGTGGCTTTCAAATGTAATCCAAATAGATGCAAAAAAATACACCCTAAGCAGGAGGTCTTCAACATTTAGCTATAAATGAACATGTTTCATAAAATATTAACAATATTTTACTTTTTTATATATATTATACTGTTCAAAATAACTCCCTTGAAAATAAATTAAAATATTGCTGTCTTTTTGAATAATTGTATTTTAAAGGGATAGTTCAAGATTGTTATAACTGAGGCTCTGTTAAAAGATTATAAGGGTTTAGTAAACTAAATTACAGGTTAATTCATGGGTTTTCTTCAAACTAAACCTTTGTATTATAAGACATTTCTTTTTGATTTGGTGGAAACTTACAGAGAATAGGTCATTATTCACATGGAAAGTCGAGGTTGAAGGCTGGTCACCACCAGTGAGCTTCCTCTGGGAAACACAAAATACAACATGTAAAGTCAGTCATACCAAATCAACTGCCTTAAAACAACACAAGCTAATATTTACTGAACACACTAAAATTTTCACTCCTATCACTTAACTGTAAAGGCTGGCAGCTACTCAAATCTTACATATGTTCTTTCAACAAAGGAAGACTATTGGCGATGCAATGCCTCCAAACACCATTTTGCATCTTTGGTTTCTAAGTAAATAACCAGACAATGCAGATGTCAAATCATGTGTTTAAAGTAAATCAAAAAGGTTTACATAAACCTCAAAACATTTTCTGGAATAAACATCTCTTAAAAGCATAAACATATGACGTTATACCAAAAACAGAAAGTAAGACATTAATGTAATTAAAGCAGATTTACATGCTGTTAATCAGAAGAACAAGGTTAGCATGACTGAATAAACGCTACCAGAACAAGCTGCTACCCAAACGGTAAGAGAGGAGTGGCTTAACCACTGCCTTTTTAGAGGACATATGGGGTTTGATCATCAGAGCTATTTGCTGAGCCCTCTTTACCCTGGTCTCAAAGGGCTTTACCTGCCTACACTCTAACAGCATGATATGATGAATGATTTTGCCAAAAATCTAAATTTTGGTATTTTTTAACCAATACTGTGATTTTATCTAGATGTTTGACTCTGGTCTCACTGTTTTCATGAACTTGGAAGCTTGCTTGTCCATTGTCGCAGGTCTTTACTGCTTTGTGGAAAAGCACTCCTTTCTACTTGCATGCATGGATGTGCATCCTAGCTGCAACTCTCTCCTCTCTTCTGTGTGGCAGCAAACCCACTTTAAGTGTATTAATCCACCTAATGGGCTGGAGTGAAAAAGTCAGTGTCTTACTTACTTTTGTTGAACAGAACAGTCAAGTTTTGTTAAATTGCAATTAAACTGAAAATGCAATTAAAGGTACTGTAGAGGATTTTCTCAAAAGATCCGCCCTCTCCACTTAAAAAAAAAAATGCGCTCAGGAGAGCATCCACGAGCCCATTTCTCCTTGTGCATGCTCTGTTTAAAGGTTGCTGTTCTCATAGCTCATACGTATAAGCTTATTGTGCCCGAACGTCCGCCCTAACCCCTAAATCTCTCAATCACTATATAGAGCTGGGACTATATAGTGAACTCAATTAACTGACAGTTCAGACAGATGATCTTTACTTTTCACGTAACACCTCCACTGCGCGGTGCATGTGCCATCTTTGTTTTTAATTGCCACTGTCGGCTAGTGACAGCCTATGGTTACAGCAGGCCGCTGTGATAGCAAATTCCATAATGCTTTGCGAGGAGAACTCTCCGTGCAAAGAATTCTGGGATATCTGCCTCTTGGGGCATTTCTTTTCTTCTCATACACTTCGTAGACACTTTTTCTCTTATGACCACCGGCCATTTTCAAAGAACTGCGGTGAGAAAGGTGAACTTCAATGACTCTCTGAGACCGTAGCTCCCCACAGATATACGCCTGAAAGTGCGCATGCGCAGAAAAAGATGGCTAACTGGATGAGCTCGTAGGATGGCCTCATGTAAACATATCACCAGCATGATTGACAATTAGGAGGACCACTTATTGTGATGATCCACCCGGAAATAAAGCTCGTCCTCTATACCTTTAACTGCCCAGCCATAACCAAAACGCTTGTTTTTTTTCTTCCTTAAAACTCAGGAAAACATTTTCAGCAAGTAGACTGGCTTATTAACCTTTATAGAAGTACTATTATGTACGTTCTCCCTTAGTGCTGCACTGTATGATATGGGACCTTTATGGAGAGAGTTGGAGCCTTATACAGGCAAAAACAAACTAACCCTAACTGTATGCTGATTGGTTGCAGCGTGAAGGAAGGACTATCTTTATAAAATTCACTGTTTGTCCCACTGCCATAAAAGGGAAATACTGTACTTGAAGAAAAGCCACAAGCTATTTCTCTCTTTTTTTTTTCCCCCCAGAGCGCCATTTCCTACACAGTTCACATGGAGTTATAGTAGTGAGCTATGTCAGTACTAGGGTAACTGTGCCTTAATGCTATTATGCTGGTTATTTTCCTTGATCAGTGTAATGTTAGGTTAGTGTAATGACAGCAAGGCATTCTCCTTTTTTCATTGTCTGGTTAAGTTAATTACGCTTTCTGTTCGCCAAATGTTAAGGTACTTAACAGGAAACTTAAATGCGCTGATTTTATTCATCCTAAAATCTGGACTTGACCTTCAAACTCTCAGAGTAAGATCCAGGTGTTTTAATCCAAAATTTCTGCATGATTTATGAATTTTCACCTTGGGGAAATTGTTGTGGTGTCCCAAGCTGAACTCTGATATGTCGATGGCCACTGGATATATGATGGAGAAGCTGCAGTTTCTGTGCTGCTGGGGGATCACCATTGTGTAACTGCCCTCTGGTGACTGTGAAATAACATTACAGGCTGCAAGGGAAAGGGAAATGCCAATGACAGATAACTGATTGACAGGTTTCAGAATTGAGACAAACAATGTGCACTAAAGAAATGCATTGCGTCTAAAGGTGGGCATATTTTATTTCTTCTTTGCTGCTTCTTTTGTAAATCTTTGAATTTAACAGTGAGTTACTCTGACTGAAACACTTCACTACTCACGAAAGGGGTTGATGTGCTTCCTGACAGTCAGGGTGAAGCTGCTGCCAGCGCTGTGAATGCGGAAGAAGACCATTGCAACGTTCTGGGAGGAGTGCACGCTTTTCCTCACTGATCCCGAGCTGCAGTAATCCACATAGCGCTCGTGTAGAGGCAGTGGATGATCCTGGGAGCTGGGGAACTTTTCACCCTTCATCACCCATCCATCAAACATCTGCATAAAACAATTTAACACACATACAAAGAGGGAGAAAATTAAAAGCAATCCTGAGTAAAGCCTTACTACGAATGGGTATGATCTAGATACTTGCTGTGGAAAATCTGTAACATTATTAATTTTTATTTAAAATATATTTCTAAAATAAGACATTTATTGTTTCTTAAACATCTGTATGAATTACTTATCGGTCGTAGAATAAGGCATTAATATAAACTCTAATTATGAAGAAGTATTAAAGCAAACTTTTTAATTGCAAAGACTATTTTGACTTTTCACTCTGGGAATAGAAAAATTTGATAATCTGTTTAATTTGTCAAACCATCTCTGGTAACCAGCCTGTAGTGTGCTGCTTTGCAGACATGCTGCCTGACTGTTGTAGTTCTAATAAAGGGTTGCATTACTTCAGCTTTTGCAGAATAGCTTTGGAGTATATGTTTTTAAGAGCGGATATATTTGCAAACAGGCTGATGCTTGCCAATTCAATTCAGTTGTCATCTAAGGCACTTTGCAATTCAACAGCTTGCAAGCAATTGATAAGCTTTTTAACATTAAGGTTTTTTTATTTTCAGTCAGTGTCCAGCAAATTGTAGAGGTTGAACAGCCTGTTTCCACTTTTAAATGATAAATAATAATATTAATAATAATATGATGCAGCCTGGTTCTTGCTTTAGATGTGTTTGGCATGAAGTAAGAATAAACCGGTTTAACCCAATGCTCATGCTTAAGGAGCTTTTCCAAAAGTGTTACTAATCTTAGAAAATTATCCATTTCCAGTGCTTAGTAGCAGAAAACCAAGAAAAACAAACATTTTAAACAAGCTTTCCATAATGCAATTATTATTTCTTTTCACAAAATAACAAAAGCGACTAAAAAGATGCACAAGTGGCTTTTAATGTACTAAATTAAATGCAACAAGGTGTCAACAGTGTGTTTTGCGTGTGATAAATCTTCCTTCTTACTGTGATGAAGTCTCCTCCGCTGCAGTCGATGTCCACGCTGTCATACTCCAGTGTGATGAGCTCAGTGGGCTCTGCCATGAAGAAAGCTGCACAGCTGAGCTGAGGGCTCTCTGCTGTGAAGGTGAACTGGCCCTCCATCGCCACCATGTCCAGGCAACCTGATGGTCCATCACATAGGATGCTCATTAGAATCAAATACAAGCAATACAGATGTTAGATACAAAAATTTACCTTAGAGATTTTTTGTTTTGTTTCTATTTAATCTTAAAAGTTAGTAAATACTTTAAATGTTTTGTAAAATAGGAGGGAAAAGGCTGTAACTTGTGTAATTCTATGCGTTATTATTATTTTATTTATTAATTGAGCAAAACTTACGCAAAGGTCGGCGATACATTAACAGATCAGGTATTTCCCTCCTGAGATCCGCGCTAATAAGCGAATAGAGTTCATCTTTTGAGATGTCGTTGTTCTGTAGGATAGAAAATAAATATTTGATTCCACTTATTTCTTTTTTATAATAATTATTATAGAATAATGAAGTTTTTTTGTTTTTTTTTAGAGTCGCTACTCTCACCTCAATGTACCTGCAGTCTCCCTTGGGGACGGACAGACACAGGAGCAGAAAGAAGAGCTGCTCCCGGAAAGTGCGCTCCATAACGCGCAGTGAGGTTCACCTGGGCAGAGTCAGAGAGGTCTGGTCTGCTCTGCGCTCACCGCTGCTCTTTTATACCGTCCAATCCGCCACGGAGCCAGTCACAGGGGCCCGCAGTCACCCACCGCCTCCTCTCTTGACCAATTGCGTGGGTGTGACGAGGGCGAGATCAAGGCGAGCGTGAGGAGAGATAAGACGCAGAGGAAAAGATGCCCAGCTGATGCCAACTTGGAGTCAACGAGCAGATAGATCACGACTTATCATCCCAACCTGTCCTTGCTTCTTGCTGAATTTAGCACTCAATGTGCTTGAATTTTTTTTTAATCTAAAGTCTTGCAAATCCAGAGATTTTATTTTGTTTTGCTGACTTTAGTGATGCTTTTGTAACTCTACCCAAACAATATGTTACTAATTCTTCATACCTCTGTGCCATTTCCTCATTTCTTTTTTTGGAGCAATGACACAGTAATAATTGTAAAAAATGAAGGAAAAGACTGCAAAACTACCTACCTAGGCTACCTATTATACTTCTTGTTAACATTTAGTGTAGGTCAGCAGGTTGTAAATACAGGGTCATTACATTTTCAGAACAAAATTATTCTCATATAAACAGTTACTGATTTTAAGGTATAGAGGATGTTCTTTTACTTCCAGATGGATCATAAAAATAAGTGGTCCTCCTAATTGTCAATCATTCTGGTGATATGTTTACATAAGGCTGTCCATCCCATTAGCTTTTTTTTGCAGATGCTCCCTTTCAGGCGTATATCTTAGGCTCGTAAGTTTAAAAGTTTCTACAAAGTGTATGAGATGAAGAGAAAGGCCACAGAAGAGCCAGATATATCCCAGAATGCTTTACGCAGAGAGTTCTTCTCGAAAAGCTGTTGCCATAGGCTGCAGCTACGCGACAGCGGCGGCAGTAACAAAGATGGCGCAGTAGACCAACGGGGAAGAGACCATCTGTCCTTACGGTAAGTTGACTGAGTCTACTTTAAACACAGATACATACATTAGAGCAGAATATACATGCAAATTTTTTTTTTTTTACATATTGTTCTTCTTTTTCCCTCCCCTCCTCTAAATGATTGCTTTCTCATCCAATGTAGTGTTTGCGAATAAAATGCTAAGTTTATTTTACATTCAGCTCTGGTCCTGTCACCCTAATTACTTATTCAACCCACCTGTGTAGCTCTGCCCCTTCTCATCAGTGCTCATGCTTACCGCCTGTTCCCCTGCCTATTTAGACAGATCTCAAACTTGTTACTGTTGCCAGATTATCCACAGCAATAGATGTCAAATGTTCTTTCCATTCCCAACTACCTGACCTTGCTTTTCCTCATTGATTCCATGCCGCCGTCTTCCCCTCGCCAGACCACCCTGAGCTCTCTGATATCTGGACACTGAGGTGGTTTTTACCCTCTGACTACTGATTCTCCCCTTCCCCTTGAATACCTCCTCCTTATTCAAACCTCTCGGCCCTGCCCTGTTTCTGTCATATGACCAATGACCTTTGTTTTTCCCCTGTGGACTCCAACATGGAGAATCTGCGTCTAAGTGAGTTCCTGGTTGTCCCTGTTTCCCTTTCTGTTCTTGTGAGCAGCACACTCTTCATCAAAGCTGCTGCAAGACGGAACAGGCGTTTCCACTTTTGATTTTAAATACAGTTGTTAAATATGACACAGCCAGCCTTGGTGTCTTTTTGAATATTGGGTCCTCAGTCCAGATGTACATTTTATACTTGTGAACACTCCAAACAGATGCATGATAGTACAACTACACATTTTTGACCTTGCAGCTCCAAAAGTGGACATTTTATTAGCCTAATGTCCACATTAACATATATATATATATATATATATATATATATATATATATATATATATATATATATATATATATATATATATATATATATATATATATATATATAATATTATATATAATTTTTTCTTCCAGGGATGGAAGAAAAGTCCTTAAAATTGCATATACTGTGTTGCTATTTTTGGGAGGCATTCTTTTTTTTTTTTTTTTCTTTTACTGTAAGGGAGCTCACTTTTTTTTTTACTGAAAGTCTTTTTATTTTTGTCTGGGTACAATATGTGCATTTTGATTATATTAATCGATGGGACAATTCCATACAACTTTTTGGAGGAAGCACTTTTTGGAGCACTAGCATCCCTATAGTATTTTCAATGAATATTAGCATCATGTTGTATTTTTTAATAAAAATAATAACTTTATTGATCTCACACTGGAGAAATTTACCTCTGCATATAACCCATCCCCTTGGGGAGCAGTGGGCTGCCACTGTGCGGCACCCAGGGAGCAGTGTGGGGTTAAGGTTTTTGCTCAGGAACCAGAAGTGGAGGCTGTGGGGATGGAACCAGGTACTTGCATCCTTCTCAGAGCACAAGCACACTGCTCTAACTACTAGGCAAACACTCCCACTTTTATCCTTGTACCTGTAGTTTTGTGTAAAGTGCCAACATATTCTCATTATCAGTTCATATGAAATCGTACGAAAAGTTATGCACAGTATTTCGTACGTTTTGGACGTTTTTCCTCGAAAAAAAAGATCAGTGCACATGCGCAGGCAGACAGACAAAAAAAGCAGATCCGCGGACGGACGTAAAACTGGGAAAAACAGCGCAATAATTACTTCTTGATGTCTCTAACTACGTTGCTTGCTGTTTTGTATCTTAGGGTTAGGGTCAGAGTTAGGGTTAGGGTTAATTCTATGTAAAGTTCTATGTTATTCAATGGTGCGTAAGATGCGCATGCGCAAGGATATCTTGTCTCAAGGCAAGACGTAAAAATACGACGAAATACCATGAAAAAAATTTCCAAAACGTACGAAATTACGGTGCATAACTTTTCGTATGATTTCGTACGAACTGATAATGAGAATACACTGAAAGTGCAGTAAAAGTAATTACTAATTTAAACTTTTTCAACCTATGTATTATGTTCATTTCATTTTAGAATAATACATACAGCACATTGCTTTGATATAAATATTCAGAGGTTTGCAATGCAAGAGAATGTTTGTAAAAATGTCCAGTAGTATACATGCTCTTGTGGCACTGTACATCCAAAAAAGTCCTCTTGTTAACTCCCCACAGCCCGTAACACTGTAACCTGAATTATTTCACACAGTGAGAAAACTCCAGGCAAATCTGACAAGATATGTGATAAACATTACATAATTTTCAATTCAAATCCTCCTTCCACATGTTTATGCTCTATTACAATTAGTATCAAACAAAAATATATATTTTTTAGAAAAAACATGATTTTAGGCCAACATTTCCACAACAGGCTCTTTTTAAAATAACATTTCAGCCCCTATGAGGGACACTCAGCTCATTTTGTTAAGCCTTTAAGGAACAATAAATTAAAAGGCACATTTGATGATACTGTATTTGTGTCTATTGGAAAGTTGTTGCTTGCATTCTGCTGCTTTATGAAAAGTCAAGGACACAGAATGTGTTTTCTGACTCAGTAAATCCCTGATGGCCTGCAGGTGCCTCAGGCTCTTCAATAGGTCAGTCCATTCAAATGCAGAAATTGGCCCTCAGTGTAATCCTTGCAAAAAAAAGCATGTTTGTTTCTGTATGATAAGCTGTGAGACCTGAGATGTAATTAATACTGGCATATCTGAATGTGAAAAAATCCATTTATTAAAACCTAGAGGGTAAACAGAGTCCTGGAATAGATTTTTTTTTTTTAACTACGCTGGTCTTCCTCAGCTAAGAGTATGATGAGATATATACAGACTTATTTTTTGTAGTACTTGAGAAAGACTGAAGAGAAGAAAATAAACAGTTTAGATTGTATTCAGTTAGTTCCGGTTCACTTTATAACAGTATTTTTTGTTAAGTTTAATATGTCCATAAAAATGAGTGTTCCAAAAATGTTATAAACAATCCACTTGACTTTGTTTCCAAGTTTAAAGACGCTTCGCCTCTGATTCAGGAAGCTTTTTCAATTCAAAATGTCATAAATAGCGTTGAGTTTGAGGTTTTATATAGTAGCCCAACAAAGTCTTGTTTTTGATTAGAAAACATGCTAATTGAAACGGACGAACAAGTTCACCCCTTTGGAATGGGGGTCATTTGGCTTCTGTTGTTAGCCTGCAATGCCCCATCAGAGCATTCCTCACTGCATGCAGTGGGGAGTAATCTGATCTTTATATTGGAGAAACCAAACCACCTCTCCATAGACGCATCGCCCAAAACAGAATAGCGACCTCCTCGGGACAAGACGCTGCATTAAATCTACACCTTATGGACAAAGGACATTCTTTTGAGGACCAGAAGGTTAACAGAATTTTATCATTTTGGACAAAGAAAATAGGTGGTTTAAGAGGGGTATGAAGGAAGCCAAGAAAAACCAACTTTAAACTGAGGGGGTGGACTCAGATTTCAGTTTTCTGAAAACAGAGAGACACAAAAACATTGTAATTCCATGTGTGTCTGAATTTCTGAGGACCTTGAGAGGAATTTCTGGAAGCACAACATACCTAAAAATTACAAACCCAACAACAACCTCAGACAACAAGTGGTTAATCCTAAAGACTGATCACCCAAACCTAAGCTGAGTGGCATTGTGTATGTGATCCAGAGCAGGGAGGACTGTACAGCCTCCTACATTTGAGAAAACAAACAACAACTACACAAACATATGGCACAGCATAGGAGAGCCAGCAGCTCTGGGCAAGATTCAGCTGTACTTTAACCCCCCAAAAAAGGAAATGCCTTTGAAGACCAAAATGTTCAGATTTTGGACAGAGAGGATAGATCGTTTGAAAGAGGGGTAAAAGAAGCCATCTTGTCCAAAAGAGAAAAGCCATCACTCAACAGAGTGTTTACACTTCAATCATGGAACTCATCCCAAATAGATTACATAAGCACTCCATTATGATTCAAGGGACCAATCACATACAGTAGGTTATCCACAACAAAAGGCTCCAACAATCAAGAACAACAAGGGGTGTCTGTTTGGTTTGCGTCTGACTTAGTATGTGCGCAGGAGGATAGACCTCCATGCTGATTAAATACATCAGCACTTCTACTAGACATAGCTCTAGTGCTTGTCAACAGAATTGACAGAAAAATGACGTATTCCTGGATAGGTGTCGAAACGTCTTGGGAAAAAAACCCTGAGAAAAGTCAGGTTGCCTTTCCAATTTACAGTAAGCCTGTTTATGGTTGCCTGTTTTTTCCATTATTTTTTTCTAATCACAAATATGTATTCATTTAACTCTATTAAATCAACTTTATTTTATTTGATTTAACAGATCTAAATAGAAAAAAGACGGAACTGAAAAAAAATGTGTGGGTAAGATTTTTAACTTTTAATGTTTTAGTATAGTTTAGAACAATTAAATATCTAATAATAAGAATTTTATCTCATAATATTCTAGATTTTTTCCAATAAGGTTGGCATGAACTTTATTATCAGGTTCTGATGTTGCTGATGATGTCGTTGAAGATCATAATTTTCTTTTTAACTGATTTTCTCACAGTTAGGAACTGAACACAGAACTGCTGCAACAAAGCAAGCTCTGCAGTGGTAGCAACATAATTTGGTAGCGCAAAATGGTTCTAAACCTTTAAGCATTCTTTGATTATCCAACAAAGCTTTTATTATCTACATGGAAAACCAATCAACTAGCAACAATGTGAACTGTCATAGCACACATTTTCTTATTTTTGTATTTTATTTCATTCCTTTTAGCAGAATTTTAAAAGTGTTATGATCAGGGACAGCTTTTTCTAATTGGTCATATGGGCAGGGGCCCCGCTTGGCACGAATATTACATGATTGTTCCGTTAGACCTTAAATTGACTTGAATTTTGATTTAAACTAAATGGTTTAAATAGCTAAAGGGGCACAGTTACTTTTATTTTCAGGACATTTCTATTTGTCTGTATAAAATAAAGTTGATACAGTTATTGTCTTTTCTTTCTGTGAGCTTTGTAAACGCTGAATTTATATAGTTGACCAACTACAAATTAAATCTCAGATTTACACTTCCACTTGCTTGTAAGACCTTGGTTAATGATCAAAAGCTGTTGTTTGGTGTATTCTGCAGAGCTTCTAGTTCTGATGTTTTTTCTGTGAACTTCATCAGCAGATTCACAGTTACTACTGTCAGGGCTAAAAACAGAGGTAACAGCAAGGACATCTAAGGCAGGAACCTCTGCAAGAGGAAAACACAGGTTAGTGACCACGTTAAAATGACAGAGGATGATTATGAACTTGTGAGTCACTTACCTGGTTTACTAGTTCAGTCCGTGCCCAGAGAACAAGGCAGTATCCAGCTGGGCGGGTACCAACAAGATGTGGCGGGCGCTGCCCATAGAATCCCAGATGCCACAGCGCCAGAGGACAGAGAACAGGCAGGAAACCCTAGATTATGCTGCCCTACTTCGGGCAGCATAATCTAGAAGGTGAAACCAAAGCCGGTGTCAAGCATTTTGTCAGGATTCAGAACCAGGAGATCAGAAGTCTGATGAGGCTCCAAAGGGAAATCCAGGTCGGTGACAGGAAGCAACTCCAAGTTCAGCAAACAAGCAGAATCCAGCAGGAGTCCAAAGACAGGTCAGGCAAACAGATTTAGAAGGGAACAGGCAGGCTCAGTGGTTGAGAGCCAGAAGAGGATCAGATAATCAGAAACCCTAAGGTAACGCTGGAGCACTCTCACCACTGGCTCGAGAATAAGCTCGCTCTGATGACTGGTTACAGGGATGGTTAAATAGAAGCAGGAGCAGGTGGATCCGATGAACCGTAACGAGAAACTGGGCGGAGTTAGTCAGGTGAATGAAATGAGTAAACCAGCCAGTCATCAGCACCAAAATCATTACTACTACTTCCTACTTCCAGAGGTTGACAATACAGCATGTGGGATTAATTGTGCTTTCCTGATCTAAAAAAAATAAAATGGCAAAAATAATCATATCTGTTTTCACACACCATTTCAACCTCAGCAACAATTTAGCCCACCCTTTCTGTATGTAATATCTTGCACTGTTCTGGGAGGTTTTTTTTCATGAGGTTTGGGAAACCTTGGGAATTTTATTTTTTTACTATTGTTCCCAGAAGTCCATCTATGAGGTCCGACACTGATGGGCTTTGCTCTTACCCAAATGTACAAAATGTCTGCCAGTCAATATGCAGCCAATTACATTAAAACTCTTACACTGCTTCCACAGCATAAACACAAACTGCCGTGATCCAAAATGTGATCTAATTATATTTTTACTGGAGCAGCACCAACAGAAAACTGAACCACGACAACAGCCATATTTTTCACACAATTCACTGAAGACAGACAATATTTTCATGATGGCCTTGCTATAATAATAAATATATGGATATAGTTACTAAATCTAAGTTAATCATTTATGATCATGCACCAGATACACATTACCCGCAAGAAGAATGGAAAACAAATAAGCTTCTCTGTAGTGTACTTAACTATTTTAGAACAAAACACCTGAAATTATCTGAATGCAAGCAACAAAAGACAAGGCAGCTGTAACTGTTGTTTATGTCCCTCTTCCAATTGTTTTGGTCTCAGACCCAAATTGATTATTGGCTTTTATTACTTGATCCAAGAATGCTACTCTGAGGTGCTCTGTGCTTCACAGAAGAGCAAATCAGAGTGCCTGCTATGTAATTTAGGACTGAAGTGAATGGCGGAGCGGAGATGTAAGCAATGTTTTTTAGCTCAACTCTAACTGATCTCTTATTTCAGATAGAGGACTCGTCCAGACCAGTCAAATGCTTCAAGACCAAACTTGCTTATCCATGTTCTATGGAACAAAGCGGCTACGCTTAAGTCAGGAAAATCAGTGCTACTTCAGGAAACTGGACTGTCAGGCATATTTTTAAACCTAGAGCCATGATTCATAGGTCCAAAGGACACATATCCACACCTCTAGGGTTCAGTGTCAGAGGGCTTTAAAACACTGCAGTCAATACTTTTTAATGGAGTTTGTGATGTAAGGCTTCAGTGCAGCTGCTTGATCATGGGAACCCATTCCTTGAAGCTCCCCACATACTGTTTGTGAATTAATCAAAAAGCCGCATAAAGTTCAGAGGTCTGTAGCTACTGACTGCAGAAGTTAACGGCTTCTGCACCTCATCATCCTGTGGACTCACTCTGAGGCGTCATAAATTCACTGAGCTCCTGAGGGCAGCCATTTCTTTCACAAATGTTTGTAGAAGCAATCAGTATGAGATCCGATTGCTGGACTGCATACACATGTGGACATGGTTCTAAATGAAATGCTAATGATAAGAACAGGGGATAACACCTTAGGCCGATTTGTGTATGTTTTTATGAATGAGAACATATCTTCAAACTTTGTGAAAACAGCAGATGGATTTATCTCCCTCTCCTCTTGGGGGACTAGGGAAATTTAAACCATCTTACTGAGTCTGAGAGGGCCAGTGTCCTACTTTGCCTCATCCTCAGCTCTTTCTCTTTCATCTTTGCCCTTTCTTCGCTTCATACTCTTCATATCTCCCCTCTATCTGTTTCTGATAAAGAAAAGCATGACATCATCACCGAGGAGATGCTGAAATCAGAGTTAGGTTTAATCTTACCTTAAACCTCATAGAATAATGCATAGATTTTGCTACATCTGGGCGCAAATAGAGCTTTTACAGAAAATGCTAAACTTGTAAAGTTGTAAATCCTTTTTTTTTTTTTTGATAAATGAACTGTCAAAGTGACAGCCTGGCAGAATCTTTTTGGACTGGAGTGGCTGAGTAGCAGAAGCCCTTAGAGCTGCTCAATACACTTTATTAGCCTCTAATTAAGTGTCATCACCAGATTCTCCCTCTTGAATCATTTTCTGTTATTGCATCACAAGTGTTATCCAGCACAGCAATTGCTCACTTGCAGAGCCTTACATCAATACCTGTTCAGCTTTGTTTACGTTTCGTCTCTAAACAACAAAAAGTTTAAGATATTTTCTTGGGACTATTTTCAGACCTCCTTTTTTTAAAAGAATTTTTTAGAGTTCTCTATTCTTTTACTTTTTCATCCATCCATTTTCTGTCATGCTTATGCCAATCAGGGTCACCATGGGTGCTGTTGCTTATCTCCAGCTATCTACAGGTGAGAGGGGGGCTACACCCTGGACAGGTTGCCAGTCCAGGGCAACACAGAGACAAATAACCATTCACACACAGAGAAGCCAGTTAACCTAACAGTCATGTTTTTGACTGTGGGAGGAAAATGGAGTACCCAGAGAGAATCCACACATGCTCAGGGAGAACATGACATGCAGAAAGAGCCGGGCTGGGAATCAAACCCGGATCTTCTTGCTGCTGGGTCCAGATTACTTTTCTGTTACACAAAACAGAAAAAGGCTTTTGAAGACCAGTGTTTTTTTGTTTTTTTTATCGAAGTCAATAGAAGATATTAACTTATTTTAAGCACATACAGCCGTGTAAATAGCACTGGGACACCCAGTAAACAGCTTGTATATTTTCCCATCATATTTAGAACTGCACATTGCCAGAGGTGGGTAGTAACTAGTTACATTTAGTAACTTTTTGATCAAAACAGATTTTTAGTAGTAGGTTTACTGCAGTGACTTTACTTGAGTAATATGTATGGAGTGAATTTTGTTAATTTTTTTTTTTTTTTTTTTGCAAAAACATAATTTTAAAATGGAAATTTGGGAAAAATGCATTACAGAAATTACACTTAATCAAAAAATGTTTTGAGATAACACAAATTTTATATTTTCCATTTTAATCTTTCTTTCTTTTTTATAATAATTTTTACAGATTATATATGTATTTTTATTTTTTCTTTGGTCTTTTTTAAATTTCATGAATTGTGTTCTTTTTAAATTGTGTTTTACAAATCCAATTCTTTTCACTTGAAACACAATGTTTCTGCTAATCTTCATGTAGACCAAGAGAAATCAATCTTCCTGTCCCGAGTATAGCCTGCCCCCAGGAGTAAAAATGCAGTTTAAAAACAATGCAATTTGTAAAAAAATAAATAAATAAAAAATGCTATTTTGTTCAACTAAATTTGAAGATGTAAAATCTGTAAAATCTAAAGTTTAAAAATAAAAAACTGTAAAAATTGAGAAAATAAATTAAAAGACTAAAGTCCTGGGGCGTGCTTTGGTGGCGCAGTGGTTATCGCACATGACTTCAAATCTTGCCTTTGGTCCTCTCCTGCATGTCTCTCCCCCTTACCTATCAGCCTACTGTCCGTAAAAACGAGCAACTAGGGCTCTAGAAAAAAAAAAAAAAAAAAGGAGGCTGAAGTCCTCTCAAAACCCTTTTTCTTATTTTTTTTTTTCTGGATTGCATTTCTTTTTTGTAATTTTTTTTATGGAAAAAAAATCCAATCCATTGAGTAATATTTTATATTTATATAAAAAACATCTCAACTCGTACGTCAGTAAAATGGTTGCCAACTCAATCTATTGTAATGTCACTAAATATCAAATACGCTTGTTTTAAAATAAAATTGCTTCAGACAAAGACGCACAGATAAGGTTTATGTCAAAATGTCATGTTTTGTACATAAGCTGACTTGAACCTATTCTGACATTTGGAGGTCAAGTTAATATGCAGCAAGGAATAAATATTGTCACTAGAAGTATTGGTTTAATTTGTTCTTTTTTTTTTTTTTTGTTAAAAACACAATTGGCCTGAAACAGTGATCCTCTTGCTTGGAATCGTTATTTTCAGTTACATTATTTGCTTGTTTTAATTAGTTTATTATATTTACAAAACTGTCTTTATTACATGGTTTTAGATATTAGATGTGATGAATTACTCAGGATTTTATCAGCTTTTTAACCAAATACTTTTCTTTTCCTGTTCCTAAATTCTTCGAAGGCTACTTTACACTCTTAACTGAGTAAAAAATAATGAATTAATCTTACTCTTACTTGACTATATTATTTGGGCGCTCTACCCACCTTTGATCATTAGGATTACTGATATATTTTTTGTTTTGCTTTTTTTAGAAGTGAAACTAAATAAAAAATAAAAAAAATGCAATTAGTCTGTCGTGTTCTGAGAAACTTCACTTTAACCCAAAGAAAATAACAAATCAGAACTTGATGAAATTGTCTTTTTTACATCTTTCATCCTCTGTTCCATCCTGGACATCAATGGATAAACAGAAGCCATCGATAAGGATAGCCCGGCCATAGTGTGATACTTTGATTATTAAAACATGAAAGCATTTTTCTTCTTCCAAATAATTGAAGCTTTTCTCTGAGGTGTAATTTCAGCTGAGCATTCAGGCCTGTTTATCAGTTTTAGGGGGCTTAGTCACAGTGATTGGCTCAGGCACTGTGAAACAGCATGAGCAGTGCTATCTGTTCCATATGTTGCTATCGGGAGGGAATCATTTTGTCAAACAGAAAAAAAAAAAGAGAATTCAATGTATCTTTAGTTAATGTCATGCCAGTAAGCAGACACAGCTCATGAAATGTCTCCTTAGGCTTCAGGCTGACATTGTCTTAAAAGAGGCAAGAATGCTTGTAAAGCAGAATGCTGAATTAAAAAGTAATTTTCTTGGTGAAGAACTCGGCGTTCAAGAAGAACTTTGAAGCTCTAATCACAGATCTTCTTTGAAGCTCTCCCTTGAAACACAAGAGAAAGGTTATTGGCCATTTCTATCAATTCTGCAGCATCTGAATAGATTAATTCAGGCATAAATATTTTCAGCACTAACTGCCTTTCTATATGGAGCAACCAGACTTGACATGCAAAGGTTTGTGTTGAAACAAATGGTTTTGTTTTTTTAGCAGTCTATTACATAACATGCCATGTTTAATAATGTCTAGCAAATGAATAATTAAACTTTTCCACCCCAACTGTTTATCCAGTATAACCTATTATCATCTAAACATCCTTCATTATTCATCTTACTGATCTTCCTTCAAAGCCACTAGAGCAGAAGCCACTTTAACCTGCAAAGCAAAATAAAAGTCATTTTGAGCTACAAATACCTTTGATTAAAAGAAAACTTTCTATTTTTCTAAATATCTTCAATCAGAAATCTGTTACCATTTTAAAGAACATACAGCTTATTTTTTCTTTTAGTTTTTATGTTTTAACACCAAGTGTATGGTATTTGATTTACTGATACCTCTACATCATTAGCGGGATACTTTTGTTCTTGAAACTCCTGATTTTTTTACAGTCAGTCACGTAGTTAACTTAATTGGATGGGAAATGCCTAATGCATCACAAATAATACAAATCTCTTAACTTGATCCTTTATTTGCTTTCTATCACCTAAAGAATATTTCCAGGATTAAAGGACTAATGTCTCAGCATGATCTGGAAAAACTAATCTATGCGTTTATTTTTAGTGGAATTGATTACTGCAACTGTGTTTTCACAGGTCTGCCTAAAAAGTGGATCAGACAGCTGCAGCTGATCCAGAACGCTGCTGCCCGTGTCCTCACTAAGACTAAGAAAGTAGAGCACATCACCCCAGTTCTAAAGTCCTTACAGTGGCTCCCTGTATCTCAGAGAATAGACTTTAAAATACTTCTGTTAGTCTATAAATCTCTGATTGGCTTAGCACCTAAATACATCACAGACTTGCTATCAGTGTATCAACCCTCCAGACCACTCAGGTCTTCTGGCTTCAGCCTGCTCTGCATACCTAGAACCAGAACTAAACATGGAGAAGCAGCATTTAGTTCCTATGCTCCACTTATCTGGAACAAACTTCCAGAAAACTGTAAAAGTGCGGAAAGCCTGAGTTCCTTTAAATCAAGACTAAAAACAAATTTGTTTAGGATTGCCTTCAACTGTTCCAGTTAAATAGTTCAACTAAAACATCATTAGTTCAACTTTTTTATTTTCTTTATTCCAACTGTTTTTAATATTCTTTTTTGTTTCTGCATTTTTTTAATTTTATTTTATTGATTATTTATTTTTCCTACTTGCTTTGATTCTGTTTTATTTTCCTATATTTTAATCATGTAAAGCACTTTCCATTGTCTTTGTACTGAATTGTGCTATACGAATAAATTTGCCTTGCCTTGCCTCGCCTTAATTACAATTATTCAAATTGAAGGAGTGTCTTTATTTGTAGCTGTTTAGAAGCAGCTCACATTTAAATATATGGTATAATCAAAGTCCAGCTTTAAATCTGATTGGCATGGCTTTAAATGTTTTGCCCTCAGTTGTTTCTCCAGGTTTCGACTGAATTTACCCCAAAGGATCATTGGAAATGAAAAACATCACAAAGGAATAGAAAGCATTAATTTTAAAGTTTAACAGTTGAGCAGTTAGAAGTGTCATCTATAACATAAATAATGTGCATCTTAAAAATGATTATGATTTCCTGCATAAAAGCAACCGCATGTATTAATTTATTATTGTAATCCTAAGAAACAGAGCCTACATTAAAAGGACTTTCAGCAGAGGGATCTCAGAGTATATGATGCTTTATGAACATATGCAATCATCCATGGAAGTGAAAAAGCCTCGCTTATGCATCAGTTTTATAAACCTAGATTTGTGTGTGTGTGCATTCAGTCCAAGCATGCATAATTCAGATTTAGATAAACAAAGGCCTGCTTATGTCATAATGGCGTTAAGGTACAAAATTTTGCAGGTAAAGCTGGAGAGACTATAATCCAGCTTTTGCCTAAACAGGATGAAAGCAAATTCAGCAACTTCTGCTTCCATCTGTCTTGCTAAACACTAACCTGCTGTATTTGTATGTTTTAATCATAACTGGACGTTTTTAAAACTTTTATTCTTTCAATCTGTATTTGCCAGACTTATTATTAATATAATCATACTAATTATCATAGGAGGGAAAATCACGCAATCTGTTAAAAGAAATTGTAATTATTTGTTTTTTGTAGGTAAGGAGGCAATACCGACTGAACACAGCTGCCATCTGCTGGACTTTTAGTTAAAATGCAGCAAAGCTGCTTCTTAGTTTTCTCCAAGCTAATATAAGATGTTAACTTTATAAAATACAGAATTTTATTAAAATTTGAAAACATATATGGATATCAATATAAAGACAGACTTGGGTTAAAATAGTAAAGTTTACCTGCTGAGTGATCAAAGGCTTATTTAAATCAATTGTATGAAGATTTTTTCCTAAAAATGTTGGAACTTGATCTTCACATTTTTTTTTATCATTTTTTATCGAGTGTCTGCTCTGCTGTATGATTTATTTAAAGTTTGTTTGTTGCTGCGTTTTCTACTCTTTCTCAGATTGTATTTTGTCCATTTTTGTATTTGATTAATGGTTATAAAGCAAGAACATATTTTGAAAGTATGGTCTCTAATTGATGATGTTCCCTTGCCTTTATTGTCCACTGTCTTTGACATATAATTGCAGTTGCTTAGGGAATCAATTCCCACTTCCCAGCCACATCCAAATTCAACTTGAAAAAGGCAATTACTGGTGCTGTGAGTGGATACCACCAGGGCAACATGTTACTCCCAAACTCTCACTGGGACTGAAGTGTTTGCAAAATTCAGAAACATCAGCAAATGTTCATGTTGAACTGAGGTGTTTAAACTTCCAGCAGAATCAGTCACTGCAGAACTCCAGACTTCCTTAGCCTGCAGATGAGCTCCGGAACAGGGACAAAGATCTTCAGCTGATGGGTTTGCAAGGCTGAGACGCTTTTTCCTCCAACATCAGTCTGATCTCACCAAGGATTGATAATGAGAATGGTCATATGTTCCCATAAACATGTTGCAAAACCTCAGGGACAGCCTTTCCAGTATAGAAGTGAAGTTAGTCTGGCTGCAAAGGATGGACCAATGTTATATTGTACCTGATGGATCAAGGATGAGAATCACTGAGGACCATATGGGGTCAAGAGTAGTGAATGCTTTTGGTAATATGGTGTAAATCGTTAATTTCCTTAACAGAAATAATTTCCCCTTCAGATTATTTAGTCAATTTGAGATTGAAGGGAAAAATACTTTTATGGAGTCTCTCAGTCAGATGCTGCACTTAGAAAGTCCACATCTCAAAACTTTACATCAGCGGCTAATGATTGTGAAGGGTGCTGTGATTTTCACATGGATTTAAAATAAATGTTTTTAAACATAAGAAACAATTTAATCCAAATCAGGGTATGTAATGGTTAATAAATAAATCAATAAACTGCTATGTAGCTGGGAATGTCTTCAATTTAACAAAAGCTTTCTTCTTCAATGAGAACCTGATTTGTATCTGAGCTGTGGACCTAGGCAGCTCCTCCAGAGTTACCACATGCATTTTATTTACTGATTTACGCAGTGATTAGGTTGAAAATGTGCCCTAATCTGATTCTAGTAAGATGATGGACTGTATGTTTACCACTTGATATATTTTTTAATGACCCATCTTAAATTTCTACAGGCCAGTTCAGTCTGTAACCAGGCATGCGTCCAAGTTTACCAGAAATTCTGATCCTGGAAGCTCCAGTGAATTTATCACATCTTTGGATGTCTAAATGAGTTCTGGGCCAATTTGTTGAAGTTGGCAGCAGTGGAAAATACAAGCAGCAAATTTACCTGTCGGACCTAAAGCCTAAACGTTGAGCAAAGTACGTGGACATGGATCGATTCATGCGTTTTATTCCCACGCTTCCGTGCGCTGAGAGCTGCTGCGCACTGAGGACGCGCACTGAGACAACCAAGAGGGCTGCGAGGTTCAGCAAACTACGGCAATTTAAAAACTGCAGCTTTTTGTTTTTCTATGACAAATATTTCACTTTCAATAAACTTCCCGCCGAGAGTTAAACCACCGTGGCTGTAGACATGAGTGGACTGTCCACAGAGGCGCCTTACTCCAATGGACCCCTGAAGGTAAGAACCCAGTGACAGCAAATTCTGCTTCTGTCCAAATCTATTTAAATAGCAAAATAAAGCAAAACTAGCAAAGTATTTCCCTATAATAAATTTTAATAATGTTTATTTATAAAATAAATCAGTTTACCTTGCAGAGCATCTAACAGAGAAGGGGGGAAAGTGACATAAATATGTGTTCTATTTATTTGGTTTGATTATTTATGGCACTTATTTTATTGTAAAAGCTCTAGAATGACCTATTATCCAAAATAAAGTAAATGCATATTCAGACTATAAAGAGATTACCTTCTTTTGTAGGCTAAATTGTGTCGAAATCGTTTTTCAAGCAATGTTTGAGTTTTACAGGCCTGTCCAGCAGGGGGCGACATTAGCAGAAGAAACTAGGTTTAAGATCATTGAGTTTAGGTACTTCTGTAAGATTCGAACACATTGTATAAGTGCGAACTTTTTGACCTGCACCATAAACACAAATCAAGATAAATCAAGTGTTTTTAACTAGTTTTTACTTTTATAGTTGATGTTTTTTTCCATTAAAGCCACATTAATTCTGGAAGGCAACTGAGGTGTGGGGCTATTTAATAAGGTTAGCTGAAAAACACAATGTCTGATTGCTATGTTTCTGAAATACCATATAAAGGATAGGAGATGAATAAAATAAAAATGAACCCCTCAGTTTTTCAGAAGCAACAAAAATCCCTCACATGTCAGGTAATAAATGCTAACACCAGAGTTTAGTGTGAAGCCAGTTCTTTCTTATGCCGGTTTTTGAGATGTTTGCTGGCAGAAAAGCCTCACATAACGATGCAGCTAATGTAGCTAAACTGAATAAAGTGTCAATCATAGCAATTATGGGTTTTGCTGCAGGCTCCACCGTGAAACTATCCAGACCCACTGTGACACGCATGGAAGCAGCTTCAGTTTTGGATTGTTTTTCTGACCAAAGAAGCTGTGGGTGTTAAAAGGCATATTTACATTTTCTGACATATGATACTGAGAGCTTGTATACATTACCTGGTAGATAACATACAGGTTGCCCTTTGTTTTCTTTTCTCACATTAAATTCACAATTCTTACTGAATATATTACGTTTGGGGTTTCTTATGTTATCCACCAACATCTAGAAGTGCAACATTAACTATTAGAGGGGGGAAATACATGTGAAATGTGAAAGAAATAGAAATACATGGCGGGTTAACAAAAATATAAGAAGTGTGGCTTATTTTGTTCAGATTCCCTTTGAGTTGAAACTGTGCTACATCCAAACCATCAATGTAATCATTACATTTTGCAAACATTTACCACTTGGGGTTGATCCAACCAATCTTCCAGAGTTCCTTTCTTAAAATGGCCTGGAATCAGAAGAGGTAGCAACAGATTAGGGTGATGGCAAAGAGGTCTCCAGTTTTCAAAGGTCTGAGCCTCATAAGCATAAAGGCATTGTCAAAACAATAGTTGAATCATGCATAAAAGTTGACCAGTTATCGGATAAGTTAATTGATGTAATTTCAGTAAAGATTTTTCTACTGATTGCTGAGAAATCAGTTAGTCAATGCTGTCTCTAACAATTCTTTCTGCAGGACTGACTTGTGTTTATGTCCCTTTCATCAACTCTTATCAGTCTTTCTGGCTCTGCTCAGGAAAACAGTCCAGCAACATGAATCTGCCAACACCGTATTGCACAAATACTGTTATATAACATTAATTAGGGGAATGGCATCTGGAAAACAGCAACCAGGGTTCATGAAGCTTCCTTTCAACAATGTCTTTCTTCAGTCCACTCTTCTATAAAGTCCAAAATCCAAAGTAAATAGATGTATTCTGGTTGCTGTACCTGAACCATAGATATCTGCTGCTTTTCAGAATTACCCCCTAGCTGTTTGTTCTATTAATGCTTCTTCTTCCTGTCATTTAAGGTAGAATGTCTGGTTAAAATTGCAGCGACGACCTACTTGTTCTTTGACTTAATCTTGCTTGGAACTCCTACACAACTTTAAAAGTGGCAGTTGTAGAACAAAATTAGAGGCAGGTAAGGATGGAGCAATGGTTGTCATTTTTTATAGGGGCACAGAACAAAGAAGTGACACATAAAACGTAACAGGCCAGTTTAATATATTAAAATAAACAACCAAAGGCTCTGAAGCTGCAGGTTATGGACTTTTATTCTAGCAGATGGAATTTACGATTCTATCTCAATATGGCCCAAGCTAAAACTACAGAACGTTTACTTTTAAATCACTGTTAAAGTTAAAGAGTATGAAAAAATAAAAATTTTCAAAGAACCCAATCAGTAACGGTTTATGTACAGGTCTGCTAATATCATAAGAATTTATTTTGTTTTATTTCTCCACTTTAGAAGCCATTCAATCTGTGTTATTGCATTATAAAATAAATTAATATACCATGAAATGATAATATTTAAAGTAAAACAACTGTACCATTAAAATGTAAACTGTACTCTTTATTTAATAAATTATTAAATACTTAAATGTATCATTAAATGTACCATGAAATAAATAAATTTAAAATAAAATGTGAATTTAATAATGGAATGTATCTTTTTTATGATACAATATTAAACAATTAAATGTACTTTATAACTATGAATGTAAAACGAAGCAAGTAGATGTCCAATTGAATAATAAAAATATTGTTTTAATTATCGGAGTCATAAGTTAAATGTCTTTTTTTTTTTATCATTTAGCTACAGGTTTCATTGTTTCATTTAGCTTGTGACTCCTGAAATGATTTAAACTGTCAACTTCACCAATCAAACTCAGAGC